>OY744543.1:73324939-73329939 GCA_963556195.1 Sepiola atlantica | reverse complement strand
TTCTTATAACTAAAAACTTTATATAAAACCTCTCGATTTCATTTTTAGTTGGTCTATATGTTGCATGGACATGTTATCCTCAAGAGAGAACACATTAAACACAAGCTCATACGAGATATAAAGGTTCCCTTATTCGTTGTCAGAGAGGTCCCGTTATATACCTGAAAAAGGGAAAAATCGTTTCGTCACGCAACACGTCCTTAACTAAATACTATCTTTTTGATACCAAAAAATATCTCGCAGATTAAACAAAAAACAGGAAATAAAAAATTTAAAATATGAAACAGCTACTTATTTCCCTGATGAAGGTGTTTAAAAATATTTAAGATTAAAATGGTGGAAATTCGGATTCAGAGCTGAAAAGAGGATACACAGGAATTTTCCGTTCCCGGAAAGCGCCATGGACATTTAATAGTGCAATGTAGACTGTTTATCGCACGGGAATATTACAAAAAGTAATATCAACATAATAATAATATTTTCTTTGTAGAGACGAAAAAAAAACATTTCGAATTGCGTGCGATATTATTATGAAGAACTTCATTCACTTTTTACAATTTACAATTAATAGAAGCCAATATGTTCGTATATTGCGTCTTGGGGCAGCTGAGAATAAGAGAAACGGCCGCGATGAGAAAAATATAAATAAGATCTTATTATTGAAAGAAAGTGATTTCAGATTCCTTTATATTAATTTGTTCTGATATTACGCCATATTTACATCACACACACACACACACACACACACACACACACACACACACACACACATATATATATATATATATATATATATATATATATATATATATGAATTAAACGGGGGTAGGACATATCTGAGATTTATGATAGGAATAATGACTGGAAAATCTATTTTTTTATTCTAAATATATGTGAATTGAATAATGCATATCTCACACAGATATTTTCCAGCGATTACTTAAATCTCTCTCTCTCACACACACACGCCCCTCCCCCACACACACATATATATATATATATATATATATATATATATATACAACATTAAGTCAGCCAAATATTCGACTTTAAATCTAAATATCTTCCGTCTTAAATATCAATATTTCACTCTGATGTGTCGTTTCCTTTTCACTAGCATTCGCCCATGTTGTTAAGCACAACTTGCAGTTCGATTTGATTCCTTTGCAAATACAGTTATTCCTGCTCGCAATATTTTTCACAAAGAAGCCGTTTTTCTTTTCTGAAGTAAATGTCAACCGCACACCATTGTTTCTATCAGCAGCAAATTTCGTTGTTAACATTATCAATACTGATATATAATTTCATTATAATTACTAAACAACGGATCATTCAACTAGAAACTGTCGTCCCCGCCACCACTGATAACTGGTAATTAATCTTGTATGTATATATATGAGATTATTTGTATTTACACAGACATGTACAAAATCTGGCATGTCGATGTTATCAATCAACAGTTTGTATAAACTGAGATCTCATACGGCAGAGTTAGAATCCGATCTTAAGCTTAGATCATATTTGGAGAGAACCTATATATATATATATATATATATATATATATATATATATATATATTACATTAAATCGGAACAACATCGGTACCGTCGGTTTCAAATCCAACAAAGAAGAAAAGAGCACGTTACCGCCTTTCATGGACACATTCGTTGTTGTTGTCGGTTGCTTTGGAAAATGGCAACTCTCACAACGGAGGTTTAGGAGAGTCTTTTTGATACCGACGATACCGATGTTGTTCTGATCTCAGGTAATACATATATAAATAAATATTACGCTGTTATTTTTTATATTTTTTTTAATAATCGAGTACTCTGCTGGGTTCTCGCCCACTAATTTTGCAAAGATTATGTATATATATATATATATATATATAAATATGAATTTGTATTTATAAAAACATTATTGGTTACATATGTGCATACATGTTTCAGTTGTACTCTTCGCAGAGAGTGAACCTCTTCAGACCGAAGACGACAGAGAATACTTCTCTGTCGTCTTTGGTCTGAAGAGGTTGACTCTCTGCGAAGAGTACAACCGAAACATGTATGCACATATGTAACCAATGATGTTTGTATAAATAAACATTTATACTTAAGAAC
This sequence comes from Sepiola atlantica, assembly GCA_963556195.1. NCBI lineage: Eukaryota > Metazoa > Mollusca > Cephalopoda > Sepiida > Sepiolidae > Sepiola > Sepiola atlantica. The sequence goes on along the minus strand of OY744543.1, from coordinate 73,327,822 downwards.
AGCTCTACTTGTTATTGAGCACTTTTTTATAAACACTTGCGTTTCAACGGATTTACATCTACAGAAACTAATACAAAATATGTACTATCTCTCTCTCTTTCTCTCTCTCTCTCTCTCTCTCTATATATATATATATATATATATATGGTGTTATGGTGAAATAAATTCCAGAAGGACATTTTTACTTTATTTTTATTTCATGTATATATATATATATATATATATATATATATATATGGGAAAAGAAGGATGAAAGTAATCCGACGTAATGGGAAATGAAATAAGAAAAAACCAAAACGGAAGTTTTTATGTGTTCATCAACGTTTCGTCTTTATTTGTAAGACTTCTTCAGGATGATAATATGAAGAAAAATGTGATGCAAGTACGTGGACATATAGGATTGACAACTGACTTCACCAGGCCGGACGTCGGTCCCTACTGTTTTTCCAGTAGTTGCTACTATTTCCTCCCTTCAACCCACCATGTCAACCCTATATGTCCACGTACTTGCATGACATTTTTCTTCATATTATCATCCTGAAGAAGTCTTACAAATAAAGACGAAACGTTGATGAACACAAAAAAAACTGCCTTTTGGGTTTTTCCTTTTTCATTTCCCATATATATATATATATATATATATATATATATAATTTGAAATCCATTAAACCTCATTCCATAGATTCGTATTAAGATAGGTCACCGTTATATTGCCATAGTAAGAAAATACAATAATAATTAAAAAGATTAAATCAAATTGAATTTTCACTTCATCAAAACTGACTAAAAAACAATCATGAATCGACACAATCGTTACTAATTAAGAAGAATAGAACGAACACTTTTTTTGAAGGCGAATCAAAATACGATGTATTAAATTTTTCAAATGTACATTGTTGCGTTTTCAATATGGCGGCTAACCTATTGTGGAAATGAATAAATGAACGCAGATAAAAACATTACAAAAATAACTGTCGGAGGAAACATTGGAAACGCGTCTCCGTTTTGTGGTTGAGCTTCTTTCAAGTTTGCGTTTTTAGTTAGCTTCACAACAAAACCGAAAACGCCACATCGAAGATGGGTATTGTGTCCGGTCAAACTGGGTCGTCTGCCTTTGTTCAACTTTTCAATCCATAGTTATATTATTTGTTTGTTTATTCTGATTAAATGGCGCAGTGCGAACAATAACTGGTTTATTTATTCTAATATTTTTTTAATTTCAAACATTTTGTAGTTCATTCATTCCTTGCGAATCTCATGTACGATCTTCTAAAAAAAAAAAAAACTCAATTCAATCGGCTGCTATTTCTAAAAACACACAAAACCCCCCAAAAATCAAAACCTGTAATCTTATCTCGGTTCAACAAATAACACATAAAAGTGAGAGAAATGAATTACATGCACGATATATTCCAATGCTGCTAATCTTTATCATCTTTTTTCTATCAAAATTAATGATTTCCATTTATCTACGATTTTCAATTCAATCGTATCGATTATTAAGTAAACAGTAAGAATATTTATCCAGGCTCAAAATTTAATTAAAATCTATTTTTATTCTCAATAGGGATCTTACGATTGAAACGCTGACATTCTATTCTCACATTTCTTTAATTCTCAATGGGGATCTTTTGATTGAAACGGTGACATTCTAACATTTCTTTAAACATAAATTAATTAAAAGACATACACCCATTTCATGCAACCCACATGACCTGGTGTATAACAATAGAAAGATACTAAACAGATTAAAGTGACCACGAGTTAAGTCCCTTGTTCAGGTAATCTATTACGAATGAAGAATTGGTACACATCTGCCTGAAGTCGAAACTAGGCTAGTACTTTTACTAGTACGGTATTTTAATGTCTAATTCAGTTTACTATACTATTTCTAACTAGTGTACTATCTTCCAATGCTCAATTAAGTGGACGCGGGTAGTGTAGTATCTGTTCTGGTTCGGTGATATTATTTTCCCAGACATTACTTCCAGATTTTTGCGGGTGTAGTAATGATATCATCAGCTAAGAGATTAACTTCTTTTTTTATTGGGGAGTAGTGTAGTAACGGGGTTCGGAATTAATTACGACTTAGACTTAATTTATCAATTTTATTTGTTATTCAACTAATAAATCTCATTTTATTTCTTTCATTTACAAAATTATATTGCACGAATTAAAAAAAAGTTTTATTTCATTTTATCATCAAACATTTATAAAGTCGTATATTAATAATATTTTTTAAAGAAATGTGTAGTATATTTTATCATTTAAGAAAATTCGTAGAGTATATTTATCATATTTTTAAAAGAAATTCGTAAAGTATATTTATCATATTTTTTAAAGAAATTTGTAAAGTATATTAATCATATTTTTAAGAAATGTGTAAAGTCGTATATTAATCATATATTTTAAAGAAATTTGTAGTATATTTTATCATTTAAGAAAATTTGTAGAGTATATTTATCATATTTTTTAAAGATATTCGTAAAGTATATTTATCATATTTTTTAAAGATATTCGTAAAGTATATTTATCATATTTTTTAAAGAAATTCGTAAAGTATATTTATCATATTTTTAAAAGAAATTTGTAAAGTATATTAATTATATTTTTTAAAGAAATGTGTAAAGTCGTATATTAATCATATTTTTTAAAGAAATTTGTAGTATATTTTATCATTTAAGAAAATTCGTAGTGTATATTTATCATATTTTTTAAAGAAATTCGTAAAGTATATTTATCATATTTTTTACAGGAATTTGTAAAGTATATTTATATTTAGATTTGTAATTAATTCCGGTTTGTAATTTTTTTTTTTCCGTCACCCGTAGTATCTGTTCGGTTGTCATGATACTATCATTTAAGTAGTTTGAAGAGGGTTGA
>OY744543.1:73304939-73319939 GCA_963556195.1 Sepiola atlantica | reverse complement strand
TGTTCACTACCAATCATCAGTGTGGCTAAATATAACCTATCGACGATCGAACAATTCGATTTCTGCAACTGAGTCACCAGTTCCTCCGTCCAAACGTCGTGAATGCCCTATGGCAGAGACGAGTAAAAAGAATATATATTTATTCCCAAATATAATAAATCTCAGTGAGTATTGAATCTACCCAAAGGAGATAGAAGTTGCAATATTGCTTAGATAAGAAACATTCTATTTCTCTGAAGGTGCACGACTTGAAAGAAGTTTTTAATGAATATTTTTTATTAAACATAATCGGGAGATCCTGTTTGGGAGTGACGTAGATCAATAGGACTCCTTTAGCAGATGGAGAGCGAGTATTGATTTACTCCTCTCCAGGAGTTAGGCACAAGCCCAGTTTTTACCTTACTCCCACAAGTAAGATGTGACCCAAGGCCGGGTCGGGAAAGTTGGGTTTAAAAAATTGCCTAAGCAGCCCCGTCGGCATTCTCCGGTAGGGGCGCCTCAGGCAGTAAGTAATAAACTTACTTCTCCCCAAAGATAGGAAGGCGAAGCCTGGGAGGGTGGACCTCCTAGAACTGCACAGGACAGACCCATAGACCGGCGTAAATCAAGCCCCGAAGGCCAAGACAATACCCGTCTATGGGGTGCAGTATCCATCGGAACAGATACTACACTTTGATCTTAGCCAAAAGAGAGCGAGTTAAGAGATCAAAGTTAGAGCAAAATTGAGAAGCGTATATGGCAAAACAGATATTTACGCAATCGAGACAGAACTGATATATATATATATATATATATATGTATATATATATATATATATATATTGTGTGTATTTAGGCAGCAAGTTTTCATTTAGGCAAACGTTGTTGAATAGCACGGAGTATTTCTGCTTTGTGATCTTTTTTTAAAATTTTTCCATCTTCATTTTTTTAATTTTTTTTATTTTTACGTTGTATGAATTAAAAAATAAAAATGAAATGAAAAAATAAATATAAATAAATAAATTATTAAAATAAAAAAAATAAAAATGAAATAAAAAAAATAAATATAAATAAATAAATTAATAAAAATAAAAAATAAATGAATAAATAGAATAAATAAATAAAATAAAAAGTAAAGACATACTCTTTTCCTCTCTTTACAGTCCATAAATACATATTCTTTTTTCACACTTACACGCCTGAAAATGATTTGAGGATATCAAATCGAAAGTACTCGCAAAGAAGATGGAACAACAAAACTACGGAAACTTCATACACCAGTTTGATCGACGTACGAAGTTGACCATTCGGAAGATGGAAAAAATTTAAAAAAGATCACAAAGCAGAAACACTCCGTGCTATGTAACAACGTTTGCCTATATATATATAAATACACACAATATATATATATATATATATTATAGAAAATAAGAACAACATTGTATCCGTCGGTTTCGAATCCTAGCAAAGAGGACCTATAAAAAGCCTCTTTCCCGGACTCTCTCCAGCCTTTTATTATCATTTTGTATTTAAAAAAGGGCTGAAGAGAGTCCAGTAAAGTGTTTTTTTATTATGATTTGAAACAGACGGTACCGTTGGAAGTTTTTGCAATATAAATATTAACGCTCTTATTTCTGATTTTCCTTAATAATCGACCACTCTTTACACACACACACACACACACACACACACACACACACACACGCACACACACACACACATATATATATATTATATATAGTTCGAGCCCGCTGACCGTAGAGAATTAACTTCCTGCACTGAAGATTGCGTTAGCATGAAACATCGATGTCTGTAGGTAATATATAATTAATATTTATTTATAGGCCGGGCACTCTGAGTGAGTTTAATAACAAGCAGTACGAATAGCTTCATGCAAGATCCAAACAAAAGTTTGTTGATCACTTTCAGCTGCTTGTGTAAATTAGCCGCCGACTCGCTATTTACAAAGTTAAATTCCTCTTTAATTATTAGCTAATTCGTTGTGGCCGACGGGGGAACGCTCTTGACTACAAATCAGTGGCGATTTGTGATTGGAGTTCGAGCCAGCTGACCGTAGAAAATTAACTCCCTGCACTGAAGATTGCGTTAGCATGAAACATCGATGTCTGTAGGTAATACATAATTAATATTTATTTATGAATATTATTATAAGCCCCCTTTACTAAAAGCCGGGCACTAAAATAGCGTTTTTGTATATGTACAATGGAGGAGGAATCTTAGAGACTGATCACATCTAGTCCCAATATACATTCCCTTTGCTTACAAAGGGAGGGACGTTTAAGACGAACGTGGATCGTCTCCCTTTTTAAGCAAAGGGAATGTCTATTGGGACTAGATTTGATCAGTCTCTAAGATTCATCCTCCATTGTACATATACAATAACGCTATTTTATATTCTGTACTCTCTCTTTTCACCCCTTTTTTAAACTCTTCGCTTTTTTTAAATCCCCCGATACAGCCTTTGTTAAAAGAGGGCGAAACCGGTCGGCTGGCATTTTTTTCCTTGATCAACTTTTAATTATGAACGATAGAATTCGTCTTCCCTTCATGCTTGCGATAATAAAATGTTGTACTCCACCAAAAATCATGATATATATATATATATATATATATATATATATAGGCACGAACCCCGATCACAAATCGCCTTTGATTCGCAGTCGGGGATCTTATCCATTAGGCCATCGCCAATTAGTTAGTAAATATATAAGAACTTTAACTGTAAACAGCGGAATCGGCGACTGTTTACCAGGCAGTTAGAGTGATCTTACGAAGCGGCGCTTCGGATCGTGCATATAGCTATTTGTACTGCTTGTTATTACAGCTACTAGAGAGTGCCCAGCCTTTGTGTGTGGGGGGGCTGATAAACAATAATATTTTTATAAATAAATATTAATTATTTTTTTAAAATACCTAGAGACATCTATATATTTGTGTCGTTAGTATGTTTCTATTCAAAAAGTACTTTTTGGGAATACTGCACAGGAAGTTGATAATTGCATAGGAATTATAAATTTCCTCTGTAGATTGTCTACGGTGGGATATATTTATTTGTTTCTTATAATACGGTTCTTGATAAAGAATTGATTTCCTAATTGAATTTTTTTGTACTTTTGTGGGAAAGGTGATCTTGAACATAATTAAATCGCAGCTAAATATCCCGATTCTCAAAAGTGGAGAACATTTCGATCTACACAAACTTAACGCGGCTTTCGTCATAGTTTCATCTGCTTACTCCACCATTATTCGCCATGTCAGCGTGATTTGACGTTTTTGGACGGCCAACCACTTCAGATTGTTGAAAAGTGTGCCCGAGGAAACGCAAAACTCTTCCTGCCACCGAAACATGTTTAACCTCTGGTTTTAATTATATTGAAACCATTGTTTAGATACCTCAATTGTTTACATGCCGATTATAGAAATCTGAAAATCTGAGCGGATTTCTATAATCTGAAGACGTCCTAATACATTTGAATTCTATTGAATGATCTTCGTTGAAGTTGGTTGATTATAATTCCTGACTTTTCTTTGTTTATGTGTTTCTTTTCACATTCTTCATATAATTTATGCAAATCTCATTGGGTTTTTTTTTCTTTATTGTTTGAATTTGGATATTTAATAACGGAAAATTTTGATATTAAATAATGGAAAATTTTGATATTAAATAACAGAAAATTTTGATATTAAATAACGGAAAATTTGGATATTAAATAATAGAAAATTTGAATATTAAATAACGGAAAATTTGGATATTAAATAATAGAAAATTTGGATATTAAATCACGGAAAATTTGGATATTAAATTACGGACAATTTGGATATTAAATAACGGAAAATTTGGATATGAAATAACGAAACATTTGGATATTAAATAACGGAAAATTTGGATATTAAATAATAGAAAATTTGGATATTAAATAACGGAAAATTTTGATATTAAATAATAGAAAATTTTGATATTAAATAACGGAAAATTTTGATATTAAATAACGGAAAATTTGGATATTAAATAACGGAAAATTTGGATATGAAATAACGAAAAATTTGGATATTAAATAACGGAAAATTTGGATATTAAATAACGGAAAATTTGGATATTAAATAACGGAACATTTGGATATTAAATAACGGAAAATTTGGATATTAAATAACGAAAAATTTGGATATTAAATAACGGAAAATTTTGGTATTAAATAACGGAAAATTTGGATAATAAATAACGGAAAATTTGGATATTAAATAACGAAAAATTTTGATATTAAATAACGGAAAATTTTGATATTAAATAACGGAAAATTTGGATATTAAATAACGGAAAATTTGGATATGAAATAACGAAAAATTTGGATATTAAATAACGGAAAATTTGGATATTAAATAACGGAAAATTTGGATATTAAATAACGGAAAATTTGGATATTAAATAACGGAACATTTGAGTATTAAATAACGAAAAATTTGGATATTAAATAACGAAAAATTTGGATATTAAATAACGGAAAATTTTGATATTAAATAACGGAAAATTTTGATATTAAATAACGGAAAATTTGGATATTAAATAACGGAAAATTTGGATATTAAATAACGGACAATTTGGATATTAAATAACGGAAAAAAGTCGGAGGAGATAGACGGACAGAAAAGAAGGAAAAGAGAAAGGAAAATGATGAGGGAAAGAAAGAAGCTAAAAAAGAAGACGTTGGAATGACGACGATGACGACGACGACGACTACAGTGTCTAAACGGGGGGGGGGCGAAGGGCAAAAAGTAGTTTTAAATAAAAGAAAAAGGCATTGGTTAAGAAAAAGAAGAAACATAATAAAGGTTGTAGTTGTAGCTGGAAAACAATAAGGAAGAATACAGCAAAAATAAGAAAGCAAAGAAGAAGAAGAAGAAGAGGAAGAAGAAGAAGAAGAAAAGAAGAATCATAAAAAAGTTTAAGTTGTAGTTGAAGAACTATTAGAAGGAACACAGGAAAAATAAGAAAGCGAAGAAAGAGAAGAAGAAGAAAAAGAAGAAGAATGAAAAAAACCCTAAAAGTAGAAGACGGAAACGAAGAAGAAACGTAAGTAAAAAGAAAGAGTAGTCAAAAAGAAAAGAGAAAAATATGAAAAATAAACTAAACTTTAAGAAGCAAAGAATTAGATGAAGACAGACAAAAAAGAAGAAATAAATTAAGAAACTGAAGAACGAGAGACAAAAGAAGTAAAAAAAAAGATGCACAAAGAAGAAGAAACAGAGGAAGAAGAAGAAGAAGAAAAAAGAAGAAGAAAAGGGGAAGAAGAAACAGAGGGAGAAGAAAAAGACGAAGAAAAAGAGGAAGAAGAAGAAAAAGAGGGAAAAGAAGAAGAAGAATTAAAAGAAGAAAAACAAGAAGAAAAAAGGAGAAGGAGTAGAAGAAGAAAAATAGAAGAAGAAGAAGAAGAAGAAAAAGAGGAAGAAGAAGAAGAAGTAGAAGAAGAAGAAAAAGAAGAAGAAAGAAGAAGAAAAGGGGAAGAAGAAACAGAGGGAGAAGAAGAAGACGAAAAAAAGAGGAAGAATGAGAGAAGAAGAAGAAGAAGAAGAAGAAACAGAGAGAGAAGAAGAAGAAAAAGAGTAAGAAGAAGAAGAAGAAATAAAAAGAAGAAAAACAAGAAGAAAAAAGGAGAAGGAAAAATAGAAGAAATAGAAGAAGAAGAAGAAGACGAAGAAAAAGAAGAAAAAGAAGAAGAAAAATAAGAAGAAGAAAAAGAAGAAGAAGAAAAAGAGAAAGAAGAAGAAAAAGAGGAAAAAGAAGAAGAAGAAATAAAAGAAGAAAAACAAGAAGAAAAAAGGAGAAGGAGTAGAAGAAGAAAAAATAGAAGAAGAAGAAGAAGAAGAAGAGGAAAAAGAGGAAGAAGAAAAAGAAGAAGAAGAAGAAGAAGACAAAGAGGAAGAAGAAAAAAAACAAGAAGAAAAAAGGAGAAGGAAAAATAGAAGAAGAAGAAGAAGAAGAAGAAAGAGAAAAAGAGGAAGAAGAAATAAAGCAAGAATACCATAGAAAAGACGACAAAACAAAATTAGAAGAAGCAAAAGTAGAGATGATATTAAGTAGAAGAAGAGGAAGTCGTAGAATTAGGAGTAAAACAAACGGCAAATATATTAACATACAAAATACGACGTAAGACACAAACAAAAGTAAACTTAGTGAGTCACAAGACAATGACTTAAGTGTAAGATGACCCCCATCTCCATAAAAGAGAATCAGTGTTTCTTAAAAATGTAAATTTAATGAACACAACGATAAAGAAATCAATAGCAAGCAGAAGAAACAGAATTTGAAACAGATAGGAAAATGGAAACGATGACGCTGACGCTGACGATGGCGATGACGACACGAAAAAAAAGTAAGAGAAGAAATAAAATGAAAAAAGACGAAGAGAAAAAGAAAGAGGAATGAAAAAGAAAAAGAAAGGGTACTTTTTTACAGTTGGACCTGCGCTAAAAGTACCTCACCATCGGTGCTTTCCGGATATTTACGTAAACCGTCGGACAGTGCCGAATGAAACATCCGTTGAGTAAACGTGCGCCCCCCCCAAAAAAAAAAACACAAACTAGGCTGGATTTACAAGCGGAACAAAACAAGCAATATTTTTGCATGAAATAAATATTTATTCTTTAACGAAAATTCAAATAAATGTTTAAATTAAAAAGTTATTATTTTTATAAAATTTTTTTTTATTATTAAATATAACATAAATAAATAACAGCGAAAAGTTAATCAAGTAAGTGTTGTTTTACATTTTTTTACGAAATTTCTTTTTTAAAACTTTTTTTTACTGATTATTTTTTGTTGATTTCGTTAGGGTTTAGGATTAAGGCAGGGTTGGGAATTAGGGTTAGGGCAGGGTTAGTTATTATATCTCTGCCAGTGATACCATGTAAAAATGCATGTTGAAATCGCGCTTTGATAAATTTGCAAGTTCAACGTTTGAAACTTTCGCTGTCGTCTGCTTATTCGTCTCGCTTCGTTGCTTTCCGGCGTTTAACGTAAACCGCCGGAAAGCACCGACCAAAGAGGGGAGGCGAAGCCTGGGAGGGTGGACCTCCTAAAACTGCACAGGACAGACCCATAGACCGGCGTAAATCAAGCGCCTAAGGCCAAGACAATACCAGTCTATGGGGTGCAGTATCCATCGGAACAGATACTATACTTTGATCTTAGCCAAAAGGCCAAGACTGCAAGTAGTAGTGGTAATAGCAGTGATAGTAGTAGATGAAATAGAGGATATTAAGTAAGAAGTGAAAGCAACAAAAAAATAATGAAGTCGATTATGACGATGCTGATGATGACAACAATGCTGATGATGACGAAAATACTGATTATAGGGAAGGACCATCTGAAATATATCGACCATAAAAATGGCCACAAATCTCATGGCGTCTATGTTATCTTGCTTATTTATTTCCATGTGAATCACCGAACATCAAGTCACAAAAATCGTGTTTCCACATAAATCGTTAACTAATAAAAAAATATATATACGAAATTATTAAAATAATGGAAGCCGTTAAAAATTTTAACGACGCTCAAATGACTGAATTGCCTTTTAAGAAATCTTAACGACTCTGGCTGAAGAAGATCCGTTAAATTATTTTTTTTTGTGGGAAAGTTTACAATCATTTTGAATTTATTGGACATTTTGTCTATTATTTGCAAAATGGTGTAATTTTTTTTCTTGTTAATGCTTCCATTTATACATATCTCATTCCCTTTTTTAAATGTCACAAATCTTTACTTTCTATCATCTTAATATAATTTACGAAATATTAATAACTATAGATAGTAATAAACCGATGAATATATATATATATATATATATATATATATATATATATATATAAATATTCCATGAAAAATGCCAGTATACTGAAATCATATGCCCTTAATAGGGTTAAGATGAAAATTCATATACACTAAATGTACAAAAGCAAGGAAATTCCCAAATTTTTACACTTTTATTGTCATTAAGGGTATGCGAGCACAACAGGGCTATGTACTTTACTAGTAGGAATTTTTCTTCAGCCCACCTGACACACTTCATCCACTCATGCATAGAGATTTATACTGTAGTGATGTGATAATGAAATGGTTTGGTTGATATGTAGTAATACCCTTAATGACAATAAAAGTGTAAAAATATGGGAATTTCCTTGCTTTTGTACATTTAGTGTATATGAATTTTCATCTTAACCCTATTAAGGGCATATGATTTCAGTATACTTGCATTTATCATGGAATGTCACTACTTTTGTAAAGGCTATGCCTCAAGATAATGGTAATTTTTAAGGTTTTTTAGAATTTTCTGGAAAACTAAGGTATATGGTAAACTGAAATTAAAATGCCATCAACTAGACCCTAGAACCTCTATCTCTGCCAGAAATCAGCTGAATCCATCAAATAGTTGATGAGATACAGGGTGGCACACACATACGTACGCACACACGGATAACACAAAATCACTCCTGACCTTTCTGGATCACTGGGTTGCCTTGACTAATGATGCTGAAATTCGACACACTTATAGAACCTATCAAATGAAAATTATGTGCAAAGTTTTAAATAATTTGCTTTATTGGTTTTTGAGTTATGATTGATCAAAGAAATGAGATTTCCAGCATAGGCGATTCGTGAGTCTATTAAGGGATAGAGCGTCGTCGCGCCTCCCTTGATATATATATATTAAAGAAGGAAAGATGAAGATAAAAATGCATAAACTTCCATAAATTTGATACAAATTTTATTACATCGAAAGTTCAGATGCAAGGAGTTACACTAATCCTTAAACCATGGTTTTTCAAAGATAAAACTCTTCTCGTCAGAGGATAACATTCGGTAATGTGGTATTTATGATAAATAAATATTACCTGTTCCATTTCACTTTGAAAATTGAAGAAGAAATAGCAGAACAGGTTGGGGATTAAGAAATAAATGGCCGAGAGGGAGAATGGTAGCAGTATTGAGTAGCCATTGCCGAAGACAAAAGGGGACGCTATGGTGCAGATAGCAAAATAGCAAAAGTTTGTAGATTTGGATGTCTTCTGACGAGAAGAGTTTTATCTTTGAAAAACCATGTTTTAAGGATTAGTGTAACTCCTGGCATCTGAACATTTGTATCATTTTTATGTAATTTTATGTAATTTCGTGCAATTTTTTTTCTTCATCTTTCCATCTTTAAAATTGATTGCTCTACTCAACGTATTGAGCTTTACTTCATCACGATAGATCACTTTACGATACTTCATTTATCGTTAATTCTATCATATATATATATATATATATATATATATATATATATATATATATATATATAAATGAATAAATGCGAAAGTTTTTTATTCATCATTTCTATATTACAATAAAAAATGGTTACTGTTATTTAAAAATAATACAACATATGTTGAAATATGCTATAGATATACAGATGGACGATTAAGAGACAGTGCATAACTTATGATAAATTAATGTCTGGTGTTATATATTTGTAATTGTAGTTCCCTATTTTTACTATATATATGCACTAGGTTCGTCATTTATTAACAGTAATTAATTAATATGATTTTATAAAAACACGAAAGACTTACTAAAACACTTTCTTACATCAAACAATGTGGTCTACATAAATACTAAACATCATTGATCAAAATAATGACGTACAGCAATCTTAACATTGTTCAAATGGGTGGCTAAATTTGTCTAATTTCTCTTAACTAGTGAATTTAAAGGAGATAAGCTCTGCACTTAGTTTCGTATATAAGCTAAATAGGTATTTGTAATTTAAATGAAGTAATTTTATGCAATTCAACCTACTTTTTAGCCCACCTAATGATCTGGTATTGTCCTGGCCTTTGGGTCTGGATTTACGCCGGTCTATTAGGGGTTGTTTGGTCCTGTGCAGTTCTAGGAGGTGCACCTTCCCAGGCTTCGCCTCCCCTCTTTGGGGAGGAGTAAGTTTATTGCTTACTGTCTGAGGCGCCCCTACCGGGGAATGCCGACAGGGCTGCCCAGGCAATTTTTAAATGGTCAGATTACTCACCTCTCGAGCGCTGGCTTATCTAATCCCACTTTCCGACCTTGTGTCACATTTTACCTTGTGGGAGGTAGATAAATATTAATTCAACCTACCTTCAAGTGAATTCAAACTTTTTATAAATAAATGATAGTATTAATTAACTATATTAACGGAATATCACTAAATAAAAATTGTCGAATGCCCGCCTATTTTAGTGTGCTAACTCTGAACTGAAAAAATCCAAAATGGCGTCATACTGAGTTTTTCCACGTGTTGGTGTTTTTTTTTATTTGTTTTATTTTATTTGTTTTTGTAAAAAAAAAAAAATACTAAAAGTTATACGGGATTTTGTTTTCAACACGATACAGTAATTATTTTATTATTACGTTTGGAGCACATGAACTCTCCGTTTTCCCAACAAAAACACTAACATGCTGCCCTTCGTGAATCAGCCTCACTTATCAATTAGTGCATGAATGTGACTTACTGTGGACGTGCACGGTGATATCCTTGCGTTTAAATGAACCTATGTGCTCCACCACAGCGATGCAGGAATAAAGTCCGGCGTCATAGTGAGTAACGTTGCTTATTCGAAGCCCCTTGCGTTCTTGACTGTAATGATCGTCTGAAAATAAAAAATAATACACAATAAATTCAAACATAAATGCTAGCAAAATAATTACAAAAAATATTAAAATAAATGCAAGAAATATAAAAATGTATTAAAAAGATAAAAATAAATTACTAAATAAATAAAAAAATAAATGGTAGCAAAATTTTTTTAAAAATATTAAAATAAATGCAAGAAATATACAAATGTATTTAAAAGATAAAAATAAATTACTAAATAAATAAAAAGATAAATGCTAGCAAAAAAATTTCAAAAAATATTAAAATAAATGCAAGAAATATAAAAATGTATTTAAAAGATAAAAATAAATTACTAAATAAATAAAAAAATAAATGCTAGCAAAATTTTTTTAAAAATATTAAAATAAATGCAACAAATATACAAATGTATTTAAAAGATAAAAATAAATAACTAAATAAATAAAAAGATAAATGCTAGCAAAAAAATTTCAAAAAATATTAAAATAAATGCAAGAAATATAAAAATGTATTTAAAAGATAAAATAAATTACTAAATAAATAAAAAAATAAATGCTAGCAAAAAAATTTTTAAAATATTAAAATAAATGCAAGAAATATACAAATGTATTTAAAAGATCAAAATAAATTACTAAATAAATAAAAAGATAAAGTCTAGCAAAAAAAATACAAAAAATATTAAAATAAATGCAAGAAATATACAAATGTATTTAAAAGATAAAATTAATTACTAAATAAATAAAAAAATAAATGCTAGAAACAAAATTACAAAAAATATTAAAATAAATGCAACAAATATAAAAATGTATTTAAAAGATAAAAATAAATTACTAAATAAATAAAAAAATAAATGCTAGCAAAAAAAATTTAAAAATATTAAAATAAATGCAAGAAATATACAAATGTATTTAAAAGATAAAAATAAATTACTAAATAAATAAAAAGATAAATGCTAGCAAAAAAATTTCAAAAAATATTAAAATAAATGCAAGAAATATAAAAATGTATTTAAAAGATAAAAATAAATTACTAAATAAATAAAAAAAATAAATGCTAGCAAAAAAATTACAAAAAATATTAAAATAAATACAAGAAATATACAAATGTATTTAAAAGATAAAATAAATTACTAAATAAATAAAAAAAAATAAATGCTAGAAACAAAATTACAAAAAATATTAAAATAAATGCAAGAAATATAAAAATGTATTTAAAAGATAAAAATAAATTACTAAATAAATAAAAAAATAAATGCTAGCAAAAAAATTACAAAAAATATTAAAATAAATGCAAGAAATATAAAAATGTATTTAAAAGATAAAAATAAATTACTAAATAAAAAATAAATGCTAGCAAAAAAATTAAAAATATTAAAATAAATGCAAGAAATATAAAAATGTATTTAAAAGATAAAAAATAAATTACTAAATAAATTAAAAAATAAATGCTAGCAAAGAATTACAAAAAATATTAAAATAAATGCAAGAAATATACAAATGTATTTAAAAGATAAAAATAAATTATATATTTTAAAACTATATAAATTATTAATTTACAATCGACAACTTTATTGTTTTTTTTCAATATACCTACGAGCATATATATATATATATATATATATATATATATATATATATATATATATATATATATATATATATATATATATATATATATATATATATATATATAAACATTATTAAAATAACATAATTCGTCCGTTTAATTATACCGTTTTTATTTTTTCAATTTTTATGATGTTTAATTTTTGTATTTTTTTGTATTAAAATTTTAAAAAAATAATTAATGTTCCATAGGTTTCGCAGATTTTACGAACGTTTTCGATTTTTCGTCGAATTATCCTCAGGTGTCAAAAACAAATGAACAAAAAAGCTGGAGAAAGAAGAGAATTTTAAAAAGACCGCGGAGAAACGCACAGAGAACGTTTTCGCATTGTTTCAGGAAGTCGTTGACGATTTAAATTCAGCAACGCTGGATGGCATCACGTAACAAAATCGCATTACGTTAAGCATTTTAAAATGTAACCACTGGTTTCATATGTGATGTTATTAATTTTAGGTTGTTGTGTTTTTATGTAGATAGCTTCGAGTATTTAACATTTTTAAAAATTGGTTTCGGAATGTATAATTTTAATGTTATTAACTAGAATATGTCTTAAATTAGAGGGAGGGCAGTTATGTTTTCGTAGATGTTGGTAAATTTAGCTAGAGTTTACAAGATGCATGGTGAAGCGGCGGGATAGGGTAGTGCTTGTAAAACCAATGTAGCTATTAGCTTTATTATTATCATGGGAGTTTCATTCTCCCAAAGGACATTTAAACTTATAAATAACATTGGTTATCGAACAGAATAGTTTCTACACCACTATCATGTCCCCTTGTGATGCTTTAAATCAAGATATAATGATACTACACATTATCTCTGTAATTGTTGTTCTAATTTTGATTAATGTCCATTCGATGATTTTGTATCTAGACCAGGGGCGGGCAACCTTTTCAGAGTGAGGGCCAGATGAGACTTTTGGAAGGAGATCGCGGACCGGAGTGAAAAACGAAATCTCAGAATTACTATATTTTGTTTACATGAATAAATTGTACAAACCTTGCATTGAACATTCTACAAATCTGATATTTTTTCTCAAGAGACTTCTGTATGTAATGTTATAAAAGACGCTCGAAGAGCCCTTTTGGAATCATAAAAAATAATGACGGGGGAAGTAGCAAGTTGATCCAGCATTCGTTTTGACACACCTCACATAGGTTCTCTGTTTCATGCCCTTTACTCGTCTCTCGTTTCCTCTTTGCCTCTCTCTTTCTCTTTTTCTATTTTTATCTCAGGATTTGAAATTAATAGTTAAAGAAAAATGAAATATACATTCATCATCGCTCGCTGATATTTATACATTTCTAACCTACTGTAAATCTTAATTGAAACCTACTTTTACGTCTATGTCACAAAATGATATGAGTTTTACTGGGAGGTCCGTGGGTCGCATTGCAATAATAAGGCATAGCAGGGTGGCGGACCGGACGCTAAGCCTTCGCGGGCCGGATGTGGCCCGCGGGTCGGAGGTTGCCCCTGATCTAGAGGATGTCTAAAATTCTGGGCTTAAGCTTAAGTGGTCTTAGGATGAAATTGAAATTCAGGAGAACTTACCTTTAAAATTCTTAAAACAAACTGAAATTTGGGGAATATCTATTAATTAATGTCTATTATTTATTCTGAAAATTTCGAAAAAAAATTAAAGATATCTGAATGTTAACGAAAGCCATCCATGCCTTTTAGATAATCTTTGCATACAAGTAAATTAAAAGTAAATATTGGTAATAATTTGACACCTTGCGTAGTGTTACTGAATTCGGAAATTAATAATTAGGGGTTAATTAGTTTAGGAGTAAATCACGTACATACAAATATTTAAAAATCTTTTCATACCTAACTTAATACACTGAGAGATATGTAAACCGAAAACGGAATCGAGCGGCACGCGATGTTTTCATCATTCTAAGATTTTGTTTTTATTTCAGCATTTTAGGAATTTGTCTTTCAATTTTTCCTTTTTATTTCTCTTAAATAATTTTATCTGATTGCGTATTGAATTGAAATTTCTTACAAGTAAATGACCTTCAATTCAACAATGTTTATCACGTAATTTAATTCATCGTCAGAAAGAAAATAATCAAACACACACACACACACATATATATATATATATATATATATATATATATATGTGTGTGTGTGTGTGTGTGTGTGTGTGTGTGTGTGTGCGTGTGCGTGCGTGAAACTGGCATGCAGTTATCAGTTTTAAATATATATATATATATATATATATATATATATATATATATATATATATATATAAAATTGAAAAGGAAAACACTTCCAAAGATTATTTCAATTTCCATTACGTCGGAACACTTTTTCCATTATCTATCATATATATATATATATATATATATATATATATATATATATATATATATATATATATATATATATATATATATATGTACATATTTACATATATATATATATATATATATATATATATATATATATATATATATATAGAGAGAGAGAGAGAGAGAGAGAGAGAGAGGGAGCGCGGAGGCAGAGACAGAAAGATAATTCGATTATCACGACTAATTATTTCCGTCAATTTCAAAGGAATGTGGTTAAAGTGTGAAAGGAATAAAATTTATCTAAAGAAAATATAATTCATGTTTATAAAAGTAAAATTAACCGATTTCATTACGCAATATTTACATATTATATAACGACGCTACGTCTCGAATATTCCACTCATATTTAATGTCGTACTTTACAAGTTTTCA
>OY744543.1:73294939-73299939 GCA_963556195.1 Sepiola atlantica | reverse complement strand
AAATCTTATCATATTCTATTCAAACATGTATAGGTTAGGAACAAGATAATTAGTACTGAAAACATCATTTCGTGTAATTTACACGGGTTCCGCTAGTTTGTAAATATTCTTCTATATAGAACTAAGAAACCTACGCATTTTCAACCTAGCCTTTATATCATCACTTATAAATGTTATGTATGCAATGGCGCATGATACATAAACCTTTTCGTTAACTGTTTGATGTTACATGCTGCAAAGAAAAAGTTGCCCCTCTACCGGGCTAATACACTTCTAAAAACTGCCAGCAGCCTCTACCTGTATAAAGCCACCATTCGCTAATACATGGAGTAGTGTTGCCACATATGGGCTGGTGCACCAGGAGCTAGTCTCTCACTAAAGTAATATAATAAATATATTAAAATATTAAAATTCAACGGCTTTGTGAGTTCTTTCCCTCTGTGTTTTTCCTACTGTTTTTATAGAAATTGAAAAAAATAAATACAGGGCTTTTTTCACCCGTATTTTAAATACAGTTGGCACGACGACCTCGCGGTAAGAAGATAATATATATATATATATATATATATATATATATATATATATATATATATATATATATATATATAGTCATCCACATACATACTGTTTCGCTGTATCACATCTCGTCAGTGCGGATAGACCAGTTAATGATTTAAACTCAGCCGTCGAGCTGACAGTCGGTACCTCTACCCCTGCGCTATTATACGACACTTACTGAATGTAAGTGATGTATATGTATATATATATATATATATATATATATATATATATATAGTCATCCACATACATACTGTTTCGCTGTATCACATCTCGTCAGTGCGGATAGACCAGTTAATGATTTAAACTCAGTCGTCTACCCCTGCGCTATTATACGACACATACTGAATGTAAGTGATGTATATATATATATATATATATATATATATATTATCATTATTTTATGTATTCACATAAAATGTTATAAGGAGATATAAATCTTTAAGGTATCGATGTTCAGTATTTACTTCAACATTGCTCGATACATGAGTAGGACTAGGTAGTAAATTATGAAAATTATCCTGGTATCATATTTTGTTACACAGGATTCCATGGTGTGGTTAAGCGTTGAAATGCAACACGTTTCATAGTAATAGCTTCGTAATTTTGAAAATGGCGTTTATCGCGTTTTGCATTCGAACTCTTCATATATATACATGGTAAACAGTTACATGGTAAACAGCTGATGATCTCCGTGTTAATATTAGACACTTACGTTATATAAATTACCATATCACACGGTAGTCTTAAGGGTAGTATATTATTATTATTATTATTATTATTATTATTATTATTATTATTATTATTATTATTATTATTATTATTATCATTATTTTATTATTATTTGTTTATGTATATATAAGTAACATTTTAAGCTGAATTATTTCGACACTTGATTATTGGGGAAATGGTAGTTTTATCTGTACCATTGGAGAGCCATGCATATAACTGTCCTGTTTTTAAATCTCCGAAACAGTTACATGGTAAACAGCTGATGATCCCCGTGTTAATATTAGATGCTTACGTTAAGGTCTCCTGTTTTTGTTTCACTGTTAGATACTTAATGCCCCTTTTTATTTTATTTACTTACCATTATATATTTTTATTTATTTATGAATTTTCCAACGAATGTTAAGTCTGCAATATTTCGGATTTAGTTAGTTTCTCTGGGAATTTAAACTGCCTTTCCCTTTTTTTTTAATAACGCAAAGCTTCTTTAGACTATATATAGATAGATATAGAAAGAAAGGCAGAGAGAGAGAGGGGAACTTAACACAAACTGGCATATACAAAAATAAAACAAATAATAAAACCAATGAATTATTCAGGTCATGTTATATGTTTTAATCAGAAAATTGCGACTGCGAATATACTAAACAGAGGAGATAATACATGGGAAGATTCCTAATTCAGGCACCTGTTAAGATCATTAGTCATTAATAAAGGTTTTGATAATCAATAATTAAGAAAAAAAAATGTTTCTCGTTTTGTTTAGATTTTTATGTTTGTTAAAATGTGTTTTTTTATTAACTGGTTGAAGATGGAACGCAAGAAAGAACGGGTTAAAAAAAAAAAAGATAGAAATTTATCAGCGAAAGATTATATGGAAGCGGAGATTTGAAAACAACGTTACTGTAATTAAAAAAGGGATGACGATGAAAAGCGTGAAATCGCAACAAAACCTCTTCAACCTTCACGCACGTGCGGTCATGGAACCAAAAGAAGGAGTATCCATGAAAATTATAAAATTAAAATTGAAATTTAAAGTAAGGAACTACAACAAAAAGAAAATTAGATATAAACTAATTCGACTATATATATATATATATATATATATATATATATATATATATATATATATATATATATATATTCCATGAAAAATGCCAGTATACTGAAATCATATGCCCTCAATAGGGTTAAGATGAAAATTCATATACACTAAATGTACAAAAGCAAGGAAATTCCCAAATTTTTACACTTTTATTGTCATTAAGGGTATGACTACATATCAACCAAACCATTTCATTATCACATCACTACAGTATAAATCTCTATGCATGAGTGGATGAAGTGTGAGAGGTGCGATGAAGAAAAATTCCTACCAGTAAAATACATAGCCCTGTTGTGCTCGCATACCCTTAATGACAATAAAAGTGTAAAAATTTGGGAATTTCCTTGCTTTTGTACATTTAGTGTATATGAATTTTCATCTTAACCCTATTAACGGCATATGATTTCATCAACTAGACTCTAGAATATCTATCTCTGCCAAAATCAGCTGAATTCATAAAATAATTGATGAGATACAGGGTGGCACATACGTACGTACGTACATATTTACGTACATACGTACGTACACGCAGATAACATGATTTCATGATTGAACTTTCTGGATGACTGGCTTGCCTTGTCTAATGATGCTGAAATTCTACACACTTATGGAACCAATCAAATAAAAATTTTGTGCAAAGTTTTAACTAATTTGGTTTTTTGGTTTTTGAGTTATGATTGATCAAAAAAATGAGATTTCCAGCATAGGCCATTCGTAAAGTCTATTAAGGGATAGAGCGCTCTCGCGCCTCCCTTGATATATAGTATTTCATGTATCCACATAAAATTTCATAAGGAGGTATAATTTATCATGTATCAATTTTCAATGCTCGATAAAAGTGTAAGCTATGAAATATATTATGACAATTAAGCTACACAGACCCTCTCGCGTTTTATTCCCGGAGATGAAACGCGGGAGCCTCTGTGTAGCTTAATTGCCAATATCCCTACGTGAAAGAGGTACTGTGGAATCGACTGGATTCGAACTTGAAACACTCAGGTCTTCAGTCCGTGTTGATGTCCACTTAACAACCGTCACCTCCCTAAATTCCGTTTATAATAGACATCTCTTGTAAAGCATATTGTCAGTTCAATAGTCATCTGATACATAATTAAGATGATCTAGATTTTAATTATTTCTTTTTTCTTTATTTCCTTGAAAACAATTTGTTGCCGTTTTCAATTGAAACACGACGAAACCTGTGCAATATTCACACGTGCGCGGGCGTTGAACAAAGGGAAAGGGAAATCGGGAAGAATGATAGAATGATAGAATGATAGAATGATAGAATGGCGAATATTCCGAAAACATAACCGGAATTGAATGGAAAAAGGCGTCAAGGATCGTAAGTGAAAAGGAGAAATTATTAATGTTTTATGAATTACAAACGAGAGAATTATAAACTCATATAGAAAATAGATTGATTTTTTTTTTCGTAGTCTTTTTTTTATCAAAAGGACGAGGAAAAAAAACTAGCGAAAAGAAAGAAAGAACAGAAAATAGAAACGTTTCGGTAAAAGCTGAGGAATTTATTCAGCATAAAATACACGAGGAATTCGTTTGAAAAGAAGTCATTACTCAAAGATTGAACACTTTTTGTTCTCTTTTAGAAATTCTAGAAATTAATATAAAGGTGCAAGTATGAATAACGTCACACGAGGGGACTTCGCTCGCTGGCCTTTTGGCTAAGACCAAAGTGTAGTATCTGTTCCGATGGATACTGCACCCCATACTGGTGTTGTCTCGGCCTTCGGGTCTTGATTTACGCCAGTCAATGGGTCTGTCCTGTGCAGTTCTGGGAGGTCCACCTTCAAAGGCTTTGCCTCCCCTCTTTGGGGAGGAGTAAATTTATTGCTTACTGTCTGAGGTGCCTCTACCGGGGAATGCCGACGGGGCTGCTCAGGCAATTTTTAAACCCCACTTTCGTACCCAACCTTGGGTCACATCTTACTTGTGGGAGATAGATAAAAACTGGCCTTGTGTCTAACTCCTGGAGAGGAGTAAATCAATACTGCAGTAGTAGCGAGTAGTAGTAGTAGTAGTAGTAGCTTAGTCGCATCACGTGACCGGTTAATCGCAAGTAGCACATCCAACTTGCGACTAGTTTACGCGTCACGACTGAAGCCTCAGTAACACGACTTCGCTCGCCACTACGTGTAGTAGCGAGTATCCGTCGCAGCGACAGACTTTCTCACACGGGACACTTTCACTTGCCGCTACTTGTAGCAGCGAGTATATGTCGCAGCGACTTAGTTGCTCACACGAGATACTTTCACTTGCCGCTAATTGTAGCAGCGAGTATCCGTCGCAGCGACTTAGTTTCTCACACGAGATACTTTCACTCGCCGCTACTTGTAATAGCGAGTATCTGTTGCAGCGATTGAGTTGCTCACACAAGAATTTCTACTTGTCGCTACTTGTAGTAGCGAGTCGACTAGAAGTTCCGTGCGTTTCTTTACAGCGCAGACATGTCGCGGGTCAGGCGCCAGATTTTTTTTTTTTGAAACCAAACATTTATTGGTTTGTAATCATCGTCAGTCCCTCCTCTACTTTTCATAGATTTCTTCACATTATTAATTTCATTCTTATATGCATCCGACAATTTAAA
>OY744543.1:73287439-73289939 GCA_963556195.1 Sepiola atlantica | reverse complement strand
GAAAATGTTTTCTTTTATGACTGGAAAGTAAAAAAAATTAGAATGTTTTTTTTTATTTTGAAAATATTTTTGAATAGTTTTATTATTAATTATTAACCAAATATTATTATATTAAAATGTAATAAATAATTATTAACGAATAATGAATTGAAAATGTTTTCTTTTTATGACTGGAAAGTAAAAAAAAATTAGAATGTTTTTTTTATTTTGAAAATATTTTTGAATAGTTCTATTATTAATTATTAACCAAATATTATTATATTAAAATGTAATAAATAATTATTAACTAATAATGAATTGAAAATGTTTTTTTATGACTGTAAAGTAAAAAAAAAAAAATATATCACACATTTCGCAAAAAATCTAAGCAAAAATCTAAATATAATGCGTTATTATAATTGCTTTACACCGATTCGCAATTTCCGATTTCAGATATGGCAGCCATGAGTCAGTGGGTATTTTCTATTTTACCATTATCTCTCTTGAGATGACAAGCTGCCACCTTAAAGTATAAAAGGGCCGGTCGACTGTTCGTCCGTCGCTTGTTTTTAGTAACATTTAAGTTGTTCCCATACATCTCTGTCTGTCGGTTAACATTCGTTTAAAATCAAGGGAGGCGCCAGAGCGCTCTATCCCTTAATAGACTGCAAAAACGGCCTATGCTAGAAATCTTATTTCTTTGATCAATCATAACTAAAAAACCAATAAACCAAATTAGTTAAAACTTTGCACAAATTTTTTTTTTGATAGATTCTATAAGTGTGTAGAATTTCAGCATCATTAGTCAAGGCAACCCAGAGATCCAGAAAGGTCAGGCATGATTTTGTGTTATCCGTGTGTACGTACGTAGTATGTGCCACCCTGTATCTCATCAACTATTTCATGGATTCAGCTGATTTTTGGCAGAGATAGAGGTTCTAGGGTCTAGTTGATGGCATTTTAATTTAAGTTTACCATATACCTTAATTTTCCAGAAAATTCCCCAAAACCTTAAAAATGACCATTGTACTGAGGCATAGTATTTACAAAAGTAGTGACATTCCATAAAAAATGCCAGTATACTGAAATCATATGGCCTTAATAGGGTTAAGATGAAAATTCATATACACTAAATGTACAAAAGCAAGGAAATTCCCCAATTTTTACACTTTTATTGTCATTAAGGGTATGACTACATATCAACCAAACCATTTCATTATCACATCACTACAATATAAATCTCTATGCATGAGTGGATGAAGTGTGTGAGGTGCGTTGAAGAAAAATTCCTACCAGTAAAATACATAGCCCTGTTGTGCTCGCATACCCTTAATGACAATAAAAGTGTACAAATTTGGGAATTTCCTTGCTTTTGTACATTTAGTGTATATGAATGTTCATCTTAACCCTATTAAGGGCATATGATTTTCCTTTCTGT
Organism: Sepiola atlantica; assembly: GCA_963556195.1. Classification (NCBI taxonomy): domain Eukaryota; kingdom Metazoa; phylum Mollusca; class Cephalopoda; order Sepiida; family Sepiolidae; genus Sepiola; species Sepiola atlantica. Next base: position 73,288,522 of record OY744543.1, on the reverse strand, counting down.
TCTCCATCCAATCTTGTGTACGAGATATACAACAGCGAGTAAAACGACAAAGCGTTCATATCTTTTTTTCATGTATTTTTTTCCTTGTGCACGGACCACTCTTTCCAGTCGCCATTTTTATGCTAACTAAATTTGAAAGGAAGAAAAAGGCGGGAAAATAAAAGATAATCCGACGACACGGTGTACAAAGGAAAATTTTCGATAGCGAAAACAAGAGAATGTCTTTAGCTGAACATAAACGCAAGAAAGAATCGAATAGAGGCTTTAGAAAGAAAACGTCTTTGGAACATAATCCGTTTATAATACTTTGTTTCTGTTATCTTAATGCGACTTTAAAAGCGTGTTCGAGTTGGCTATTTCATTTGTTAAATATTACGGGTGTAAATGTTGTCGATGTAGACTATGCAATCGGCAAGCCGCGTTCAAGTTCCGTTAAATCATTAACAAGGTTCCGTCGTTCGATCACGTTTAAGTTTCAAATACCCTTTTCCCCTGACAGGATTCAGTTTAAAACAGCATTTTTTGTTTGTGAAGCTTACGTTTGAAATATCATTTTATTATATGTAGGAGCGATCAGCTTCCAGTGCGAGGAAGTCACATCCATCTTTTTTATTTGCAGTTTATTTAATCTATATTTGTATGAAATGCATTTGCTCTCTGATTTTTCCTCATGTTTCTATTATGTTTGTTTTTGCTAGCGATGGGGCATCTCATCGGGTGCCAACCATTATCCCTCTATTTCAAAGGGTCCAATCGAGAGTTCGTTTTAGGATTCAAACCGTCATTTTAAATGCAATTCTTTTTGGGATCTTTCTTGCACTTTGTTCAGCGGATATATTTTTCAGATGTTTTTTTTTTGACGTTTTTTTTTTTATGAACCCATTGCATTTTATAGTTACTGGAATGATAGAAATTTTCCGAAGGTTCAATTTTTTGTAAAACTTTCGGAATTTTCGGCTTCCGCTCCGTTCTGTTTAGGCCATCATTATTGGAGAAACTGTCTTCAACTAGGATTGCTGCTCTCCCCACTTTGTCTCATATCACGTCGTCAGGTTTAAAAGCTGCGTTTTCTAAGATGTAAGA
>OY744543.1:73277439-73282439 GCA_963556195.1 Sepiola atlantica | reverse complement strand
TTTTGGTAAAAAATTCGAGTAAGAGAGCTCAATGTAAAAAAAACAGAGCAAGAGTATAGAAATAAACAAATCACATACGCATTGTAACTGTCGACATTATAATTTATTTCGACCCGCTGACCTCTTCAGAATACTAACGGGACAGCTACATATTCTTTATGAAGCTGTCCCGTTAGCATTCTGAAGAGGCCAGGAGATCGAAATAAATTATAATGCCGACAATTACAATGTGTATGTGATTGTTTTCTTTCTATACTCTCTCTCTCTCTCTGTCTCTGTCTCTCTCTCTCTCTATATATATATATATATGTATATATATATATATATATATATATATATATATATATATATATATATATATATATATATATATATATCCTGAAAGACAAGGCGAGATTGACAAAACTAGACTGGAACCGCAAGAGGGCGCGGACATCAGAATTGTTAATGGGGTTTAAAACTTGCTAATGAAGTGGGATCTGTCAAAGATCCAATGCCAAGATTGCAATGAGAGACGGATTGATTGTTTCACACGATCATGAAATATTACGCTATTTCACAGCGGGTGAATTGCTGCGATTCGCCAGAAATGTGATGTGATGTCGATGGGACATGAGATACGCTTCTGCGCATACTAGAAAGCTTTAGACTTTACATATTATGTATGTATTGATTTTATAACGACAGGCACACTAAATCTCCCACATATATTATATCTCTTCCCCTCTCTCTCTCATATATATATATATATATATATATATATATATATATATATATATATATATATATATATATATATATATATATATATATATATATATTTAATCTAGGCAAGGTAAACATCCGCAGGATAGTAATCCAAAGAATTTTGACCGAGCTAATAAATAGTGCTCAATATCAAATAGAGTTTCTATATATGATTACTTTTATTTACACAGACATGTACAAAATCTGCGACAGTGGCATGTCGATGTTATCGATCAACAACTGTAATAAACTGAGATCTCATGTAAACTGATAGATACTGATGGTAATTTAGCCTTTGCTTGCCTTGTTTGTTCATTGGTTTTGCTTTGTTTTATATAATTTGCACTGAGAATAGCCACACCAAGAAATTAAGGCGCGGAGGCATTTTACATATATCTTGGTGTGAGCCGAGACAATTGTATGCTGAATAAAAGACAAGTTTTGTGAAATGATGTGAATCTGTGCTTCATAACATTGGATATGGCATTAAATTAAATAAAATATATTGTGTGTATATATATATATTGAGAAGGAGAGAGAGGGGGAGAAAGAAAGAGAGAGAGAGAGAGAGAAAAGGGTAGTGCAGTATCAGTGCAGTTCCAACGAGAGAAAAGTATATATGTAAAGAAGTAAAGCTACCAACATTTGTAAAAAAAAATTTCAACATTTATTAATTATTTTATTTTTTAATAATTTTATAATTTAATATAACGCGTTTCGAGCGTTGTGCGCTCTCATCAAGTATGTACATCCATGGATATATATATATATATATATATATATGTATATATATAAAGCCATGAATATTATAACTGTCCTGTTTTTAAATCTCCGAAACAGTTACATGGTAAACAGCTGATGATCCCCGTGTTAATATTAGACGCTTAAGGTCTCCTGTTTTTGTTTCACTCTTAGATACTTAACCCCCCCTTTTTATTATTTTTTATTTACTTATTTTTTTATTTATTAATTTTCCAACGAATGTTAAGTCTGCAATATCTTGGATTTAGTTAGTTTCTCTTGGAATTTAAACTGCATTTTACTTTTCTTTTTTTTGTTTTAAATGACCCTAAGCTTCTTTAGACTATATATATATACATACATATATATATATATATATATATATATATATATATATATATATATATATATATATATATATATATATATATATATATTTGTAGGTACAAAGTTTTAATCAACAGTGAAATAATGTTAGATGCACTGCCATTATTATTAATAGTGAGGATTTTTTCTGATGTATATTATAAAAGAGGAATAAAGAACCACGAGAAGGGGAACAAAGATGAATCACTTCGTAACTGTTTTTTCTTTCTCTATGAGGATGTTTTTGTTTTTTCCCCTTTTCCAAACGAGTATTGAGGACAAAAAGCTAAAAAAATTAAATTAAATTACCGAGACGTCTTTCAGTCGACACTTTTCAAGGTTATCGTCGACTATGGGGGAGAATCACGATTAAAAACGTAGTCAAAAGACCATAAATGATTATCCCTCTTTTATAATATAAATAATAAAACAAATCCTAACTCTAGATAATGATAACAGTAGGAAACATCCCAGCAGAGTGCTCGATTAATTAAGGATTAATATATATATATATATATATATATATATATATATATATATATATATATATATATATATATATATAGTAGGAAAAATCCCAGCAGAGTGCTCGATTAATTAAGAATTAAAGTTAAAAATTAAGAGCGTAATATATTTATTTATTTTGGTACATAAAAATTAGTACAACATTCGTACTGTCGGTTTCAAGCCCGGAGAGACTTAGCCATCCGGCTCTCTTCAGCCTCTGTTGTCATATGTTTCTGTTGTCTGTGTTTCGGAAACCGACGGAACGACTTTTGTACGAATTTTTCTGTACTAAAATAAATAAATATTATGCTCTTAATTTTTACTATATATATATATATATATATATATATATATATATATATATATATATATATATATATATATATATATATAAACTTGTTTGATTTAATAGCACAGCATACATCTTTTTATTTCACGTTTTGATATTTTAGTCAATTAAATTATTATTGTTGTTGTAAGAATAGCCCAATGTTCCAGAGTTCGTTGCTTTACAAAGTATTTTTATTCCCTGATTCATGCAATTTCTTCTCTTGTAATAAATATAACATTTTTTAATCGTATGCTTAGTTTTACAATTAGTTCTGGTAACTTGGCTCTGAAATAGTCGATAGATTAAAACGTCGGCGCAGTTTTTACAGCACTATATATGTTTAATGTTTTTTTCAAGAATGTAATAAGTTGGGTTGAATATATCATCTTTTTATTACTAAGGAATAACTTCGATTTAAACTTATCTATGTATAAAGCAGAGTTGTCTGTATGTGTGTATATGTGAATGCGTGTCGCGGCATCACGGTCAAACTATTGATGAAAGAGTCAAACAAATCGCAATTTGGAATCATAACTTTCCATTCTAATTCTCTATCGATGTTATTTATTTAAATTAATTTTGAACTCGTTTTTCAAAATTAAAACTACGTAAATATAACATTGGAAACAATTTTTTTCGATAGTTGCTTTCCCTTCCGACCGAAAACATGCTTATACTAATCTGAAACTATCCAATACCGATAAAAAATAGATTAATACACATAAAAATTTGATTTTTTTTTTATTATGTCATAGTACGTTATTGACGTCCGATTTTAAAAAAAAAATTAAAAGTGGAACTATTTTCTTTTTCTTTCTTTATATATTGAACTATTTCGGATTTATCCGTAAAAATTATTTTTTATCCCTACGCAAAACTAATAAATAGTTTAAGTAGGTCAAAATAACGAAATACTTTCGTTTGATTGGTGGACACGTGGATAAAAGTTCGCCTTCAGTTCTAATATTTTATGCCAGCTTCCAGGTTTCGAATCTCACACTAGACAATTTGTTTTGCTATAACGTTCCTGTTATCAATAGTAGAAATCGATCATCATGATTTCCAATAATAATCGTGTTAATTCTAATTATTAAAAAGTATTTGTTTTTTTTTCATTTCATTAAGATTTGTAGTAATAAAAACATTTCATTTGAACTGACATGCAGAAGAGAAGGGTTTGAGAAACTCGGTGATGACGCGTACTTCAGTCAGTATATATTTAAATTCCATGAAAAATGCCAGTATACTGAAATCATATGCCCGTAATAGGATTAAGATGAAAATTTATATACACTAAATGTACAAAAGCAAGGAAATTCCCAAATTTGTACACTTTTATTGTCATTAAGGGTATGCGAGCACAACAGGGTTATGTATTTTACTGGTAGGAATTTTTCTTCGGCGCACCTCACACACTTAATCCACTCATGCATATAGATTTATATTGTAGAGATGTGATAATGAAAGTGCTTGGTTGATATGTAGTCATACCCTATTAAGGCCATATGATTTCAGTATACTGGCATTTTTCATGGAATGTCACTATTTTTGTGAAAGCTATGCCTAACTACAATGCCTTCTCATGAGTTTTTTTCGAATTTTCTGGAAAACTAAGATATATGGTAAACTGAAAATAAAATGCCATCAACTAGACCCTAGAACCTCTATCTCTGCCCAAAATCAGCTGAATCCATCTAATAGTTGATGAGATACAGGGTGGCACATACGTACGTACGTACACACAGATAACATGATTTCATGATTGAACTTTCTGGATCTCTGGGTTGCCTTGACTAATGATGCTGAAATTCTACACACTTATAGAACCTATCAAATAAAAATGTTGTACAAAGTTTTAACTAATTTGGTCTATTGGTTTTTGAGTCATGATTGATCAAAGAAATGAGATTTCCAGCATAGGCCATTCTTGAAGTCTATTAAGGGATATAGCGTTCTCGCGCCTCCCTTGATTAAAGACGTGATGCTGTGTCAGAGCGATGCGTGACCCTTTCGAGGGAGCTGATGCGTTCGTTTTCCGAGGAACTATGATAATAAACGAAGTACACATAAAAAACAGGTGATGTTGATTATTTGAGAGCAGTTTATTTGCAGGTCGACCAACGCGTTTCAAATCAAAGATGGCGGACTGGAAGAACAGATTGCTAATAAAAGCATCGCTGTTGTCGTTACTAACACACTGGTCATAAGATGGGAGCAACATCTAATCACAGCAAACGCTGAGTTATAATTGGCATCCATTCATATGGCTTAACGACTTTTCCATTAATACAACTGTTCTATTGATATT
>OY744543.1:73249939-73274939 GCA_963556195.1 Sepiola atlantica | reverse complement strand
CCGTGTTACTTTACTTTATTTTATATATATATATTCCGTGTTACTTTTATTTATTTCATTCTTGCTCTTTTTACTACATTGAGCTCCCATACTCGGATTTCCTTCTGAAATTCATTTCACTGTGTATATATATATATATATACAGGGTGATTCATAAGTAATTTAGCTATTTATTTTTGAAATTCTAAAGTTAAAAAATACGGTAATACAAAACAGAATATTTATTCAACAAATGCATTTATGGGAGTTTAAAATTACAGCAAATTTTCAAATTTCTACCTTCGTTCTGCATGCGTAGCTATTATTTTAATTTGTCATTAATTTAAACAATACTTTATCTTGATTTCTATTTAAAACAAAATAAATTATTATTTTGTTTTTTATTTGTTTATTTATTTCATTCTTTTTTATACTGTATTATTTTATTTCTCTATTTTACTTTTATATTAACCTTATCTTTATTTTATTTAATTTTATTTATTCTATTGTAACATTATTATTATTATTATTATTATTATTATTATTATTATTATTATTATTATTATTATTATTATTTACTCACTAGTTCTCACACAGTTCATTAGTGATTGCTCATCGAAAACCGGTGGTATTCTCTGGAGTCTGAGTGACAGCAAGTCTCCCCAGATTTCCAGTATTCTCCACCTCTTTTTAATAGCAACCGCAAATAACCTTGAAGTATCGCAACAGCCGTTTACCATTGATTTCTCGCTGGTAAGGGACCATTGGTCTTCTCTGGGATTTGGGTTGCAATAAGCCTGCTTAAGGTCTCAGCACAATCTGCACTTCCAGTGGAGGTCTGGTTTGTGCTGTCCCTCCTCGGTCTTCTCATCTTCCTTGACCCTATGCAAATATTTTGTGTGGTGTCAGCCTACGCTAGTACCATTTTTCTTTTTTCTTTTTTTTTAATTAAAAAAATATTATTATTATTATTATTATTATTATTATTATTTTTATTATTATTATTATTGTTTAATGTAACTTTTGTTAATATATAAAATAGTTTAAATATTTTTTGTATTCATCATTGTAATTTTTTACTTCTGATATATGTTTACTCTTATGTAATTTCTTCTCAATTCAACCTATAGTGTGAATGCTTTGAATTTTGTAAATGTTTGATTTGTCATTCAATTTGCTTACTTTTTATTATTTTTAAGTTCATTCACTGGCGTAGTCTCTTAATACTGAAATTTGATGTTTTTACTCAAGACACGTCTGTATGTAATGTTATTAGAGGCGCTGACAAAAATGCGTTTTGGAATCCAAAAAATAAGGAAAAATAAAACATTTCCAAAAAGTATTTGAAACGATCGTACGCCAAATAATACTTGGTTTTGAATTCTTGGAACAATGTTCAAATTTTATTGATCTCAACTGTATTATTCAGATTATTAGGACTACTGTTTTTTTGGATATAATTTAAACAACGTTTTCACAGATGTAACCTCTGATTTTCTTCAAGTGCGTCTCGTCGAACCAGGAATATGTACGGAATTTTGAACGGAATTCTTCATTTAATTTATGGGGTTGCTCGCCGCCGTTTCGTTAGTTATAACCGAGTGGAAGTCTTATGTAATTCGTAATTGTAATTTTTAGTCTTGTCTGCACTGAGGATTGAACCATTACCCCCTGCCCCCCTCCCAAAAAAAACAAAGAAAAAAAACATGTCATTTAAAATTGATTATTATTAAAAACTTATACCCGTTGCGCCATTTGTTCTAGCGGACAAAGCGGACAAGAAGTGTTGTATTGTGCGGCGCTTAATAAAAATGACAACACAGGTATCTTAGGAAAATATAATAAATATATTTATTTGTCGGTGACGATGAGGGTGGTGGTCGGAGAGGCTTTTTGCACAGGGAACTAGACGGTTGATTCTCTCCGAGGTTCGATCGTCAACTGACTGTCTTTTGATTTTCGGTTGTTATTATATAACGATTTTGTCGCCACCTGGACGACCTCATTGAGATTGCACTCGGTGACAGCTTGAACTTTATTTGACACTTCCAAAATATGTCCATCTTTTTCCTGGCAATATAATCTTTAACCTTTCCGACATCTGTTTTCTTCTGACATCACTGTTTAAGTGATTCTTGCAGGCGCATCCTTCTTTTGTCAGAAGAAACTTATCTTTTGACAATCGATCATATGTTGCCTCTTCCTGTGCAGGTGTTTGTCTGGTTGTGAGTTTTTAAATTTTATTTTCAAATAACTTTTTGGTCAACCGACAGTTATCTTATCAACTGACAATCGCCAGGTGCATCTGTTTTATCAACAACCTTTCTGTGCACCGACTCGGATATGTAACAGAAGGTCGGAGGTTACATCGGCCGAAACGTTGCTGAGAATAACATCCAATACGAAAACAGTAGTTCAAATAATGAAAATAATACAAATTATCTATCGTTAGCTAAAATTTCTGAAACATAAAATGTGTTGTCTTTATTTTTCATATATGAATATGATTCAGCTACCACTCGAGAACAATATCCAGATACGTTGTTACGATGACTAAGTAGTTAACGACGCGAACCTGAGTGTGCCGGGTTCGAATCTTGTTCGTTCCGTAGCAACGCTTTCATCAAAACCTCACCTGACCTTGTGTCTAACCTCTTGCAGAGGAGGTAGATAAAATACCGTGGTGTCGAGAGACAAACGACGCCATGGCAAGACTATATAGCAGGGGCGGGCAACCTCCGGCCCGCGGGTCACATCCGGCCCGTGAAGGCTTAACGTCCGGCCCACAACCCGGCTAGGCTTTATTATTGCAATCCTGCCCGCGGACCTCCCAGTAAAACTCATATCATTTTGTGCCATAGACGTGAAAGTAGGTTTTAATTAAGATTTACAGTGCGTTAAAAATGTATGAATATCAGCGAGCGATGATGCATGTATATTTCATTTTTCTTTAACTATTAATTTCAAATCCTTAGCCTGAGATAAAAATAGAAAAAGAGAAAGAGAGAGGCAAAGAGGAAACGAGAGACGAGGAAAGGGCATGAAACGGAGAACCTATGTGAGGTGTGTCAAAACGAATGCTGGATCAACTTGCTACTTCCCCAGTCATTATTTTTTATGATTCCAAAATGGGGTTTCGTCGGCGCCTTTTATAACATCACATACAGAAGTCTCTTGAGAAAAATTATTAGATTTGTAGAGTGTTCAAGGCAATGTTTGCACAATTTATTCATGTAAACAAAATATAGTAATTCTGCGATTTCGTTTTTCACTCCGGCCCGCGATCTTCTTCCAAAAATCTCATCTGGCCCTCACTCTGAAAAGGTTACCCGCCCCTTACAGCAATCATACATGCTATAATGACATGCCTGCTTTTCTTGCCTTCACTTCTGAAATTGAAAAGGGCGTTGAAGCTCTTCAAACATGTAAGTGAAATTCTTCATTTAGTCATGGCTATTCGAATTCTGAGATTCCCAAACCGTGAGCCGCACTGTCTCGAGTCATCACGTAAATCTTCAAGAGGCGTCGCATTTATCTTCATTGTGTGTTCGAGAAATTTGAAGCGGTTATTGTGAAAACAAGAAACAATTGCTGATAGATGAAGAATGGGATGGAATAGTAAGTGAAGAACATAGAAACACAAAGAATCAATGAGAAACAAGAGACACGAAATGAATAGACGTGCAAATGAAACAGGAAAGAATCAAGTAGTAAAAGATATGCGACGAGAAGATGGATGAACAAAGGGACAACATTCCAAAATGGTAAACGATAAAATCAAGAAAGAACGCATGAAACAAAGCGACAAATAAGTCAATGGGAATGGATAAACGAAACAGAAAATAAACCAGAACGGACAAATAATTAAATGGCAATTGATGGAATAAATAAAATAAGGAAGAAAGAAAGAAAAAACACGGGTTCTCTTTTAGAGAATGTACCGCGTTTCCGTGACTTCGCGTCGTCAACGTTCGGACAGGTCTCGGAAGCGCCCGAGAGTTGACGAAGCGAAAACTTCCAAACGATAAATTGAAGACTGGCAGACAACAAATTGAAGACTGGCAGACGATGAATTGAAAACTGCCAAACGATAAATTGAAGACTGGCAAACGATAAATTGAAGACTGGCAAACGATAAATTGAAGACTGGCAGACGATAAATTCAGACGAAGAAAATCAAAGTAACATACTTATATTAAAATAAAGAACGAAAAAACCATAGCTAAACAATTGTTATTAATTAAATTTCTTTTTTTTCAAAGGAACTGTTTTTAATCAAATGCTTTTAAATAAAATAAAAAAATTGTTTGTGCACCGAAAAGTTTAAAAAAATTTTTTTATTTTATTTAACAAACAACGAAACCAGTGTTTTTTAACCAATTTCATGTTTGTTTTTTAAAATTTGTTTTAATTTTTAAAACTTTTTAACATATTCTAAGTTAGGGTTTAGGGGTAGAGTCTAGGGTAAGGGTTAGGGGTTAGGGTTAGTCTTTCGCTAGAAGTGACTGTTACTGACATAACTCAATTCGTCCTTCGGGAGGTTCAACGCGCTGACACAGATCGTAAAAATTCGTTTGTTTTTTAATTTAACGCGCTGCAGATCGTAGAAATTAATTTAATTCAAAAGTTATCGTCTGCTTGCTTGGAATCTGATCATCTAATGCCTGCTGCAACCTGATTGGTTAATAGTTTCGTCAACTCTCGGGCGCTTCCGAGACCTGCCCGAGCGTTAACGACGCAAAGTCACGGAAACGCGGTGCGTTCTCTATAAGTGTACAAAAATAAACAATGGACGAACGAATGAACAAATGACGAACTTGTAATTGATGAAACGAAGAATATATGAAAGAAAAGCCAGTAAGAAAGAATCAATAAAGGGACAAAATCCAAATAATAATGGATTAAAGAAGGAATCAAATAAAGAAATAAAGAGCAAAAAACAAAAACAAAAAAAGTAACACATTTAATTCGATAAAAGAAAGAGAAAAAATGAACAAATGGTGATTAATGAAAGGAAATAAAGAATAGAAGAAAAAAGAAAATAGGATATAATTGTGATACTATTGACTACCTCGAACAATGATACGACAGTTTTAATTTATCATTTCTTAATAATTGTTTGTAACTTTGTAATGTAATTGTATTTGGTTAGTAATTAATAATTAAACTATTTAAACATATCTTTTCAAAATAAAAAGTATCCCAGTTATAAGAAAAATTGATTGGATTGTAAAAACATATTTAAAAAATTAAAAAATTCAACAATTACCCACTATAAAAAAAAGTTAAATTTTATTATTTGTTAATAATTAAATTAAGTGTTGAAAACAAATTATTATTTGCCCCCCCCCACCCCCCCCCCCCCAAAAAAAAATAAATCCGTCCTAAAATATAATTGGGGTATTAATTTTGGATTGGCACCGGTTAGTAGTTTCTGGTTTCGGATGCGACGGTCATTAGAAAGTGGATACTTTCTGTTTTACCCTAATAATAGACTATTCTTAAAGTATGTTTTCAACTAAATGATGGGATGTGACGGTGCTTAAGTGGATAACGACACGGACTGAAGACCTGGGTGTTCCAAGTTCGAATCCAGTCGGTTAATTTAGGGATGTTGGCAACCTTCTCGATGTCTTTCCAGAAAGATTTCTAACTAGAAAAAAACATCGGGGAAACTAGTGCCAACACCACAATCATCTGATTCACACGAAAGAAGAAGAAAAAGTAACTGATTTTGAAAATTTCTAAACAAAAATGTTACTATGTTGAGTAAATGTGAGAAGTATATGCGGAAGATCTTTGGTCTTTTAGTGCAAAGTGGGATATAGCATTATTATGCTGGAGGTAGGTACTAGACTCCAAGCAGATCAAGATACGAACTTTGCACCTCCTACAATACCCCTTGGAAAGTCTACTTTATTCACTATATTCTCTATGTAACGTAACCGGATTTGAAATCTGTTTTCACTATTAACCGAATTAGCCGAACATATCGTATTGCTGTTTAGATGTATCAGTAGAAATGACAGCCGTCTTCGTCTCTGAGTTGTATCGTCTGTGGCTGGTAATTGTAGTCACAGCGTGTATAGTGTTTGCTTTCCATTTGCTTTCTATAGTGTGGGTTTTACTAGTTTTTATTTAATGTAATCGATGTTATGTCAGGGTTGCTTGTAGAAGGAGCATGCATAATTTGTCGTGTTTCTTTCTCCAACTACAAATACGCGTTCTGGGTTTAGCAATCAACTTATAAAAACAGGAAACGAAAAGAAATTTCTCATTTTAGAATTACTGGTTTGTTATTATTTTTTTCACATTTCTCGTTACTTTCTATGTATGTGTCCCAATCACAGTTACCCCTTCTCTATAGATCGGCCTTCGAAAGAGGAGAGTGTAGACTCAAGCGAGAGTTCGAAAAGTGAGTCAATCTCAACTAGTTTCTCAAACCAGTTTGAGAAGACTAATGTTTTTTTTAATTCCTTCTGGAGAGCTACTTGACGTTATCTGACGTCACTTCCCGAGAAGCTACGTCACATCATAATCTGACATGTGAACCTCGCGCAGAGAGAGGGTTCCATCTATTTAGCAGTTTACAATATCATTTGGGTGCATTTAAACTTTTTTTATGGAAATCGCTCCAGACAAGGCATGAAGCCACTTGATGTAAGAATCTAATAATAATAGTATAGTTATCCCAAAAAACAGGAGATGCCTATTGGCCTTAGTCTTTAAAATACAAATTTTACAGATATGAGGAACACAGTCAGCAGGAAGAGAGTTCCACAAGCCTGTGGTTCTTGGAAAGAAGCTACTGGAATAGAAAGTTGTGTCTTAATTGAAGAGAGGCAGCTGAAACTGATGCACAAGAGGAATCTAATAACTAAAATTAATGACATATGGAAAAGTGTTACATAGAAGAATTGTGACTAAATGAATGATGAAATATATATGATATTCTATTTTTTAAATTATTTTTATAAGCATGATAATTTATAACCTAATGGTGTGACGTGGGAGCCGGGCCATTCATGAGTCAACTTATTTAGCCTACGTTACTGTTGTAGACCCGTGCTTGGGGTCACAAAGATAACAACCACAAATTGTGACAGGTTAAAATATACAATGTATTTATATCATAGCAATACAGTAACGCCACTAAATGTGGTAGGAGATGACTGGATTCCTACGATGCGGTAAAACATGATAGCAATATCCATTATTTAACACCTACCCACTATAGGAGTATGTGACACAAGGTCGGAAAGTGGGATTTGAAAAGCCAGCGCCCGAGAAGGTGAGCGCTTTAGCCATTAAAAATTGCCTGGACAGCCCCGTCGGCATTCCCCGGTAGGGGCGCCTCAGGCAGTAAGCTATAAACTCACTCCTCCCCAAAGAGGAGAGGCAAAGCCTGGGAGGGTGGACCTCCTAGAACTGCACAGGACAGACCCATAGACCGGCGGAATCATGCCCCGAAGGCCAAGACAACACCGGTCTATAGGATGTAGTATCCATCGGAACAGATACCACACGTGGTATGAAGACTCTCACATGATAGGGATGTCTTCTTTATTTATCTCTTTAAATATTTACAGAAAATATAAAAACAGATGTGGCACAAGGCCAAAAACGGGTATGGGGGAGGAGTGGGGTTCGGGAGTCGTCCACTGGTCTATGCCCTAAAAAACTAGCTTCAATCACCACAATACCACATTTACTCTATAGACTTAATCTACTTAAAATATCCCCAGGTTGTTTCATGATTTTTATTTACAAAAATAATATGTACACAGTATGGTGATAGGTAGTGGGAGAACAAAAACTAAATTTTAAAAATCCCCCCAAAATAAATAAAAATAAAATGGATGTAAAAATAAAAAACAAAATAAAATGCTAATTATGGTAAGTTAGTAGGACCCTCCCATCCTATCTAAGGTATGAACTGCTCACTGTTTTCCGGAACAACCGAAAGCAAGAGAGTCAGCTCCTAAGTGGGAGTGGGCGTTGCCTAGGGGGACAAAATAAATATTGGGTGTGGTTTTTTATGTCCTCTGTTGAGTCTTTGCAACCATGGTATTTATTATAGATGTTTGCTTTCAATTAGTTCTTCAATAGGGGTGGTTTGTACCCCACAACAGTTACTAAACAAAAGGGGTAACGAAACCGACTACAAAAATAACTGTGATTTTTTCTACCCATAATCCTGTAGCGCGTTAGACACACCCGCCGACACGTACGTTATTTTCTATTAAAAACTAAAACATTGCTACGCGATCGTTGGTTTAATTATCTATCTTTCCCAAGATTAAAGTGACACCTAAGCATTATTTTTGATATCATATCAAAAAAGATAGAAAAACGAAATAACTTTATCAATGACAGAAATTACACTTGCAGCTAATTTTATTTTCTCGTATGAAGTTTAATTAAATCATTTATGGAAGAACAAAGAAAAACAAGATGGATGCCAAATCAAATATTACGTTCGTTCGCTGTGTTTTTCATTTAATAAAAACAAGGACGGCTTTTCTTCAGATGCGTCCATTCATTCTACGCGTGCCGTGACGTAAATGCTATTTGAAACGTAAGCGTGACAAACTGAAGGACGGAGTTTCTTATAAAGATCTGTGGACGTTTCTTCCAATTTAACTCTGGCAGACCGTAGGCCTAAAATGCTATTCTGAACTTAGACGTAAAAGACCAAAGAACTTACCGACAGACATAACCTGTTGCAGGGATGCTTGGACGCATCTACCATATTACTTGCATGGCAATCAGAGGAAATCAACTCTTTGGGATACCTCTAAAGATATGTTTAGATTTTCTTGAATCTTTTATATACAGTAAAGGCAATTATCCCCCTTATAGTAGATACAGAAATCTGTTTCGTTTGGCACATTAGGATAACATTGGTCCGTGTTGTTTAAAAAACCGCTTCAGATTTTGCCATGAGCGATATCTTCAAATAAGTACTTTCATTCAGATTAATCTGATTTAAGTAACGTATTACTAGACGTATCACTAGACGTATTACTAAACGTATTACTAAACGTATTACTAGACGTATTACTAGACGTATTACTAAACGTATTACTAGACGTATTACTAAACGTATTACTAAAACTTTACACTTTTGGTGATTTGCTTGCCCAACTCCTGACTAATGGCACCTATCTAAGGCAGCTTGAGATAAACTGGTTATCTCGGTGGGCCAAACGGTCTAGGGTTAGGGTTAGGGTTAAAACCCTTCCGAATCACACCTTCTACTGATGAGACGATCACCAAAGTCTCCACACATATCATTGAACAGCGATAAAACAAAGACTGTTGGGCATTCATGACTGAAACCTGGTGGACAAGTCAGGCATGACCTGAAGTTTATTTGTACCAAAATCATTGTTAATTTTATGAAATATTCCATGGGTGAGGCATTTCAGGGATGTCACTCTGTCGGATACCAGTTGGCAACCTTTTAACAATGTTATTATTTATTACATGAATAATTTATCAAATCTGTCAATTATAGTAACTATTTACACACTTGTTGACGATGATAACAATTATTGTGAAACCGAATCTTTGATTATTCAGTAAAACATGTTAACGCCGAACCAATAGATGCTGACAAAATTTATGAATCCAGTTTTTTATTAAGAAATAGATAATTCATTGAATATGAATTAGACTATATACACTTCACTTAAACATATTTATCTTTCTCTCTCTTTTCTCTATCTCTCAATCTGTCTGTCTGTTTGTCTGTCTGTCTGTCTGTCTGTCTCTCTCTCTCTCTCTATTTCGCATGCGAATTTTTCTGATTCTCTGTTTTTAATAAACTTTTTAAAACCAACAAGCAGTCTCGGCTTCGTTTGTATCAACGGACGAAAGGGGTTAGGGTTAGGATTACGGTAAAGATTAGGCTTAGGATTAGGGTTAGGTTTAGGATTAGGGTAAGGGTTTAGAGTTAAGGTTAGGGTTAGGGTTAGGATTAGGGTTAGGATTAGGATTTGGATTAGAATTAGGGTTAGGATTAGGATTAGGGTTAAGGTTAGGGTCTAGGGTTAAGGTTAGGACTACGGTTAGGATTAGGCTTACGGTTAGGAGTAGGATTAGGGTTAGGGTTAGGGTTAGAGTTAGGGTTTAGGGTTTAGGGTTAAGGTTAGGATTACGGTTAGGATTAGGATTAGGATTAGGGTTAGGATTAGGATTAGGATTAGGGTTATGGTTAGGGTTATGGTTAGGGTTAGGGTTAGGGTTAGGGTTTAGGGTTCAGGTTAGGGTTAGGGTTAGGGTTAGGATTAGGGTTAGGGTTAGGGTTAGGGTACAACGATGATTATGGTGATGGCGACGACGTGAAGATCGACACGCGTGCGGTTATCAACAACCAGGGTTACAACAGAAAAGATACGGGTCTATAATGTGTATAAACCCGACAGTATGCAGTATCCTCCACACACACACTAATGTACAGTGTACAAACAATGGCCCAACGTGTCAGTGGGTAGTCTAGTTATTCCTATTGCCATGTTGCAATAGCGACTGCCTATTTGCTATCAACCCAACTTCACAAACTTCCTCCCCATCTTTTCAGAATATAAATCTTCTGAGACGTTCGGTAATATTAAAACTTAAACTGTCAACTATTGTTTATTGAACTGTCAATAAAATATCTCCCTCTTATGTTTGTCATTTTTGTATTCTTATTTAATTATTCATTGTTTCGACGACATTCTTATTGCTGAATAGACGATATCCTACACCTACTACCCTTTAATGTATTCTACATGAACCTTGCACTCTCTAACAATAATATTACTATATATATATATATATATATATATATATATATATATATGTATATATATATATATATATATGTATGTATATATATATTAACATTAATAAATGTTCCAAATTTGTTTAAAATACAATTATTTGCGGGAAGAAATCAAAATTATTTCCTTTTTAGTAATTAAACACTTCTAACGCTTTTTGTAAAACGTCTTTAATTTATAATTTAAAATACGCAAACACAATTGTATGAATATATATCGGTCTACAAAAGGTAGATAGAAATAAATCCTGCGAACGCTTGTGTGTGTATAAGAGAGAGAGAGAGAGAGAAAGAGGGGGGGGAAGATTTAGAAAGAGAGACATACAAATATATATATATATATATATATATATATATATATAAATATATATATCTCTCTCTCTCTCTCTCTCTCTATATATATATATATATATATATATATAGAGAGAGAGAGAGAGAGAGAGAGAAATAGAGGGATAGATAGATAGAGAGCGAGATGGGAGAGGGAAAGGGGGAGATTTAGAAAGAGAAACATTCAAAGAGAGAGAAAGATATATTTATTTATAGAGAGAGATAGGGAAAGATATAGATAGATAGATAGATAGAGAGGGAGAGAGAGAGGGAGTGAGAGAGAGATAGAGATAGAGGGGGAATATTTAGAAAGAGAGACATACAAAGAAAGAGAAAGATATATATATATTTATAGAGAGAGATAGGGATATATATATATATATATACATATATATATATATATATATTGATAGATAGATAGATAGATAGATAGATAGATAGATAGATAGATAGATAGATGGAGAGAGAGATAGACGGGGAAGATTTAGAAAGAGAGACATACAAAGAGAAAGAAATATATATATATATATATATATATATATATATATATAAATAATACTAAAATTCTGAAGAACTTGTACGTTTGTTTAACAAACAGAATAAAAATACCTTATTTTGGAGTAAACTCACTTGCTAAACTGATTAGGCTTGAATGTCTTGTAAATGAACCTTTGTACTATCTAACAATAATAATATATAAAATACTAAACTACAGAGGAACTTGTATGTTCGTTCAACAAACAGAATAAAGACACCTTATTCGGGAGTTTAATGCAACTCTCGTTGTATCACGATTAGATTCAGGTGTGTAAAATATTATTAAAAACGGTATTTTTCACAGAGGGTTAGATTACACTGAGAAGTGGAACATTCCATAAGAATTTAACAATTAGAATTAGAATGACGTTTCCGAATATGACACCATGAACAGGAAGTCAGAAGTAAGACGGTTTTTGACAGGTAAATTGTTTGAATCGGAAGCGTTTTATTAAGGTATGCTACAGTGTTATACAATAATACAAACTCAGAAGGCATGATGGCATTGGGTAAGTATGTGGTTTGCGTGTTTTATTTGTTGCATTATTAAACTTGCAAGGGAAGAGAACAAGACGAAATGAGCGAATTACACTGTTTCTGCAGCAATATTTCCACATCGACAACCATCGTTGCCATAACTCATTACATACGGCAGTATCTATTGACTTACAACATGTCAACGATATTACAGCTGCCTTCTGGCAAAGTCAGTGTTCCATCTGCTGGTGTTAAAATAAAGTACCCTACCGAACGGGAAAAACGGTTTATTAGTACCAGGTAACGTTACATCTCGATCTTAGAAGAAACGAGTGCTGTAAACAATTCATTGTTTAAAAATGAGTCAATGTTGTTGTAGACCCGTGCTAGGGGTCACAAAGAAACAACCACAAATAGTGACAGGGTTAAAATATAACAATGTATTTATCATAAAGCAATACAGAACACCACTAATGTGGTAGGAGATTAACAGGTTCATAACATGCGGTAAAACATGGTATGAAAGTCGTAATTTAACGCCTACCCACAATAGGAGTATGTGACAAAGGTCGGAAAGTGGGATTTGAAAAGCCAGCGCCCGAGAACGTGAGCGCTCTGGCCATTAAAAATTGCCTCGACAGCCCCGTCGGCATTCCCCGGTAGGGGCGCCTCAAGCAGTAAGCTATAAACTCACTCCTCCCCAAAGAGTGGAGGCAAAGCCTGGGAGGGTGGACCTCTTAGAACCGCACAGGACAGACCCACAGACCGACGGAATCATGCCCCGAAGGCCAAGACAATACCGGTCTGTAGGGTGTAGTATCCATCAGAACAGATACTACACATGGTATGTAGACTCTCACATGGTATGAAGGTCTCTCTTAGTCTCTGCAACCAGTGGTATTTATTATACCAGTTCTCCAATAGGGGTGATTTGTACCCCACAACAGTTATACTAATATAAATATTTTGGAATTTCTAATGTATAGTTTTTAAATAAATAATTTGTATTTTAGCTCTCGCATTCTTACTTTCGAGCACTTTTCTGATTTATTCTCAACATACCCCGACATACACACACTATATATATATAAAAAACATAACTGCCATCCCTCTTGTGAAAAATGTTAGTTTTTATAACACTAAAATAATACATTCCGAAACTAATTTAAAAAGAAATTCAAAATACTCGAGCTATCTTCACCAAATCCCAAAAACCTAAAATTAATAACCATACGTTGGAAACCCGTAACAACATTTTAAAATGCATAACGTAATACAATTTTATCCTGGGTGCTCATTCTGGCGTCGCGAAATTTAAATTGTTAACGTCTTTCCTTGAACAGTGTGAAATCGTTCTCTTGGCGTCTAACTGACTTCACGTGCTCGTTTCTCGGCTACCTTTTAAAATTCTCTTTTTTTCCACAACTTCTTAGTCTATGTGCTATTTTCACCTGATAATAGTACGACGAAGAAGCGAAAACCTCCGTGTTACATATTGAACATACGTTATTTTTTTTTTTTTGATTTTAACACAAAAACAGATCGTTGGAAAAATTGAAAACAAAATTATAATTAATCAGAGAATTCTGTTAATTTTTAAATGTGTGATTATGTATATATATATATATATATATATATATATATATATATATATATATATATATATATATAAAATATGTATATATAAATATATATATATATATAAATATATATATATATAAATATATATATATATATATATATATATTTATATAAAATATATATATATATGTATATATATATATAAATATATATATATATATAAATATATATATATATATAAATATATATATATATAAATATATATATATAAATATATATATATATATAAATATATATATATATATATATAAATATATATATATATATAAATATATATATATATATATAAATATATATATATATATATAAATATATATATATATAAATATATATATATATAAATATATATATATATATATATATAAATATATATATATATATAAATATATATATATATATATATATATATATAAATATATACATATACATAAACACACATACTTACTATATATATATATAGAGAGAGAGATAGAGAGAGAGAGAGAGAGAGAGGAAGGAGAGAGAGTAAGTTATGAAAATATATTCATGGCAATTGAGCTACATAGAGACTTCCGCGTTTCATCCCCAGAGAGAATCGTCAGGCTAAAATCTTTAGCCTGACGATTCCCTCCGGAGATGAAATGCGGAAGTCTCTGTGTAGCTTAATAGCCATAAATATATTGTCATAACTTACTACCTAGCTCTACTTACGTATTGAGCATTGTTGAAGTAAATACTGAAAATTGATACATAAAACATTATATATCCTTATAACATTTTATGTGGATACATGAAATAATAATAATAATAATAATAATAATAATAATAATAATAATAATATATATATATATATATATATATATATATATATATATATATATATATATATATATATATATATATATATAATGCTCGATTGATATTTTCGATAAATCACTTTGGGCGAAACAGATACTTCATTTCATTTGTAACTCGAAAATTGAAAATTATATCAATAACAATTCTAAATCTAAATGGTAATATAGACCTAATGTTTTTAACGGTCGCACACCATCGGTGTCTTGTAGTAACACCCCCAACGCGAACTAAGCTAGGAAGATTAAAAGAACAAAACAGACACCCATAACAGTATTCTTCAATTACCGAATTTTACATTTCGGAGTTATGGATCCATCTCTGATCCCTAAATACCTGCTAAGTTGAACCCCTTTCTCAATACCATTTTCATTTTATCTTATCAAAAGTCGATACCCTAAAACTATGTTCGTTTCTATAAATTACCACAGACCTATCTCAAACGTCTTAATGTTTTATCTGGCAATCCGATCTTGTACTTACTTCAGACGTTGATATTTAATTTATTTCTTGTGTAGCTCGTCGCTAACTTACGTTAGATTAACTTGAGTCGCATGTAAATGTCTAAATACCGTTTCCTTATCACATGATAGACTCGGAATACTACGACTTGGTGTCTTTCATTTTAGCCTCAGTCTCTAGGGAGTATACGTTCACCTGTGTAATTCATTGCTTATAATTGATTTACTGACAGTGGATACTGCGGCTATTAATTCATCTCTAATCACTTTGAGAGTCGCCATGATGCTTTGGTTGACTGTTCTTAGCAGGTGGCCCGTAACTCTAGAAGCCAACCATTGGAGACAGAAAATGTTTAGAGTTCTTCTCCGCTTTCATTTCACAACAAAAATGTTTATTTTAATAAATAGAATAGTTGACCTCTAGTTTAGCCACGCTTTTCTTTGCTCGGTTCAATAGAAGATTAACTGAGTCTTAAGCTTATTTATTCATACCAACCGTGATGCGTCTTATCAACATTCTGGCAACCTAGGGCCTGACTTGAGAGCAAAAAATAACGACCTGTTCTATGGCGCTTCAGAGCATTAGGTCCTTTTCTTTTACGCCATAAAATATGGTTCAGCTAGATGCTCGGGTTCCATCTTTCCAGGACATACCTCCTCCAGGAAGGGGGAAATTGGTTTATTCCAGATCGGTTAAGTCACCCTACTGTAGAATGTGAACTACATATGCATATATATATATATATACATATATATATATATATATATATATATATATATGTATATAAATATATATTAAAATCCCGAAACAGTTTTCATGGTAAACAACTGACGATCCCTTATATATAAAAACATATATAAAAATATATTTATATTAGAGTATATTCTTGGAAGTAAACTAAAATAGTGATTGCAGTAGATTGATTGACTTACTAGACTAAAATCTTTCAACAAAATTTTTTTTTTTTTTTTTTTTTTTCCCCAGTTTTGAAGGTTAAAAGAACTTCCGAGACTATATATATATATATATGTGCTCGAAATACACACTGTATATAGATGTAGTATTGAAATAAGAAAAGGAGAAAATAAAGAGCAAAAAGGGGATTTAAAGGAAACCAATTTAAAAGCAGGGAATCAACCGATGTATAAATATATCTTCTTTTTATAAACAATACCTTTAGATAGGTTGGGGAAGACATAATTTAAAGGACTTATTTGTGTTATTGTATTTGTTAGGTTGGCTATTCGATTAATTGACGCGTAGATTTATTATGTATAGTTTTCATTAAGGTAGACTTAAGTTAAGGTAGAGTTATTAAAGTTAAAACAATGATCATATTCTATAGAATGAGCGCATAAGGCGTTGAACGTGTTGTTGATTTTGATTGCTCTTTTATGCTCATTAGTTTTGTTTAATGAGAATAATTATGTTCGTTTTAATTTGCACCACAATTAGAAAGTGAAAACGGGAATCATAATTGGATTTTAACTCAAAGCGTTTAGGATATGCAGCAACGGATATCTAGATGATGAAATCAAATACATTGAACACACCCTCAAAACATTACAGTACCCTAGGTATTTTATAGAAAACTCAAAAAGAAAAGCTCTTCAAGTTGACTCAAGTCGTAAACAAAACAATTCATCCCTATAATAAATAGACATCTAGATTTACCGACTAACTCTATTAACAATCCCATTTACACAGGACTTAATAAACTAGGTAGTAATATAACCAAATAACCTCATCAACTATTATGGGTATAATCTAAATTCGACACTACACCTACAGTCAAATCTAGAAATATAGTTCATCCCTTGTCTGGATTGTGATAAGGTCTACATTGGTGAGACGCAGTGCGACCTAGACAAAAGAATGTATGAGCACAAAAGAACAATCAAAGAAAACATCACGCTCAACGCCTTATGTGCTCATGCTATAGAATATAATCATTGTTTCGACTTTAATAACTCCACCTTAATTAAAACTATACATAACAAATCTACACGTCGATTAATCGACTCAGCTCATTCCACAAGCAAACATACGTATATATATATATATATATATATATATATATATATATATATATATATATATATATATATCAAACTAAAATGGATTAAGCGGAATACATAAAAAGCTCAACGTTTCGCCCAAATGGGCTTTGTCAAGAGCGAACGAAAAAATGCAAAAAATGTTAGTTCGTTCGCTCTTGACAAAGCCCATTTGGGCGAAACGTTGAGTTTTTTAGGTCTTCCGCTTATTCCATTTTAGTTTCATACCGTGGGCTTATTTTATCCTTTCATCTATTCATATATATATATATATATATATATATATATATATATATATATATATATATATATATATATATATTAGATTTTGACAACAGAAGCTGAAGAGAGCCGGATGGCTAAGTCCTTCCGTGCTTGAAACCGACGGTACGAATGTTGTACTCATTTTTCTGTAAAAAAATAAATACATTTTACGCTCTTAATTTTTTATTTTTTAACTTTAATTATTAATTAATCGAGCACTCTGATGAGATATTTCCCACAATATTACTGTTACACCGGCCGTTCTTACACAGGAGAAACTACACCGGTTGTCACTATAAATAGTGCGAGTCACCAGAAGACAAAGCACAGTCTTGTAACTGTCTAGCCAAGAGCTAGTCAGTTTCTTACTTTGTTAATACACTTGTTAAACCAACCCTCGACTTGACTTCCTTTATTTATTATTTACTGTGGGACAACTTCACAACAATAACAAAGAAGTTACACAGCCCCTACCAGGAGTTACAATTAAATCCTGTTAGCCTTGTAGTCGAGCATTCTCGGGAAAGATACCAACACAACAGAAAAAAAAACACTTAAACAGAGAGATGACAATAGAAGCTGAAGAGAGCCGGATGGCTAAGTCCTTCCGTACTTGAAACCGACGGTACGAATGTTGTACTCATTTTTCTGTACCAATATATATATATATATATATATATATACATACAATATATAGTTTTAATTAAGGTGTAGGTCATCAGTTTGCACTTGGTCACCGGTTCAACGCCTGGTAGGCCGGAGAGACGTTGAATCAGTGACCCAGTGCAAACTGATGACCTGCAGTTAACCGAAGTGGAATCTAGTCGGCTTGTCAACCCTAACAAGCTTCTTTGCCCTTCCGTTTCCCTCTTAAAATCTGGCTTCGGTTTGAGATTTTCCAAAGCGAGACTACGAATTTCCCACTTTTGATTTTGAATTTATTTTAACTCTGCCTTTGACAAGATGCGGTAATACGCATTGAAACGTTGGTTGATTGACGTAAGGCTATAATATTGTTTATGTAAGTTTATATATATATATATATCTATATATATATACATATGTGTGTGTGTGCGTATGTGTAAGGATTAAAAATGAGGGTTGTTGAAACACAAATTACAAAATTTACAGTTATACCTTAGAACTCTAATTAATTCGTTTCTTGAGGCCAGTCGATTTCTAAAGCCATTATTCCTATACAGGATTATGGAAGCTTAATTTATCCGTCCAAGTCCGACCAGAATATTCGTTTCAACTTCTAAGAAACCTAATTTAAGCGAGAATAACACAGTTAAATCGCTTAATTATTTCATACAACGACTTATTTACGTATCGGTGACGGTACACCGGTGCCATTACTTCCTTACTTACGTACACCATTTATACGTATAGCCTAGAATATATAATAGAACCCTACAGTTGATTATCGTCCTACTGTCATTTACATATCCTCACCCTTTCGAAAACCATCGCTCCTCTCCGCTGGCTTCCGACGAAAACAATGAGAAGGACGTCTCTGCTGAAGCTTTGTAAGATTAACAATCGTTTGCACGCTGATTTCAATAGGACCGCAAACAGGACCCACAAAAAATACAAAAAGCGCTTAAAACGTTAGAAAAGTCTTATTTTCAAGTTTTGTCAGACTATTCAGAGAAGAAATCTCTGTTTAAAGAAAAGCAACCTTTCTCAACCGGCAACAGATTTTATTAACCTCCTCGCCAAGAGGTTAGGCACAAGGCCATTTGTATCTTACTCCCACAAGGTAAGATGTGACCCAAGGTCGGGTCGGGAAAGTGGGACTTGAAAAGCCAGCGCCCGAGAAGGTGAGCACTCTTGCCATTAAACATTGCCTGGGCAGCCCCGTCGGCATTCCCCGGTAGGGGCGCCTCAGGCAGTAAACAATAACATTACTCCTCTCCAAAGAGGGGAGGCAAAGCCTGGGAGGGTGGACCTCCTAGAACTGCACAGGACCGTCCCATAGACCGGCGTAAATCAATCCCCGAAGGCCAAGACGATACCAGTCTATGGAGTGCAGTATCCATCGGAACAGATACTACACTGGCAACAGATACGCATAGCAGAAACAACGTTTTAGTCGAAATTTAATCACATGTACACCGTTGAAGCCCTTTCTATTTTAGTTCTGTCTCAACAGCAGAAAATACGGTAAATGATTCCTCTTTTTCTATTGAACTTTAAAAAAAACGACTAACTTAAATTAATTAAATTTCTGCCAGGAATCTTTTCGTATCACTTACCGTGCAAAAACAAATTATATGTATAACCCGACACGTTTCGCTTTCTATGTTTCGAATGTTTAGTATATAGACATTACGAGTTTGAATGTTTAGTATATAGACATTACGAGTCGTTATCGCCTCAATCGGCATTGGTGTCTGTTATCAATGGGCCACTGTTCGAATCTACTTATTTTCCCCAATGAATTGCGCAAAACGCACGCGTTATATTTTTACGGGGCAGTTCACCCTTGCGTTCATCATCAGCTGAGTGTGAAACACGACCCTTTATTTTTCTTAAGGGAGGATCACCACTCCAAAATCACGTCTAGAACAGAGCGGACAAATTTTCTCCACGGAAATAAATAGTAGCAGCACGTACCTTGTAGCGTTGTTTGGGACGTATAGTGTTTTTAGCAGGACTTTTTGCATAGTGTATCTCTCCACAGTTATCAGCAATGCTAATAAAAACAATATCCTTCAGGTTTTTATATTTTTTAGAATTCTTTTTTAAATTCCTCTGCAGACATGTATACATCAAATCCTTTGCAGAATTTTACATATTATGAGTCTTTCCTCAATGCGTTCTCTGTAGGGGGCAGTAGAAATCCTCTAAAAATACATCTGCCTTGTATTGCAATCAGGATCAAAGAGAAGGACCCTGGTGTTTCTTTTACAACGTCTCATTATTCTTTGTTAATTCCGGAAATTAACTACTTACACCACTACTCGTAAACAAATCATCATCATCATCATCATCATCATCATCATCATCATCATCATCATCATCATCATCATCATCATCATCATCATCATCATTTCCTTTTAGTTATTAAACACTTCTAACGCTTTTTGTAAAACATCTTTAATTTATAATTTAAAATACGCAACAACAATTGTATGAATATATATCGGTATATAAAAAATAAATAGAAATAAATCCAACGAACGCGTGTGTGTGTATGAGAGAGAGAGAGAGAGAGAGAGAGAGAGGGGGGGGAGATTTAGAAAGAGAGACATACAAATATATATATATACATATATATATATATATATAATATTTGTTATTGTTTATTATCTATGTACGTATACGTTTCGTCCTTTTTCAATCGGGACTCATCAGCATAGAGATATGACTATTCACTACCGGTCATGCGAAAGTGCAGATTAGTCGTCCGATATATATATATATATATATATATATAGAGAGAGAGAGAGAGAGAGATAGGGGGATAGATAGATAGAGAGAGAGAAAGAGGGGAGAGAGAGAGGGGAGAGAGAGGGGGAGATTTAGAAAGAGAGACATACAAAGAGAGAGAAAGATATATTTATTTATAGAGAGAGATAGGGAAAGATATAGATAGATAGAGAGAGAGAGCGAGCGAGCGAGGGAGTGAGGGAGAGAGGTAGAGAGGGAATATTTAGAAAGAGAGACATACAAAGAAAGAGAAAGATATATATATATTTATAGAGAGAGATAGGGATATATATATATATATATATATATATATATATATATATATATATATATATATATATATATATATATATATACATATGTAAGTAAATTTCGTGTACAACAGAATCGTAGGATCAATTTTAGAGAAATCATTATTTTAATCAATGAAACAGACGAGTGTGAAAAAAAAGAAAATTGTTAAAATTACCTTAAGGCCCTATCGTCTGACCCTCTGAGAGGAAACGTCACAATGGTTAATTAAAAACTAAAAGTCGAATGAGATATGAGGGGAAAAACTTATTTCAGTTGGAGGAAACGATTGAGAGAGGAAAAAAAAGAAAATAAAGAAGGTAAATCTCTCAACGTTATGGTGGCTTTGAATCATTAAAGATCTCCAACTGATGCTTCAATATATATATATATATATATATAGATAGATAGATAGATAGATAGATAGATAGATAGATAAATGGAGAGAGAGATAGACGGGGAATATTTAGAAAGAGAGACATACAAAGAGAGAGAAATGTATATATATATATATATATAGAGCGAGAGAGAGAGAGAGAGAGAGAAAGGTAGGGAGAGAGGGAGAGATAGAGAGAGAAGAGGGATATGTGATTGAATGGATCTTCTATTGGACTTAATCTTTCCGCTGCAATTATTTATTTATTCTACTAAACTTGACAAGCATCTCGACGCACCGCAAGTTGAGAGTAATCGATACTTCATATGTTTCTTTGCAACGCGTCCTCAACGAACCGTTTCGCCTCGCACCTGCCGTCGCCGCATCTACAGCACTATCTGTAAAGGTCGCCCGCTGTCTTTTTCTTTTTAGTGACGAGCAAAGACGCGATTCGCACACTACCAGATGACCGATGGCTTTACCGGGTGAAAGTGGCCGTGGTTGTGCGAATAACGCAATATTTACCGAAACTGTGGAATCCACAAGCCAACACATGTGTCATACATTCGAATATGTTTTTTTGTGATCACATTAGTCAATGATGGAAGGTCTCTCGAAAGCCGTGGGTTCACGATGCTAAGATATAACAAAGAAATCAATTGAATCCTTCCACGAATAAATATATTGGTGGCCAAAAAACATTATTTTACCAGTAATGTAAAAATATTTCAACTACACCAAACACTTTAATTTACTCACACTTCAATAATATAAGAAAATTGATTAAAAAAAATGTTTCCTCTGAAATATATATATATATATATATATATATATATATATATATATATATATATATATATGCGTGTGTGCTTGAAGAGCAGTAAATCTTAGTTTTTAATTTATCATTCTGACGTTTCCTGTTAGAGGCTCAGATGATAAGGCCTTAAGGAGAATTTTAGCAATTTTCTTTTTTTTCCACCCGCCCGTTTCATTGATTTAAAAAAATGTTTCCTCTGAAATATATATATATATATATATATATATATATATATATATATATATATATATACACACATATATATATATGCGTGTGTGTGTGCTTGAAGAGCAGTAAATCTAGTATTAATAAGGTACTGAGTTTTAATTTTATTTTCGACATACAAGTAGAAGTTGTCGCAAATACACCAACTGATTTACCTGTGAACGTATAACATGGCATGCAATAAAATGATATCCATTAAAAATGCGAAATAATATCTAATAATAATATGAAATAATATCTAATAACAATATGATCGCAGAGTAGAAAGATTTCCTGAGAGATGTCTACATCGAACATATAATAAGAAGCCCAAAAACATGAGAAGCTCGAGGGGGAAAAAGGTTAATATAAACCAGAGTCATGACAACCGCCGCAAATACAGCGTCTGAATGCTAGTTAAAGCGGTGTCGCTCTACATAACCAGATTATTTAAAACTAGCGGGGAATTCCAGCGTTGTATACTTTATCGTTACGTCTATCGATCCTGGCCCGATCTCCGTGAACCTCGCTTCGGAAGCGTTCAGGCATGCTACGTAAACACCCGAGAGATAACGAGCCGAAGGGTGGCAGCCGATAACTTCGATATGTTGCTGCGTCGTATTTTTTTCAAGTTTATTTCCAATAAAAATTGCCCCCCAAAAACAAAACAAAAAAACGAACAAAACATAACAAAATTACTGTTAATAAATACATTTTTTTGTTTTTATTTTTGTAACAAAACAATGCAAATTAACTGTTAATAAATAAAGTTTTTTGTATTGTAATGAATACTTGTCCCTGATGCGTTTTCTTTCTATCAAGCGGCACATGTAATAGCATTTCGGCCATTTTTTTTCTCTATTTGCCAATAGTTTTTCTTTCCTGACAGAAAGAAATGTCTCCTTCGTGAGATTCAATTCTGCTCCACAGCTCTTCGTAATTAATTTGTTTTTTCTTTCTGTTTTTAATTTAACAGGAAATAAACATACACTGGCTTTGATCAATTACTTCTTGATTTAATCAATTTCAATACTGATAAGAACAGATGTCGTCTGCTTACTGACAGCTGATTGGTTAATCGCTCGGCATCTTTGCCACCATACGCTGGCAGGTTCGGTCAGGCTACGTAAACACCCGAGAGATTACGAGGCGAATGGTGGCAGCCGATAAGATGGATACGTTGCTGCGTCGTATTTTCTGTCAGTTTTAGTTTTAAGAAAAATTGCAGCAAAACAAACAAACAAGAAACAGACAAAAATAAATTCATTTTATTTATTTTCTGCAAAAACACAAAGCGAACCAATTGTTGATAAGTAAAGTTTTTGTATGTTTTTTTTATTTGGTTGTCTGCTTGGTTTATCGCTCGGCTTTCCTCTGCTACCAGAATTCTCTGTCAGAGAATTGGTCATAGTGGCGGCGGAGGTCTTTTTTTCTGTCGGACTGTGGTATTTGTTATGTCCGGCACTATGAAATCAACACGCTTAGGTCTTGACTTATCGCGTTGGGAAACGGTTAGGCGTTCTTCACAGGAGAATGCCGACAGGGCTGCTCAGGCAATTTTAATAGGGGACAAAGTTCACCACCTCTTGTGTACTGGATTCATCTCCCCACCTTCCGGCCTTGTTCCACATATTCCCGCGATGTGAGAGAGGTAAATACCGAGGACGGGACTGCATATATGATTAATGACCAGGACGGCATAGCAAGGTTATAAACCAAAGAAGAAAGACAAATAAGAATGAGAAGAAAGAAGAAGGAAGGAAAAGTGGAAGGAAAAGAAGGATGAGTGGAAGGAGGAAGAACGGATAGAAGATGAAAGGAAGGGTGAATAATGGAAGGCAGGTTGATAGGAAGGACAGATGAGGAAGAAACGAAGGAACGGAAGAAAGAAGAAAGGAAGGAAGAATCGAAGGAAGAAAGAAGAAGGAATAAAGGTGGAAGGAAAAGAAAGATGGTGGATGGATAGAAGATGAAAGGAAGGATGAATAATGGAAGGCAGGATGGCTGATAGGAAAAACAGTTGAGGAAGAAACGAAGGAAAGGAAGAAGGAAGGAAGGAAGGATGGAAGAAAAGAAAAAGAAAGAATGAAGAAAGAAACAAGGGGAAAAAAGGGATGATGGAAGGAAGGAAGATAGGAATGGATGAAGAAAGAATGAAGTACCGAAGGACAAATGAAGAAAGATGGAAAGAGGAATGGGAAGAAAGGAAGAAGAGAGTATAAGGGAGAGGGAGGAAGGAAGGAAGGATGAATGCAAGAAAGGCAGTCGAAATGAAAGATTTAAATAATAAAGGGGAAACGAAGGAAAGGGGGAAGATAATGTAAACAAATTAAATGAAGAATAGAAATAAAAACTAAATAATAAAAAGAAAAATATAATGGAAGGACTGTGAGACCCTAATCCTAACGCTAATTCCAACACTGACCCTAACCCTGACCCTAATCCCAACGCTAACTCTAACACTTACC
>OY744543.1:73214939-73244939 GCA_963556195.1 Sepiola atlantica | reverse complement strand
ATATATATATATATATACATATATATATATACATATATATATATACATATATATATATATATATATACATATATATATATATATATATATATATATATATATATATATACATATATATATATATATATATATATATATAACTTATAAGAATAATTAAGGAGGAATTTAACTTTGTAAATACCGAGTCGGCGAGTATTATTACAACGAGCAGGGAAAGTGATCTACAACAACAAACTATATATATATATATATATATATATATATATATATATATATATACATATATATATATACATATATATATATATACATATATATATATATATATATATATAGTTTGTTGTTGTAGATCCTTTTCCCTGCTCGTTGTAATAATACTCGCCGACTCGGTATTTACAAAGTTAAATTCCTCCTTAATTATTAGCTAATTTGCAGTGGTCAACGGGGGAACGCTCTTGACTGCGAATCAGTGGCAATTCGAGCCCGCATTGAAGATTGCGTTAATCATATATATATATATATATATATATATATATATATATATATATATATATATATATATATATATATATATATATGTATGTATTATTTATTACCTTCAGACATCGATGTTTCATGCTTACGCAATCTTCACTATATATATATATATATATTTATAAATAAATATTAAATAAATAATAAATATTTATTTATAAATATATATATATATATATAGTGAAGATTGCGTAAGCATGAAACATCGATGTCTGTAGGTAATAAATAATTAATATTTATTTATAAATATATATATATATATATATAGTGAAGATTGCGTAAGCATGAAACATCGATGTCTGTAGGTAATAAATAATTAATATTTATTCATAAATATATATATATATCTATATATATATATATATATATATATATATATATATAGTGAAGATTGCGTAAGCATGAAACATCGATGTCTGTAGGTAATAAATAATTAATATTTATTTATAAATATATATATATATATATATATATATAGTGAAGATTGCGTAAGCATGAAACATCGATGTCTGTAGGTAATAAATAATTAATATTTATTCATCAATATATATATATATAAATATATATATATATATATATATTTAAAAGCAATATTCGTTCAGAAAAAGTATATTACTAGAGCTTAAGATACATGTATACATACAGATTTATACACACACACATATATATATATATACATACACACATATATATATATATACATACATATATATGTATACATATGCATGTATCTATAGTATATATTTATATGAAAAAATAAGTTTGTTACAAAATATACTTAATAAAGAATCTGTCTCTAAACATATATACATATGCATATATAATAGATGATCTAAAATCATAATTATAAATGTATATATATATATATATATATATATATTATATGTGTGTGATGGAGAGTGCGCGTCTACTTAAAAAACAATGTTCGTTCAGCAAAAAGTACTTGAAGCGGACATTAGGTGAACAATCTATCAAGCTGTCACATTATTTACGTACTTTCGGGTCAGGAACGCTAACGCCAGTCTTGCACACAATACCACCGGCGTGGAGCCTCCACAGATTTGTGGAAATTGCTATGCTGTATAAATAGCCAAACCAGCCCAAATTGCAAAACTATTACCCAACGTCAGTAGACATACTCATTTCTATGACGCTCCAGTGGCTGATGCAGCGAAAACAGCAAAAAATAAATAAAAAATAAAGTTAAAAAAAAAAAATATTTTGCGTTCTTGAAGGAACTTGATGTCCAACTTGGGTGTACTGAATTTTAATTATAGACATTATATTTTTCCGACGAGCTGATTTTCTCGTAAATGCATTCTGACCAGTACGTTGGTGGTTGACCATTTCGGAATACACGGAGCGGTACATTCAAAAGTTTCTTTGGGGTTACTTACGCTAATAATATTTTAAAAAACGCACGAATCCATATTTTATATAGATCATGTCATAGGGTAGATTAAAATCGCAAATTTTGATTTGGCAACTAGCCTAAGAGAAGGACAACTTTGAAATAACACTTGCCCTCAACTTCTAGTCCTCAGATCAATGCAGTTAAGTAAGGTTGAGCGTCGATATAGTGGACGACATTTGAAGATTTTTTATTTTTGATATCACCACTCATCCAGGCCAAGACTTTGTTCACATTGAATTTGAAAATTACTTTGTACTTCGTTAGATTCAAAGCGCAACTAAACACTTGAGTGGTTATCAAGTAACTTTTTATGATACAATTGGTAAAGGTATGAACTCATCTTCAACCCCTCGTTATAAGTTACTAAGTTAAACTAGATTCCCAACCTTTGGAATACCAACTAAGAGAAATAATACTGCGAAATCACACTTGCCCTCAACTTCTAGTCCTCAGATCAATGCAGTTAAGTAACGTTGAGCGTCGATTTAGTGGACGACATTTGGGGATTTTTTTAATTTTTGAAATCACAACTAATCCAGGCCAAGAGCCACACAATGATAAGTGCTAATCACGAGTATGATTGCTATACGAACGTTGAATAAGACTATGGGAGTATTAACATTGATCAATGATATGAACTACGTTCGATTGCTTATGGGGCGGCCCATGACAAGACTTTGTTCACATTGGATTTGTAAATTTCCTGGTACTTCGTTAGATCGGGACTCGCGCTCAAAGTTTCTTGAAGTCTGTGCTTTCCGGCGTTTTACGTAAAACGCCGGAAACCCCGAGGTTGTTAGTCAATGAAACTGCGAGAAAATGAACAACTGATTGAAATGAATAACTGATTTAAATGAATAACTGATTGAAATGAATAACTGATTAAAATGAATAACGGATTTAAATGAATGACTGATTGAAATGAACAACTAATTAAAATGAAAAACTGATTGAAATGAATAACTGATTGAAATGAATAACTGATTGAAATGAATAACTGATTAAAATGAATAACGGATTTAAATGAATGACTGAGTGAAATGAATAACGGATTAAAATGAATAACTGATTGAAATGAATAACTGATTTAAATGAATAACTGATTAAAATGAATAACTGATTTAAATGAATAACTGATTAAAATGAATAACTGATTGAAATGAATAACGGATTAAAATGAATAAGTGATTGAAATGAATAACTGATTTAAATGAATAACTAATTGAAATTAATAACTGATTAAAATGAATAACGGATTGAAATGAATAACTGATTAAAATTAATAACTGATTAAAATGAATAACTGAGTAAAATTAATAACTGATTTAAATGAATAACTGATTGAAATGAATAACTGAGTGAAATGAATAACGGATTAAAATGAATAAGTGATTGAAATGAATAACTGATTTAAATGAATAACTGATTAAAATGAATAACTGATTAAAATGAATAACGGATTGAAATGAATAACTGATTAAAATTGATAACTGATTAAAATGAATAACTGAGTGAAATGAATAACTGATTGAAATGAATACCTGATTGACATGAATAACTGATTGAAATGAATAACTGATTAAAATAAATAACTGATTGAAATAAATAACTGAGTGAAGATAATAACTGATTAAAATGAATAACTGATTAAAATGAATAACTGATTTAAATGAATAACTGATTTAAATGAATAACTGGTTTAAATGAATAACTGATTAAAATGAATAACTGATTAAAATGAATAACTGATTGAAATAAATAACTGATTGAAATAAATAACTGATTAAAATGAATAACTGATTACAATGAATAACTGATTAAAATGAATAACTGATTAAAATGAATAACTGATTAAAATAAATAGCTGATTGAAATTAATAACTGATTAAAATGAATAACTAATTAAAATGAATAAGCAGACGACATTTTAACTTGATAACTGCATTTTTGACGTTTGCATAGGAGTCTGCTAAAATCTTAACACCTAAGCCAATTCCTAACCCTGCTCAAACATTGCCCAAACACTAATTCCGAACCCTGCCGGAACCCTAATTCCTAACCCTGTCCAGATACTAACCCCAACCCCGCCTTAACCTT
Organism: Sepiola atlantica; assembly: GCA_963556195.1. Classification (NCBI taxonomy): domain Eukaryota; kingdom Metazoa; phylum Mollusca; class Cephalopoda; order Sepiida; family Sepiolidae; genus Sepiola; species Sepiola atlantica. Next base: position 73,240,894 of record OY744543.1, on the reverse strand, counting down.
AATTCCTAACGCTAACCCTGCCCTGCGCCTGATTTTTAACCCTGCCCAAACACTAACGAAAGCAATTGTAATAATTAGTAAAAAAAAATTCAGGAAAAAAATAAAATAATAATTGATTAACTTTTTAATGTAAACACTTATTTTAATCACTATAGCTTTTTAATTTAAATACTTATTTGAATCATTGTTATTTCTTCGTTAAAAAAATAAATATTTATTTCATACAAACATTTTTTACTGTGATTTTTGCTTGTTTTTTTTCCCCGCTTGTAAATCCAGCCTCGTTTGTGCCTTTTTGGACGCAGGTAAGTTAACGGATTTTTTATTCGGAACCGTCCGGCGTTTTACGTAAACATCCGGAAAGTACCGACGCCGAGGCAGTTTTAGCGCGGGTCCTAAGGGTAAAAAGCACCGATTACCAAGTTGTAAGCAGTCCCGCGGCAATGTATTCCACGAGTGCGAAGGTCTTGATGAGATTTTATATTAAAATTCCACCTCACGCCAGACACATGAACAGAAAAGAATAAATATATTTCGTTGTGATAGAAAATGCGTTCTTGTTTCGAATGTGTTTCAAAGCGCAACCAAACACTTGAGTGGTTGTCAAGTAAATTCTTCTGATACAATTGGTAAAGGTATGGACTTATGTGCAACCCCTCGTTATAAGTCACTAAGTTAAACTAGATTCCCAACCTTTGGAAGACCAACTAAGAGAAATAATACAGCGAAATCACACCAGTCCTACTTAGATTAACCTAGCATTATTAGCGGACGTCGGTTTAATTATGTAAAACAGTAATGCAAAAATTCACTTTCTATAACACCCTTACAAAAAATATTAATGAATATCTCCCCTTAATAGTTATCGATTAAATAGAATGGTAAACTTGATTCTTAATCCTAAGGAGGGCAATTAGCTATAGCAAAGCGATATCCTGAAATACTATCAGTGAATAAGGTAGTTTGAAAAGTCACACATTGAAAACGTTGCTGAAATGGCAATAATAAGGAATATTTTTAAAAAAAAATATTTTGAAAACCTGGACAACGATTCACGTAACCGCGTGCTACACACAGCGGCATATCAACATTAATCGTCGATAAGACGAATTTCAACTTGACTGCGATAAATATGTCTCAGTCAGAAAGGATTACACGAAAAAAGAAGAGAAAATGCTTATACTTCTGACAAGGTTTATATCACCGAAAGTGCTCAAGTTTTTAAAGTAAATAAATAATTTATTTTAAAAAACATAAATAATATGCGTTGTCCAGGTTTTCAAAATATTTTTTTTTAAAAATTCTCCTTATTATTGCCATTTAAGCAACGTTTTCAATGTGTGACTTTTCAAACTACCTTATTCACGTAACGGCGTGCTACACACATCGGTATATCAACATTAATCGTCGATAACATCAAGACGAATTTCAACTTGACTGTGATAAATATGTCTCAGTCAGAGAGGATTATACGAAAAAAGAAGAGAAAAAATGCTTATACTTCTGACAAGGTTCATATCACCGAAAGTTCTCAAGTTTTTAAAGTAAATAAATAATTTATTTTAAAAAACATAAATAAATGCGTTGTCCAGGTTTTCAAAATATTAAAAAATAATATTCTCCTTATTATTGCCATTTCAGCAACGTTTTCAATGTGTGACTTTTCAATATATATATATATATATATATATATATATATATATATATATATATATATATATATATATATATATATATATAAGAAGTATTATTTGAAGGCGATGACAATGCGTTAGTTAGGTAACACCGGCGGTACGTGAAGTTGTAAACAAGAATGAAAATATTGAGAAATCAATTATTTTCAAATAATTGTATTATATTTACCACGGAGGAATTCTGTTATTTTTATCAAAGCATGCTTAAGCGAAAAAATGCTGCTTAATTACACACAATTCATATATATATATATATATATATATATATATATATATATATATATATATATATATATATATCCTTAAACCAATTTCCTCCCCCTAATTTCTGTAGAAGACACATCATTAAACCCAAAAACTGTAACGGCTAAATGAATACTGGCTCACGGGATTTATATATGAAAAATATATATTTTTAGTTTTTAATTTTTTATATCGCTTTAAATATTCTCCAGTTTTAAATCACAACTGTTACTTTTCACCCCCATCCTTTTTTTTTCAAACCTTATTAACAAACTGCCATAGTGTACATGTTGGTCCAGAGTACTTTCTGACCCGTCTGGGTCCATCGTCAGTGGAATAATGACAAACAGGTAAAGACCTGGAGTGAGATTTATAATTAATTATGGCGGGAAAATTTAACTATGTTTATTCGGTATTATAAGCATTTAAGTATATTAGTGCTAGTGTTAAAATTAATCTTGTTAATAGCAGGTTTTTTAGTTTTAATGAGTAAAGCTTCTAGTATGTGGAGTCAGAAAGTACTCTGGACCAACATGTACACTATGGCAGTTTCATCAGCCAATTTCCTTCCGAGATTAAGATTTTAATCCGGAAAATTGAAGGGATCAACACTAAAATAGCCAGACAAAAATTGTCGGTTATTTTTAATAATATATATAACTATATATATATATATATATATATATATATATATATATAGTTATTCATAGACATATGTTTTGTAGTTTAAAACTGATTAGTAGACCGACGTACCTACGCCGAGATTCGAACCCATAACAATAAGCATCGTATTCAGGCATCTTACCTCTGCGTCAACAAACTAGTCTTTGATAAAAGGACAATCATACTGCTTTAAGCATTTGCATTTTGTTCACATTCTATCATTATCGTGTATATTAAAAGTTAAACAAATCTTTTTATAGATAAGTATTTATCTATTTAAGTTATATAGGAATCCTTTGTATTAACAACGTTGCTAATTAGATACATTTCTGAATCGGAGCGACAAAAAAAAAGTTGCGAATCGTGGCAGTAGCAGATGATGGTATTCCTGTGTGTTTTTGGTTTATTTATTTTCTTATTAAGTGCTTAATGGTTGCGGAATTACATCCGGGCAAATTTCTCTTCTACTCTCAACAGTAGATTAATTTGGCCAAGCAAAAGAAACGGATCAAGAAAATTCCAACGTACGTGATTGGATAAAACTTTTCAAAGGGAGGAAATATCAGCATTAAGTACGGATAATTGTGCGTAAGAAGAAAAAAAGTATTTTGAACGAAAGCAATTGCAAATAGGTCACACATACGTCATAGAAACACTGAGATAAACACATTGATACGATTAGAGTGTTATCAGCCCCATCCACCCCAAGACTTAATGGACTATCTTGCAGGCTTATAAAACCTCAAGCTCTCTTGTTCAATATCTCATTGCAATCATTTTTAATGCTCCTACTATCCGCTAGCCAATTAAACACTTTTCTTATTTAGAACGACCCACAACGAGGTTTCAACCAGACGAGCCTTAGAACTCATACGTCCGCAGTACGGTGATGATTATGTGTGTAGAGATTTAAACGAGGCAATCTCGTCTACCAACACCAGTTTCGGTTCTTCCTGGGGTATTACGAAATAGAATTATGCGCATTAAAGTAAGCTCATCCCCTGAAAACTTTATAATCTGTCTATCGATACCAAGAGATTTCCTAGAACGCACATCTATATATATACAGGGTGTCCCAAAATAATGTATACATCGTTTGAATCGTTATAACTCGTTCAATTTACCGAGTTTGATTTGCAAACAAAATTGATAAAAGAGTAGAACAGTAAGATACACATTTAAAAATACTGAAAGTAAAATTAACAAAAACATAGAAAATTAACTTTTAATAAACGTAAAGGCTACAATGTTTAAAGCAAGAAACCTGAAGTAATTGCAAACAAATGGGAGTAGTAATTGTAGTAGACTGTGCTTAAATACCGGAGTAAATGTCGCAGGACGTTTGTAGGTACAATTCTTCACGTCTTCACTATATGCAAAGTGTATTGAGCAGAACGGGTTGGGGTTAGGGTGAGGGTTCATTTTATGAACATTCTGAAATTACCCTAAGTAGCCTTTATCTTTGTTAAAAGTTAATTTTCTATGTTTTTGTTAATTTTACTGTCAGTATTTTTAAATGAATATTCTTACTCAATCTCGTTTATCAATCTTGCAGTAAAAATCAGTAAATTGAACGACTTATAACAATTCAAAGGGTGTATACATTATTTTGGGACATCTATATATATATATATAAAGCAACTTTGAGTGTATGTGTGTCGCGGCATTACAGTGAAACGGTGTATCTAACAGCCGAACGACGGCGGATTCAGAATCAGAACCTTCGATCCGATGTCCTTATAGATGTCAGAAGCTTTTAGAACTTTTTCAAAAGTCATTATCCAAAATTTCAATTATGTCAAAGTAATATTAGAAACAGATGTTCCGACATTTGTAGCGTTTCTCTTTTAGTCGATCGAACAACACGTTTATAGTAATCTTTTAATTTTCTTTATAAATATTGGATGAAGAATTTCTGATAAATGTGCACTAATACATTTCTTACTTTAATAAGAATCTTATTTGATAATTATATTTATGTCTCTTTATTTATAACAGACAATGGAACAATTTTAGATCTATACGGAGAAGTAAACATCCCTACGTCGAACCCATTGAAATATGGTAAAAAATACAAGCTATTTCGTCATTTCGATTATTTTATGCTATCGTTTGTTCAGATCCCACACTAGACAATTGTGTTTATATTTTATGGGGAAGGGAGGTATAGGGTTAGTGTTAGAGGTAAGGGTTAGTATTAGGGTTAGGGTTAAGGGTTAGGAGTTAGGGGTTAGGGTTAGGGTTAGAGTTCAGGTAAGGTTAAGGTTAGTGGTCAGGGGTTTAATGTTAGGGTTACAGTTGGGGTTGGGGTTAGCGTTGGGGTTGGGGATAGGCATAGGGTTAGGCTTAAGGTTAGGGTTAGGATTAGGGTAAGGGTTAGGAATAGGGATAGAGTTAGGGTTAGGGTTAGGGTTAATGTTAGGTTTGGGGATAGGGTTAAGGTTAGGTTTGGGGATAGGATTAAGGTTACCTCTAAGGTTAAGGTTAGGGTTTGGGTTAGGGTTAGAGTTCGGCATAAATTTTTGGTTAGGGATAGTGTTAGGTATAGGGTTAGGGTTAGGGTTAGGGTAAGGGTTAGATTAGGGTTAGGGTTAGGGTTAGGGTTAGGGTTAGGATTAGAGGTTATGGTTAGGAATAGGGATAGGGTTAGGGTTAGGGTTAGGGTTAAAGTAAGGCTTATGGATAGTGTTAGGGTTAGGGTAAGGTATAGGGTAAAGGTTAAGGTTACGGTTAGGGTAAGGGTTATGGTTAGGGTTTGGGTTATGGTTAGGGTTTGGGTTAGGTTTAGAGTTAAGGATAGGGTTAGGTTTAGGGATAGGGTTAGGGTTAGGTTTCAGTTATTTCCTAACCGATACTTATCATCATCATATTTGGAGAGAAATTTCTCTCCAAATATGATCTGAGGTTAAGATCGGATTCTAACTCTGCCTGATTAGATCTCAGTTTATAGTAACTGTTGATCGATAACATCGACATGCCAGTGTCGCAGATTTTTTACATGTCGGTGTAAATAAAATTATCATATATATATATATATATATATATATATTGTGTGTATTTAGGCAGCAAGTTTTCATTTAGGCAAACATTGTTGAATAGCACGGAGTGTTTCTGCTTTGTGATCTTTTTAAAAAAAATTTCCATCTTCCGAATGGTCAACTTCGTACCTCGATCAAACTGGTGTATGAAGTTCCCGTAGTTTTGTTGTTCCATCTTCCTTGCGAGTACTTTCGATTTGATATCCTCAAATCATCTTCAGGCGTGTTAGTGTGAAAAAAGAATATGTATTTATGGAATGTAAAGAGAGGAAAAGAGTATGTCTTTACTTTTTATTTTATTTATTTATTCTATTTATTCATTTATTTTTTATTAATTTATTTATTTATATATATATTTTTTATTTTTTATTTATTTTTTATTTTTTAATTCATACAACTTAATATATATATATATATATATATATATATATATATATATATATATATACATAATAGTAACTCTGTGTGTGTGTCCGCCTGATCTTTGTGTCTTATGTTCACTCAAACCGCTGGAGAGAATTGCTTGAAAATTGGCTTCTGACCTCTTAGTGAAGGTCATAGGCTATGTAAGAAATATATCACTTCAACGCTGGTGGTCCCGGCCCCCCGCCCTGAAAGCTCTTTTCCCTTAAATTAAAATAACATTTAAACCATAGGTAAATGACCGAAAATGATGTCTATTACGAAAATCTCAGCAAATGTTGATAATATTAAGAGGGTCCCTCCTACTAGAAACAGTTTTGATTCAAATGAAAGTATATATATATATGCGACACTGACTGAATGTAAGTGATATCTCAATGTAACGAAATGTAAACATTGCAAATGCCTGAGCTCGAAATTAGTTTGACCTAATTAGCATTGCCTTAAAGCTAATGGCCGTTTACGATACCCTTACAAAAATAAGCTCTACCCGGAGGGAGCTTTTTATAGTCATCCACATACAGCTTGTTTCGCTGTTTCACAGCTCATCAATGCGGCTAGACCAGTTAGTGTCTCAAGCCAGGATCGAAACGCAACCGTCGAGCTGACAGTCGGCGATAGTTAGTTTCTATCTTAGATATACGTTTCATTCTTTCAGACAATCGTCAATATGGGGATGAGTGGTTTACCGGTTGCACGGCTCGAGTCAATTTTTAACTCAAGTCTGAAGTTTCTATTTCAGGCGGAAATCAAACAGAAATCAAACGTACTTATATCTTATTAATCCATCCTATAGTGTTCGAAACATCTAAGGAACAGGAACCCGCTTTTTAATTTAAGAAGACTCTAATATTTGAACGACAAATTATAAAACCATCAATTCTAAAAACGCTTATTTTTTAACAATACATTATGTAAACACAATTTTTTTGCAAATAAAAATGAAAAACTTTCTAATTTTTGAACACATCAAGAGAAATCTAATATTTAAACAACAAATTATAAAATTATGAATTATTGAACAAAAAATTTAAAAAACACTCAATTTTTTAACAATACATTAGGTGAACACATTTTTTGCAGAAAAAATGAAAAACTCATTAATTTTTGAACAGCACATTAAGAAGATCAATATTTAAACAACAAATTATAAAATCATCAATTCTTGAACCAAAAATTATAAAACGCTTATTTTTTAACAATACATTATAGAAACACAATTTTTTGGCAATAAATGGAAAATTCACTAATGTTTCAACAACACATCAGGAGAAATGTAATATTTAAACAACAAATTATAAACTCATCAATTCTTGAACAAAAAAATTAAAAACACTTAATTGTTTAACTATACATTAGGTAAACACAATTTTTTTCAGAAAAAATGAGAAAATCACTAATTTTTGAACAACACATTAAGAGAACTCAAATATTTTAGCGAAAAATTATAAAACGATCAATTCTTGAACAAAATATTATACAACGCTTTTTTACAATGCATTATGTAAACACAAGTTTTTGCAGAAAAAAGAAAAAATCACTTATTTTTGAACAAGACATCAAGAGAACTCTAATATTTGAACGACAAATAATGAAACCATCAATTCTTGAACAAAAAATTTTTTTACAAAATATTATAAAACGCTTTTTTACAATGCATTATGTAAACACAATTTTTGCAGAAAAAAGAAAAAATCACTTATTTTTGAACAAAACATCAAGAGAACTCTAATATTTGAACGACAAATAATGAAACCATCAATTCTTGAACAAAAAATTTTTTTACAAAATATTATAAAACGCTTTTTTACAATGCATTATGTAAACACAATTTTTTGCAGAAAAAAGAAAAAAATCACTTATTTTTGAACAAGACATCAAGAGAACTCTAATATTTGAACGACAAATAATGAAACCATCAATTCTTGAACAAAAAATTTTTTTACAAAATATTATAAAACGCTTTTTTACAATGCATTATGTAAACACAATTTTTGCAGAAAAAAGAAAAAATCACTTATTTTTGAACAAAACATCAAGAGAACTCTAATATTTGAACGACAAATAATGAAACCATCAATTCTTGAACAAAAAATTTTTTTACAAAATATTATAAAACGCTTTTTTACAATGCATTATGTAAACACAATTTTTGCAGAAAAAAGAAAAAATCACTTATTTTTGAACAAAACATCAAGAGAACTCTAATATTTGAACGACAAATAATGAAACCATCAATTCTTGAACAAAAAATTTTTTTACAAAATATTATAAAACGCTTTTTTACAATGCATTATGTAAACACAATTTTTTGCAGAAAAAAGAAAAAAATCACTTATTTTTGAACAAGACATCAAGAGAACTCTAATATTTGAAAGACAAATAATGAAACCATCAATTCTTGAACAACAAAATTAAAAAAACACTTAATTTTTTAACAATAAATTAGACAAACACAATCTTTTGCAGAAAAAATCACTAATTTTTTAACAACACATTAAGAAAACTAATATTTGAACGACAACTCATAAAACCATCAATTCATGAACAAACGTTTAGTACACGCTTAATTTTTTAACAATACATTATGTAAACACAATTTTTTGCAGAAAAGTTTTTAAAAAACCCACTTATTTTTGAACAACACATTAAGAAAACTCTAATATTTGAACGACAAATTATCGAATTAATAAATTGAGAAACAAATAATAGGATTATTAAGGTTTGAACCTACAGATGATAAAAATACACATTTTATCACTAAAAATTATTGAAACATTATAGTTTGAATCAATTTCCTGCACAATAAATTACGTTACCTGTAATGTTTGGCGATCGAATGAAGTGAGCCTTCCCCTAGATATGTTCAAGGTTTGTTTTTCGCAGTTCAAATTATGGGCCATCCGTTTTCTAAGATTGCCGATTCTATAGTTTTGAATAAGTAGTTACAATACATACTGTACACATACATGTATGTATTTCCAATTGTTCAAATAACTATATTGCGAATACGACACCACTTTTGAATGATGTGAGGTCCGTGGTTGAGTGCTTATGTATTTAGTCAACAGTGTTGAGCAATGTCGTCTTTGGGAATTGGTGATATCGTGAATGGTAACTTTTACAAGTTATCTTGTCTAGAATCACGCCATTTCTATCTGGAAAAATCGTACTGGGAACTGATCAACCTTTCGGCATGAAGATAATCTGAAACGCAACGCAAATAAAGCGAACTCGTATTTGGACGAAACATATATAAAAGAAACAACTGAAAGATTACTGATATACAAGAGTTGACTTGATTGAAAATAAATATAGAAATAATCTTAGATTATATCGTTTTTTTTTTCTAATAGACATAAACGTAATCTGAGTACAAAAAATGGACCACAGTTAGGTGTGGCTCAAGATCGCGAGGTGGTGAACTCTGACCCCTTAAACATTGCCTGGGCAGTCTCGTCAGCATTCCTCGGTGATGGCGAATCAGGCAGTTAGCTATAACCTTCCTTTTTCCCAACGCGATAAGTCAAGACCTCAGCGTGTTGATGTATGAGAGTTGGACCAAAACAAATACCACAGTCCGACAAAAAAGACCTCCGCCGTCACTATGACCAATTCTCTGGTGGACTGATTGTTGAGGATGGATCCTCGACTGGTATGATTTGAATTAGAAAGAAGATAGCTTTCTTCGCCTGCAGTCGCATCACTATTAAGAAGTAAATTCTAGATACCTACCCAGAAACTGATCCATACATGGAATCCATATACTAAATGTGTTCTTCAGAATTATGTGATCTATTCCACGCTTCTTTTGTTCCAGCTCGTTTGACTCGTTAGTCTAGTGGTCTCCATTAATACGCTAATGACACCTTATTGTAATACAGCGTCCTAATCCAGTAGTTTCTTTACAAGAACCGCAGTCTTGTAGAACTCTCTTCCTGCTGACTGTTTTCCTCCTACCTATAATCTTGGTCTTTTGAAGACTAAGTCCAATAGACATTTCCTGTCTTTGCGATAATTGTATTTGTTATTGTTAGCTCTTTAAATCAAGTGATGTCATGCCTTGTTTAAAGCAATTTCTATTAAAATGAAATAATTAAAAAATAGAAGCATGAATAAACGAATAAGCATGGTTTGTGGGATCTTCCAAATATCCAGCACAGGGTTACAACGCAAATGAGCTCTCACGCATAATTGTATTCGGTGTTCAACTTTTCAACGCCCGCAAGACTACGAACAAAAAGTTCTTGTATTGAAAAAGTGTATTTTTATTCCATGAAAAATGCCAGTATACTAAAATCATATGCCCTTAATAGGGTTAAGATGAAAATTCATATACACTAAATGTACAAAAGCAAGGAAATTCAAAAAATGTTACACTTTTATTGTCATTAAGGGTATGCGAGCACAACAGGGCTATGTATTTTACTGGTAGGAATTTTTCTTCAGCGTACCTCACACACTTCATCCACTCATGCATAGAGATTTATACTGTAGTGATGTGATAATGAAATGGTTTGGTTGATATGTAATCATACACTTAACGACAATAAAAGTGTAAAAATTTGGGAATTTCCTTGCTTTTGTACATTTAGTGTATATGAATTTTCATCTTAACTCTATTAAGGGCATATGATTTCAGTATACTGGCATTTTTCATGGAATGTCACTACTTTTGTAAAGGCTATTCCTCAAGACAATGGTAATTTTTAAGGTTTTTAAAGATTTTCTGGAAAACTAAGGTATATAGTAAACTGAAATTAAAATGCCATCAACTAGACCCTAGAACCTCTATCTCTGCCAAAAATCAGCTGAATCCATCAAATAGTTGATGAGATACAGGGTGGCACACACGTACGTACGTACACACAAATAACACAAAATCACCCCTGACCTTTCTGGATCTCTGGGTTGCCTTGACTAATAATGCTGAAATTCTACACACTTATAGAACCTATCAAATGAAAATTTTGTGCAAAGTTTTAACTAATTTGGTTTATTGGTTTTTGAATTATGATTGATCAAAGAAATGAGATTACTAGCATAGGTCGTTTTTGAAGTCTATTAAGGGATAGAGCGCTATCGCGCCTCCCTTGATTTAGCTCTGGACTTTGCAACATAGTGAACATGATTGCCTCCCACCAAGCAACAAGATTCCTATGGAAGGTCAAGCTCAATTTGGTCGTATATTATTTGGATTACTCGGACTACTGTACTCAACTTAGATGTTATTCACACAACGTTTCGGCTGGTGCGAGGTTCAACCTACTACAGATTCGTTTTTTTTTCAAACTCCGAAATCTATAGGTAAAACTCGGTCATCTGGGCAGAATTTCGAACGAAACCCTATATGTAATCGGACTGATTGTCGAGGACGCATCCCGGATGGGTTTGATTGGCGTACGGAAAGAGACGGTTTTCTTTACGCGGAGAGATAGTTCACGAAGTTTCGAAATCTTAAAGTAGATCGGCCAATTGACTGTGAACCGTTGAGCAAACAAAGTTGAAGGTCGTATACGATTGTCCGTAAACGACCAGCTGAGCTTTTTGTACTTTTACAGCTGACGCACCATGTTTCCGTGACTTCGCGTCGTCAACGTTCGGGCAGGTCTCGGAATCGCTCGGGAGTCGACGAAACTATTAACCAAGCAGCCGATAACTTCTGGAAGAAATTAATCTGGTTCAATAAAAACAAATAATTTCTATGATCCCGTTTAGCTCGTTCTCCCGAAAGACTAATTGAGTTTTTGGAAAAAAAAAATGTAAAAAAAAAACATTGAAAAAAAAACATTTGCTTAACAAATCAAACAAAATCAACTGTTGAAACTTTCCGGTGCACAAACAAAAAACATTTTATTTAAAAACATTTGATTTAAAATGGTTCCTTTGACAAAAAAACAAACAAAAAAATCTAATTAATAATAGTGGTTTAACTATAGTTTGTTCGTTCTTTCTTTATATGTATTTTAGTTTGGTTTTATTCGTCGTAATTCATCGGCTGCCAGTCTTCAATCTAGCGTTTAGCAGTTTTCGCCTCGTCAACTCTCGGGCGCTTACGTAACGTGCCCGAACGAAGTCACGGAAACATGGTGCGTCATCTATAAGAGTACAGATTTTTACCTACTTAAAAAAAAAACTACGCATTTTTTACAGTGTTTTCTATACATTTTGTATGCATTGTTTATGCATTTTATGTGCATTTTGTTTGCGTTTTGCATGCCTTTTGTATGCATTGTGTATGCATTTTATGTGCATTTTGTATGAATTGTGCATACATTTAGTGTGCATTTTGTATGCGTTTATATGCATTTTATGTGCATTTTTATGCACTATATATGCATTTTGTTTGCGTTTTGTATGCATTTTGTATGCATTTTGTATGCATTTTGTATGCACTATGTATGCATTGTGTATGCATTTTATGTGCATTTGGTATGCATTTGGTATGCATTTTGTATGCTTTCAAATTGATACGTACCCTTTAATACTCTACAATAATTTCTTTCAGTATAGACTTGAAGTGTATATCACACTTCTGGAAATATTAGTATATTTTTTATTTTTGCATTACCTGCCCTTTGTGATATCTCTCTAATGTACCTTTCAAACATTTACGGTGCTGTGTGGCGTTTTCTGATCCAAGCAAAATAATAATAAAATAGATACGATCCAATGAATTGTTTTTTTATTGTTAGAAGATAAGACTTTGGAGGATGGCTTGAAGTAAAGCTACATAATATTTGGTATTATTGTAGATAGCGACACTCGGCTAAATAAACCCACTTCACTTTGTAGGCAATTACGTGTGAACACTTTTAAAAACCTAGGGGGGTGGAAACAACACCAGAAAAAAAGTATTTTCATTTCAGAGTAGGGGAATCAGTTTTGCATATAAATTTAACGTAAAATGATCACCCACTCTCCGTTCAAATACGAGTTGAATATGTAACCGTTGTTGTTGAATCTCCGTTCAAATACGAGTTGAATATGTAACCGTTGTTGTTGAATCTCCGTTCAAATACGAGTTGAATATGTAACTGTTGTTGTTGAATCTCCGTTCAAATACGAGTTGAATATGTAACCGTTGTTGTTGAATCTCCGTTCAAATACGAGTTGAATATGTAACCGTTGTTGTTGACTCTCCGTTCAAATAAGAGTTGAATATGTAACCGTTGTTGTTGAATCTCCGTTCAAATAAGAGTTGAATATGTAACCGTTGTTGTTGAATCTCCGTTCAAATACGAGTTGAATATGTAACCGTTGTTGTTTGAATCTCCGTTCAAATACGAGTTGAATATGTAACCGTTGTTGTGTAATCTCCGTTCAAATACGAGTTGAATATGTAACTGTTGTTGTTGAATCTCCGTTCAAATACGAGTTGAATATGTAACCGTTGTTGTTGAATCTCCGTTCAAATACGAGTTGAATATGTAACCGTTGTTGTTGAATCTCCGTTCAAATACGAGTTGAATATGTAACCGTTGTTGTTGAATCTCCGTTCAAATACGAGTTGAATATGTAACTGTTGTTGTTGAATCTCCGTTCAAATACGAGTTGAATATGTAACTGTTGTTGAATCTCCGTTCAAATACGAGTTGAATATGTAACCGTTGTTGTTGAATCTCCGTTCAAATACGAGTTGAATATGTAACCGTTGTTGTTGAATCTTCGTTCAAATACGAGTTGAATATGTAACTGTTGTTGTTGAATCTCCGTTCAAATACGAGTTGAATATGTAACCGTTGTTGTTGAATCTCCGTTCAAATACGAGTTGAATATGTAACCGTTGTTGTTGAATCTTCGTTCAAATACGAGTTGAATATGTAACCGTTGTTGTTGAATCTCCGTTCAAATACGAGTTGAATATGTAACTGTTGTTGTTGAATCTCCGTTCAAATACGAGTTGAATATGTAACCGTTGTTGTTGAATCTCCGTTCAAATACGAGTTGAATATGTAACCGTTGTTGTTGAATCTCCGTTCAAATACGAGTTGAATATGTAACTGTTGTTGTTGAATCTCCGTTCAAATACGAGTTGAATATGTAACCGTTGTTGTTGAATCTCCGTTCAAATACGAGTTGAATATGTAACCGTTGTTGTTGAATCTCCGTTCAAATACGAGTTGAATATGTAACCGTTGTTGTTGAATCTCCGTTCAAATACGAGTTGAATATGTAACCGTTGTTGTTGAATCTCCGTTCAAATACGAGTTGAATATGTAACTGTTGTTGTTGAATCTCCGTTCAAATACGAGTTGAATATGTAACCGTTGTTGTTGAATCTCCGTTCAAATACGAGTTGAATATGTAACCGTTGTTGTTGACTCTCCGTTCAAATAAGAGTTGAATATGTAACCGTTGTTGTTGAATCTCCGTTCAAATAAGAGTTGAATATGTAACCGTTGTTGTTGAATCTCCGTTCAAATACGAGTTGAATATGTAACCGTTGTTGTTTGAATCTCCGTTCAAATACGAGTTGAATATGTAATCGTTGTTGTGTAATCTCCGTTCAAATACGAGTTGAATATGTACCTGTTGTTGTTGAATCTCCGTTCAAATACGAGTTGAATATGTAACCGTTGTTGTTGAATCTCCGTTCAAATACGAGTTGAATATGTAACCGTTGTTGTTGAATCTCCGTTCAAATACGAGTTGAATATGTAACCGTTGTTGTTGAATCTTCGTTCAAATACGAGTTGAATATGTAACTGTTGTTGTTGAATCTCCGTTCAAATACGAGTTGAATATGTAACCGTTGTTGTTGAATCTCCGTTCAAATACGAGTTGAATATGTAACCGTTGTTGTTGAATCTTCGTTCAAATACGAGTTGAATATGTAACTGTTGTTGTTGAATCTCCGTTCAAATACGAGTTGAATATGTAACCGTTGTTGTTGAATCTCCGTTCAAATACGAGTTGAATATGTAACTGTTGTTGTTGAATCTCCGTTCAAATACGAGTTGAATATGTAACCGTTGTTGTTGAATCTCCGTTCAAATACGAGTTGAATATGTAACCGTTGTTGTTCAATCTCCGTTCAAATACGAGTTGAATATGTAACTGTTGTTGTTGAATCTCCGTTCAAATACGAGTTGAATATGTAACCGTTGTTGTTGAATCTCCGTTCAAATACGAGTTGAATATGTAACCGTTGTTGTTGAATCTCCGTTCAAATACGAGTTGAATATGTAACCGTTGTTGTTGAATCTCCGTTCAAATACGAGTTGAATATGTAACCGTTGTTGTTGAATCTCCGTTCAAATACGAGTTGAATATGTAACTGTTGTTGTTGAATCTCCGTTCAAATACGAGTTGAATATGTAACCGTTGTTGTTGAATCTCCGTTCAAATACGAGTTGAATATGTAACCGTTGTTGTTGAATCTCCGTTCAAATACGAGTTGAATATGTAACCGTTGTTGTTGAATCTCCGTTCAAATACGAGTTGAATATGTAACCGTTGTTGTTGAATCTCCGTTCAAATACGAGTTGAATATGTAACCGTTGTTGTTGAATCTCCGTTCAAATACGAGTTGAATATGTAACTGTTGTTGTTGAATCTCCGTTCAAATACGAGTTGAATATGTAACCGTTGTTGTTGAATCTTCGTTCAAATACGAGTTGAATATGTAACTGTTGTTGTTGAATCTCCGTTCAAATACGAGTTGAATATGTAACTGTTGTTGTTGAATCTCCGTTCAAATACGAGTTGAATATGTAACCGTTGTTGTTGAATCTCCGTTCAAATACGAGTTGAATATGTAACCGTTGTTGTTGAATCTCCGTTCAAATACGAGTTGAATATGTAACCGTTGTTGTTGAATCTCCGTTCAAATACGAGTTGAATATGTAACCGTTGTTGTTGAATCTTCGTTCAAATACGAGTTGAATATGTAACTGTTGTTGTTGAATCTCCGTTCAAATACGAGTTGAATATGTAACCGTTGTTGTTGAATCTCCGTTCAAATACGAGTTGAATATGTAACTGTTGTTGTTGAATCTCCGTTCAAATACGAGTTGAATATGTAACCGTTGTTGTTGAATCTCCGTTCAAATACGAGTTGAATATGTAACCGTTGTTGTTGAATCTCCGTTCAAATACGAGTTGAATATGTAACTGTTGTTGTTGAATCTCCGTTCAAATACGAGTTGAATATGTAACCGTTGTTGTTGAATCTCCGTTCAAATACGAGTTGAATATGTAACCGTTGTTGTTGAATCTCCGTTCAAATACGAGTTGAATATGTAACCATTGTTGTTGAATCTCCGTTCAAATACGAGTTGAATATGTAACCGTTGTTGTTGAATCTCCGTTCAAATACGAGTTGAATATGTAACCGTTGTTGTTGAATCTCCGTTCAAATACGAGTTGAATATGTAACTGTTGTTGTTGAATCTCCGTTCAAATACGAGTTGAATATGTAACCGTTGTTGTTGAATCTTCGTTCAAATACGAGTTGAATATGTAACTGTTGTTGTTGAATCTCCGTTCAAATACGAGTTGAATATGTAACTGTTGTTGTTGAATCTCCGTTCAAATACGAGTTGAATATGTAACCGTTGTTGTTGAATCTCCGTTCAAATACGAGTTGAATATGTAACCGTTGTTGTTGAATCTCCGTTCAAATACGAGTTGAATATGTAACCGTTGTTGTTGAATCTCCGTTCAAATACGAGTTGAATATGTAACCGTTGTTGTTGAATCTTCGTTCAAATACGAGTTGAATATGTAACTGTTGTTGTTGAATCTCCGTTCAAATACGAGTTGAATATGTAACCGTTGTTGTTGAATCTCCGTTCAAATACGAGTTGAATATGTAACTGTTGTTGTTGAATCTCCGTTCAAATACGAGTTGAATATGTAACCGTTGTTGTTGAATCTCCGTTCAAATACGAGTTGAATATGTAACCGTTGTTGTTAAATCTCCGTTCAAATACGAGTTGAATATGTAACCGTTGTTGTTGAATCTCCGTTCAAATACGAGTTGAATATGTAACCGTTGTTGTTGAATCTTCGTTCAAATACGAGTTGAATATGTAACTGTTGTTGTTGAATCTCCGTTCAAATACGAGTTGAATATGTAACCGTTGTTGTTGAATCTCCGTTCAAATACGAGTTGAATATGTAACTGTTGTTGTTGAATCTCTGTTCAAATACGAGTTGAATATGTAACTGTTGTTGTTGAATCTCCGTTCAAATACGAATTGAATATGTAACCGTTGTTGTTGAATCTCCGTTCAAATACGAGTTGAATATGTAACCGTTGTTGTTGAATCTCCGTTCAAATACGAGTTGAATATGTAACCGCAGTTGTTGAATCTCCGTTTAAATACGAGTTGAATATGTAACCGTTGTTGTTGAATCTCCGTTCAAATACGAGTTGAATATGTAACCGTTGTTGTTGAATCTCCGTTCAAATACGAGTTTAATATGTAACCGTTGTTGTTGAATCTCCGTTCAAATACGAGTTGAATATGTAACCGTTGTTGTTGAATCTCCGTTCAAATACGAGTTTAATATGTAACCGTTGTTGCTGAATCTCCGTTCAAATACGAGTTGAATATGTAACCGTTATTGTTGAATCTCCGTTCAAATACGAGTTGAATATGTAACTGTTGTTGGTGAATCTCCGTTCAAATACGAGTTGAATATGTAACCGTTGTTGTTGAATATCCGTTCAAATACGAGTTGAATATGTAACCGTTGTTGTTTAATCTCCGTTCAAATACGAGTTGAATATGTAACCGTTGTTGTTGAATCTCCGTTCAAATACGAGTTGAATATGTAACCGTTGTTGCGGAATCTCCGTTCAAATACGAGTTGAATATGTAACCGTTATTGTTGAATCTCCGTTCAAATACGAGTTGAATATGTAACTGTTGTTGTTGAATCTCCGTTCAAATACGAGTTGAATATGTAACCGTTGTTGTTGAATCTCCGTTCAAATACGAGTTGAATATGTAACCGTTGTTGCTGAATCTCCGTTCAAATACGAGTTGAATATGTAACCGTTATTGTTGAATCTCCGTTCAAATACGAGTTGAATATGTAACTGTTGTTGTTGAATCTCCGTTCAAATACGAGTTGAATATGTAACCGTTGTTGTTGAATCTCCGTTCAAATACGAGTTGAATATGTAACTGTTGTTGTTGAATCTCCGTTCAAATACGAGTTGAATATGTAACCGTTGTTGTTGAATCTCCGTTCAAATACGAGTTGAATATGTACCTGTTGTTGTTGAATCTCCGTTCAAATACGAGTTGAATATGTAACCGTTGTTGTTGAATCTCCGTTCAAATACGAGTTGAATATGTAACCGTTGTTGTTGAATCTTCGTTCAAATACGAGTTGAATATGTAACCGTTGTTGTTGAATCTCCGTTCAAATACGAGTTGAATATGTAACCGTTGTTGCTGAATCTCCGTTCAAATACGAGTTGAATATGTAACCGTTATTGTTGAATCTCCGTTCAAATACGAGTTGAATATGTAACTGTTGTTGTTGAATCTCCGTTCAAATACGAGTTGAATATGTAACCGTTGTTGTTGAATCTCCGTTCAAATACGAGTTGAATATGTAACTGTTGTTGTTGAATCTCCGTTCAAATACGAGTTGAATATGTAACCGTTGTTGTTGAATCTCCGTTCAAATACGAGTTGAATATGTACCTGTTGTTGTTGAATCTCCGTTCAAATACGAGTTGAATATGTAACCGTTGTTGTTGAATCTCCGTTCAAATACGAGTTGAATATGTAACCGTTGTTGTTGAATCTCCGTTCAAATACGAGTTGAATATGTAACCGCTGTTGTTGAATCTCCGTTCAAATACGAGTTGAATATGTAACCGTTGTTGTTGAATCTCCGTTCAAATACGAGTTGAATATGTAACCGCTGTTGTTGAATCTCCGTTCAAATACGAGTTGAATATGTAACCGTTGTTGTTGAATCTCCGTTCAAATACGAGTTGAATATGTAACCGTTGTTGTTGAATCTCCGTTCAAATACGAGTTGAATATGTAACCGTTGTTTATGAATCTCCGTTCAAATACGAGTTGAATATGCAACCGTTGTTGTTGAATCTCCGTTCAAATACGAGTTGAATATGTAACCGTTGTTGTTGAATCTCCGTTCAAATACGAGTTGAATATGTAACCGTTGTTGTTGAATCTCCGTTCAAATACGAGTTGAATATGTAACTGTTGTTGTTGAATCTCCGTTCAAATACGAGTTGAACATGTAACCGTTGTTGTTGAATCTCCGTTCAAATACGAGTTGAATATGTAACCGTTGTTGTTGACTCTCTGTTCAAATACGAGTTCAATATGTAACCGTTGTTGTTGAATCTTAAATGTGACGATGTTTTCACGGGGATGGGCTGTTACCACCCGACTTAGGTTTATTGATAGGGTTAAAGGCTTTAATTTGCTAAGTTTTTTAGGCAACTTCTTAGAACTTGTAGAACTGTTTTCTAAGTACAAATATTCCTTATTCAATGTTATTTTCATATGTTTTAAAATGTTCTTTTTAAAGTTTATTTTCCGTATGTTAATAATTACTAATTAATAAAATTATGAAAAAGTAATTATTTTATGTTATTACCAATTTTCAGAATTCCCTCTAAAAAACAAAATTAATTTATTCCCCTATTTCTGGTTATATTCCTTTATATATGGGTTATCATTTTACGTTACATATATCATTTTACGTTACATATATATGCGAAACCTGATCCTACATTCTGAAATCTTACGTCTTTTTTTGTTGCTGTTATATCCCGGGGTTTTCTACTTTGTTCATACGTAATTCTCTAAAACGGAGAATCCCTTCTTAGGGTTAGGGTTATTTAGCTTAGTATTCTCAATAAAAACGATTTTGTAATATTTACGCCGCAATATGAAATGTAATATTAATGAAGAAAAAAAAGATAAAGAAAACGTTTTAATCGTTAAAGTAACAAGAAAGAAAGAAAAAAGGCTTAACATAAGAAACAAAGAAAGAAAGAAAGAAAAACGGTTTAAATAAAAGACAGAAAGAAAGAAAAAGGTTTAACAAAAGAAAGAAAAAAAGAAAAATGGTTTAACAAAAGAAAGAAAGACAGAAAAAAAGGTTTTAAAACAACAGAAAGAAAGAAAGAAAAAAGGTTTGAAAAAGAAAAAACGAAAGAAAGAAGGTTTAAAGAACGAAAGAAAGAAAAAAACGTTTTAAAAAAGAAAGAAAGAAAGAAAAGAGGTTTTAAAAAGAAAAAAAGAAAGAAAAAAGGTTTTTAAAAAGACATAAAGAAATAAAGAAAAATGGTTTAGAAAAAGAAAAAAAGAAAAACGGTTTAACAAAACAGAAAGAAAGAAATAAAAAAGGTGTTAAAAAGAAGACAAAAGGTTTAAAAAACGAAAGAACGAAAGAAGGAAAAATGGTTTAAAAAAGAAAGAAAGAAAAAAGGTTTTTCAAAAAGAAAGAAAAACGGTTTAAAAAAGAAAGAAAGAAAAAAAAGTTTAAAAAAGAAAGAAAGAAAAAAAGTTTTTAAAAAAGTAAGAAAGAAAGAAAGAAAAAGGTTTTAAAAAAGACAGAAAGAAAAACAGAAAAGGTTTAAAAAAAGAAAGAAAGAACGAAAAAAAAAGAAAATATCACAATCTGAAAAGTTTGAAAGAGGAAATCAGCGAAACGTTTTAATATAAAACATAAAACAATTTTTAAAAAACAGAATGTAGCAAGCGTTAAGGTTAAAAAAGACAACAAAAATGTGTCACTGTACAAACGAATGCAAAAGTGGCAGGTCACACAGCAGAGCAAATTCGGTATTCCGTGATTCGTTGAACTTATATGCAAACAAAAGCCATATTGCTCACGTTAAATGCCTATGCATTATTTGTAATTCCGCGTTAAACAAACTTAGACGCTAAATGCAACAGATGTTTTTCCGGATAACTAAAGTTTCTGATAACGCAGACGATATGAAATAAAATGTATGATTAGAAAGAAACAAACAAAATAGGATTATTGAAGCCAATAAAATCGAATGTCGTCAGCATGTTGAAAACATTGCGTCTAATTGTGTGGTTTGTTCGAAAATGCTATTCAAATCATCTGGTATTTTTGAATCTGTGTTCCACGCTACTAAGGCGAAAATCGAGGAAACAGAAAAAGAAAAATAGAAATCAAAATAAATAGTTAATAGATCTGAAAGCTATAATTATCAATGAAATAGGGAGATATTCACTTTACTTTATATATACGTTTTTCTGTTAAACATTTATTCACCATTTGCGCAGTGTTTTTCATTCTGAAATGACATAAAACTGTTATTGGTATGGTTTGGTAGTTTTGTTTTACGGCATATCAACCCTTTTTGGGTTATTTAATGTCGAAACTGGTCTTGTTTTGTTCTCTTTTTTGTTTCTTTCCCCTTTTAATATATGTTTCTATTTAACCCATAGTTGGGACCCTAACAGGTACTACCACTCCGGGTCAGGGTGGACCTGGGAGCAATGGTAATTAAGAGGAGGCTCCACATTCCCCAAAGTCTGAAAGCCGGATCTCACCATCGGATGTAGTTTAAGGTCATATCCAGGACCGGGAGTAGGGTAGGAAAAATAAAAATAAAAAAGGGGAGGGAGAAAGGGAGAGGAGCTGTTGTTTTTGTTTTTGGTTTTGTAGAACATAATTAAGTTTTATAAACAAAAAAAAAAAAAAAAAAAAAAAGTCAATGTAGGTGAATTTCGTCTCAGGGAGCCACAGGGCAGCCTGATCTGGTATCACCAGTAAAACTGTTATTACGTTTCTACTAGCACTCCCGTTGTTATTACGGTTACATAATTATTATCATTACTATAAATTAGTTTTATTATGCTTATGTGTGCCTATTTTGCGTACAGCTAAATATTATTTCCATTGATAATTTTAGATAGTTGATTATTTCTATGGAAATAATTATCTATTACCCTTGCAAATACTTTGCTAATATATTGTTTTACTTAAAACCTCGGTAAGACGAGGGGACTTCGCTCGCCGCTTCTGTATTAGCGGCGACTAG
The DNA here is from genome assembly GCA_963556195.1 of Sepiola atlantica. Taxonomy (NCBI): domain Eukaryota; kingdom Metazoa; phylum Mollusca; class Cephalopoda; order Sepiida; family Sepiolidae; genus Sepiola; species Sepiola atlantica. Next base: position 73,218,806 of record OY744543.1, on the reverse strand, counting down.
TAGCAGCCTAGTCGCATCGTCTGATCGGTTAGTCAAAAGTAGCACACCCAACTTGCGACTAGTTTACTCGTCGCAACTAATGTAGCGCGTGATTTCATGATCACGCGACCTGGTTTCGCGCGATTTCATAATCATGTGACCTGGTATTGCGAGATTTCATGATCACGTGACCTTGTATCGCGCGATTTAATGAATTTCTAAAACCTAATAGCGGCTGCTACGAATCGATATTCGCTTCTATAACCCCACAGTAAAGCCCCGGTCACATGAAGCGACTTCGCTCGCCACTACTGCAGTAACAGCGAGTAGTAGAAGCTTCGTCACATCGTGTTACCGATTAGTCGCAAGTAGCATATCAAACTTGCGACTAGTTTACTCGCCACGACCATAGTTGAACATGTTCAACTTTAGTCGCAAGTAGCGCGTGATTTCATGAGCACGTGACTTTGTATCGCACGATTTCATGATCATGTGACCTGGTATCGCGAAATTTTACGTTTTTTTCAAGAATTAATAGCTACGAATCAATTTTCGCTTCTATGACCTCACACTCATGCAGTTTGTTGCCATGACAGAAAAAAAAAACTTTGCAGTTGTCAGCATATGAAATCAGTGGATTTCTGGATATTTACAGAACTTCGAAAGTCTGTGTGATACAGACACTATACAGTATATGAAGAAAAATGCGATGGAGTACAATTCAAAATATTTAATGAATGAACTAATTGAGGCTAGTTTTGAGATTCCTTGCGAAGATGATTTGAAAAAAGAAAATAAAGAACTTGAAGAAATCGTATATGAATGAAATTAATAAAGTGAAAGAAATCTATGAAAAGGGGAGCAGGAACTAACAATGTTTATAAACTAAAGCTTGTTTGGTTTAGAAAAAAACATCTGGCGCCTGACCAGCGACATGGAACCGCTGTAAACAAAGGCACATAACTGCTATACGGGTAGTCGACTCGATGCTACAAGTAGCGGCGAGTGAAATCGTTTTGTGTGACCTGCTCAGTCGCAGTGATGGGTACTCGCTACTACAAGTAGCGGCGAGCGAAGTCGCGTCGTAGAATTGAGGCTTTAGTTTTTATATTGGTTTAAAAAAAGAGTGAAAACGTTTTAATGGGGTAATATAAATTAGTATAAATGATTTTTGCAAAAAACATTTATTTATTGAACAAAATAATTGATGTTGCAAATGTGCAATAAATGACAAAACTTTACATGTATAAAAAACGCTACAATATATGCATCTAAGTAATTATAATACACTAGACAATCATAAAATAATTTTTACTTACAATTATAATGACCAGATTTTAAAGTTTAGACTCTTGAATTAGGCAGATGGCACAACGATGACACCCACCCGTTACATTGGAGATACTAATTACCTATTTAACGGATGCGCTGATGCAACATCATACTAATACCTACTCACACTTGCCAACAGGCTCGTTGCAGATGTGAAAAAAGTTGCAGTTTAACACATTTTCGTTGAATATTATATTATATAGGCATTTTGTTCGAAACAACAAGCATTAAAAGGTTAAGTATTATAAGGTGGATTAAACCAAATTGCATCATGTCTTCTGTTATTTAACGAGCGTTTTAAAGTCCACGTACCTATATAAGAAGCTCCGTTGGTCTGTTCATCTGTTAAATTGTCAAAGCTTACGTTTTAAAGAGCATTTTCATAGCTCAGCTTACAAATAGCATCGGTGCATCTTATGTTAGATTTTACGAGGTTTGACACGCTTAAATCTGAAAAAACATTTTCTGAAAAATTCTAGTATCTCAATGCGAGCTTCTATCCGTCGATCTGTCACGCTTACGTCGGTCTGTCACGCAGATTAACTGGACGCATCTTACGCATATTTGTTTTTTATGAACACGAACGGAAAATCAGATCTGAAGAACAAAGAACACGCGGAAATATTTCAACACGAAAAGAGCTAAAGAATTGGAGATTTTTTAGAACAAAAGATAACACACTGCAATGAATGAATCACGTGGCAGTGCGCAGTACAGAGTGAGATCTATCAGCGCATTTAAATGGTGCATCGGAATGGAAAACAAATTCTTTTGATTTTCACATTTGGAAAAAAGAAAGTCGATGTGTTTCTTCGAGTTTGATCATGGCAGCGTCATTCTTTGAAACGGAAGGGCGTCGATGTTTTGTTGCGAAGGTCTTTCATGAGAATCATCGAATTATTTAACCCACTTAGATGAAAAGTAATGGCCCTATCTGGGCGGCAATTACAAGAACTCGTGTAAATGTTGAACGATTCCACATTTGCTCAGTGAACTCAAGCAAAACGGAATCGTCATTTACCAAAATGGTCACATGAATAGTTTGAACACTGAAAATACCACACGATACTTGAAATAAATGATTCTCATTGCGGAAACCAACTCACTTTAACAACCAAATGCTACGGGTAAAAAAAAAACGAAAAATTAATAACACGAGCCCAAAGGAACTAAAACTGCCAGTAATAACATAAAATTTTAAAACCATTAGAGGGAGAAGGGGAAAAAACACGACTGAGGTTGCACCAGTCTCAGTTAATAACACGCAAATTCGGCGCGAAGTGTGGAGTATGGAAACAACGCGGAGGGAGAGCACCAAACGGACCTCCACTGGACGGGTCTCAGATTACGGAAACTTGAGAGAAGCTTATTGTAACGCAAATTCCAGCGAGATGAAAATGGTAAATTGGAATTGCGTAGCTAAGTTAGTAGAGCGCTGATCTCCAACTACTGAGGTCCTTGTTTCGAAACTCGTTGGATCGAGCCACATTGATTGGTCGTGGGACCGAGGAAACACGTGTCTGTGGATAACGTTAATATATATATATATATATATATATATATATATATATATATATAACTATATATACACATATATATAAAATATATATACACGCATATACATATATATATATATATAAATATATATACACGCATATATATATATACACACACTCACACACACATATATATATATATACACACATATATATATATATATACACACACACACACATATATATACACACACACACATATATATATATATACACACACACACACATATATACACACACACACACATATATATACACACACACACATATATATACACACACACACACATATATATATATATATACACACGCACACACATATATACACACACACACATATATACACACACACACACACATATACACACACACACACACACACACACACACACACATATATATATATATATATATATATATATATATATATATATATATATATATATATATATATATATATATAACTATCCATTTTGGTAGATTCTCTGCACGGACAGAGTTTTCCTTTGGTGTTAATTATTTTTGGCAAAAGGGAAGTTTCTTTTTTTCCCGAAATATTAAATAAATGATTTTTAATAATCATCCGAATAACACGCAAGCAGCTAACACCACACTTGTTGTTATGTAAGATTTTAAGAAAAAATAAATAGTAAGTCCAATTTCGATTTGGATTTATTATTTTTGTTCCTTCCAGCTTACATCCTACCCGGAATTTGCATTGCCTTTTAACAAACATACTACTACTATTCCCAGAAATGCTTCAAGCAAACTACCATTCTCTATTATATATATATATATATATATATATATATATATATATATATTACTTTTTCAAATTTTAAATCTTGGCCGTTGCCAACTTATCTATCCCAGCGATTTCCTCTGATGATAAGATTTTGATCTTTGAAAAGCCTGGCTTAAGGAAAAATTTAACTTGAATAAATTGCCTTTTGGCGGAATATACCTTGCTCTGAGCAACTGAATTGAAAAATGATTTGAC
>OY744543.1:73149939-73209939 GCA_963556195.1 Sepiola atlantica | reverse complement strand
TTGTATTTTTCACACATCCTGTCTTCACGGTTTTTATATTTAGGATATATCGTGAATTTATTTCCTAATATATATATATATATATATATATATATATATATATATATATATATATATATATATATATAAACTCAAAGAAAGAGGCAACATGACTTCAAAAAACCATGTGTCAGATACAGATATTTTTTATTAAAATGAAAAATAAATAAAATATAAAAACAATATATTTTTTTCTTTTTTATCTTGACTTTTTTTATCTAATAATTTCGGTTGATACAACAAGCTTTGTCAGAGCTTTAGACAAATAGAAGGTATTAACCATATTTTTTTCGTAACAATCCTTCCTGGTTTTGTAGAAGTAGCGTCCGATGTCGTGTCGAATTAACGGTGTAAATGTCTCTTTTAAATTGAACTTAAATCGCGCATGGTCGATCATTCATATATATATATATATATATATATATATATATATATATATATATATATATATATATATATATATATGTGTGTGTGTGTGTACATACACACCCATATATATACACACACATATATGTATACAAATATATATACACATATATGTATATATACACACACATATATATATATATATATATATATATATATACATATATATATATATATATATATACACACATGTATATATATATACATATATATACACACATGTATATATATATATACACACACATGTATATATATATACATATATATATATACACACATGTATATATATATACATATATATATATACACACATGTATATATATACATATATATATATACACACATGTATATATATATACATATATATATATACACACATGTATATATATATACATATATATATATATATATATATATATATATGATTATTTTCATTCACACAGACGTGTACGAAATCTGCGTACAAAATAAAAATAATCATATATAAAAGCTCTATTTAATATTGAGCACTTTTTATAAACCCGGTTAAAATTCCTTGGATTACTACCCTGTGGATGTTTAACCTGGATTATATATATATATATATATATATATATATATATATATATATATATATATATATATATATATATATATATAAATTAGCATATACCTCGACATTCATGTATGGATGCTCCTCAATATATATATATCTGTAAGTATATCTGCCGTTCGATGCATATACCTATATATCTATCCATCCATCTATCGATCTATCTATCTATTTATGTATCTATCGATTTATCTATCTATTTAATTAGCCATCTATCGGCCACAAGTTGGTATGTATATATGAATGTTTTATCTATATGCTTGACAATCTATATATGAATGTTTGTTCTATTTATTTGCCTACCTACAGTTTTCTATACAAATGAATGTATCTATATAAGACTTTATCTAAATATTATATTTCAAATCGGACTGTATACTTTTAAATCCACATTTTCTAGTTAAGTCGTGTCAAATCATGTATTAGTTTGTTTTTTTAATTATTTATCTACGTATTTAAAGTGTTTTTTTTAAATTAAATTTAAAAAATCTCGTAGCAAGACAAATAGCGTATCACCTCCATTATCAGAAAAAAAAAAGTTTCCAGTGTGTCTGTTTGATTCCATACGAGTCTATTTCGCGTCATTCAATTCATAAATAATATCGGAACAAATTAATTGAACACAAATCACTATTTTACATATACTCGGAGGAAGGTTTGGTTTGGTAGTTTTGTTTTACGGCATATCAACCCTTTTTGGGTTATTTAATGCCGAATCTGGTCATTATAGTAAAAGTTTTTATGCTTCAAGTTCTTTATATCTTCAAATGTTTAATCATCGTTTTTGGTTTGGTAGTTTTGTTTTACGGCATATCAACCCTTTTTGGGTTATTTAATGCCGAATCTGGTCATTATAGTAAAAGTTTTTATGCTTCAAGTTCTTTATATCTTCAAATGTTTAATCATCGTTTTTGGTTTGGTAGTTTTGTTTTACGGCATATCAACCCTTTTTGGGTTATTTAATGCCGAATCTGGTCATTATAGTAAAAGTTTTTATGCTTCAAGTTCTTTATATCTTCAAATGTTTAATCATCGTTTTTGGTTTGGTAGTTTTGTTTTACGGCATATCAACCCTTTTTGGGTTATTTAATGCCGAATCTGGTCATTATAGTAAAAGATTTATGCTTCAAGTTCTAAAAATAAAATAAAAAAGGGGAGGGAGAAAGGGAGAGGGGCTGTTGTTTTTGTTTTGGGTTTTGTAGAACATAATTAAGTTTTACAAAAAAAAAAAAAAAAAAAAAAAAAAAAAACGTCAATGTAGGTGAATTTCGTCTCAGGGAGCCACAGGGCAGCCTGATCTGGTATCACCAGTCGGAGGAAGGGAAACAAGACAGAATCTTATAGAAATGCTGACTACATTACTCAGAATCAATACCAAAGTCAACAGAAAACAAATAATTTAAAACTTACCATCATCAATAAAGGCACCCTTAAATTTCCAAGAGACATGGAGGGCCGGAGAAGCGTCGGCCAAACAACGAATCAAACCGTTTTGTTCCGTAACCAGGTGTTGTACTTGCGGACAATTAATGTATGTAATCGGCCCTGAAATACAAAATAAACATTTAATACAGTTGGGTTTTTAAGTTTAATCCTCAGGGGAGAGCTACGTGGATTTTTGCCTCACGCAAACTTAGAATAAACAAAATTCATAATCAATATATCAAACCACCCGGATGTTTTTTTAGAGAAAACAATTAAACGGAGAACACCGGAAGTCACTAAACTTCCGGTGCAGGTATTTTCACCAGCCCATCGATGCGAACCGAGACTAACGACTCTCTCTATAAACACGCTCTGTAACAAGACAGACCACATATTATCATGAGTAAAATTCAATGATGGAAATATTATTCAATTTTGACATGCATTCGATCTTCGGGAATAAAAAGAAAGAAAAAAAACAGTATTAATGTGTTGAAAGTAATAAGGTGGAAATAGTTTTAACTTTTGAAGTTTTAACGAGCCAGTTCGTAAAAAAAACCCGGAATTATACATACAAGATTCGCCAAAAAATTTGATGAATGAGCTTTTTTTTTACAACTTCGGCTTATTCAAGACGTATTGCCTTCAATACTGCACGAGTTCTATTTTTAACTTTGTAGATACTATCAATGAACACCTCCTTTGTTTAGTGATAGTATCTGTGAAAATATTAGCATAAAGCAGATACACAGCACACAACGCATTTTTATGTTTTTTGAAAAAGAAATTATTTTTTTTATTCTAAAAACTGGGGCACTTTCGGTGATATACACCTTTGTCAGAAGTATAAGCATATTTTATTTTCTCTTTTTGCCAAATTCACCGATGACCAGACGGACTAAACCTGCATATCTGCAGTGGACGCAGTAATATTTGGTATTCAAATGTAATACTAAATAATGGCTTTTGTATGAATTACGATGGAGTATTTGTACGATCTATTACTGCTAACGTACTACTGACCTATTAAACTCATCATTAAGCATTATGGAATACGTATTCTAAGAAACGGAGTGGGTAACGTGTGAACATTTTTTTTTATTATATCATTTAGAAGGAAAAAAACTTTAACATTTCAAACTAATGCTATATGTATTGCACTATACCCGATTTTCTACTAGTATATATATATATATATATATATATATATATATATATATATATATATATATATATATATATATATATATATATATGTCAAGTTAATATTATATTCAATAACCATGGTTTTATTTTATTATTTTTATTTTTTCACATTTCCAAAAAACATAACATTTCTGTGAGAATTTTTTTTACTGTCCGTTTCATATGTCTTGTGCCAACAATGTTTTTATGTCAATATCGTCTCTGCAACATTACAAAATCATACGAAAAATTCACAAAGAGTAACACGTTATTGGATTAAAGTGTCTTGATTTAATAATATATATATATATATATATATATATATATAATGTATATCTTTAAAATAGAACCTATCATGAAAAAATGTGACGCTCGATATATGAGATAGAGCAATTATGTTAACAATTAAAATAAAATGAAAATAAAATTTGTAAAAATACAAAATCTATTACATCTTCAGTTGTTCAAAAGAGAGGTGTTATTTTTCCTAAAATCATTGTTTTTCAAACAATTAGAATTCTTTAGCATCAGCGGAATACAGATGGATAAGTTGGTAAAAGAATTACCAAAGGCAACATTTGAAAAGATCAAACGATAAAATGTTATTTGAACATAAAAATGTCAATGGGGTAAAAATATTTAGAGTGGCCAATGCAAAGAGGATAAATGGAAAAAGTTCACCGTAAAGGGCGTCATGGAAATGCAGGAAACAGGTTCTAAGGTAGTAAGTCCAAAGGCAATGGTAAAATTCATTAAATTGAAGAAATCAGATCAACAAAGACAAATATCCGGTTTTTTGAAAGTTGCAAGTGAGAAAGTGCATAAAGTCATGTGTGCAACAGAAGCCATTTTAATTAAACTTCCATGGATTTTCAATATGCAAAACCCGTTTAAGTGAACTGGTTCCCAGAGGCAAAAAAAGCCGGCGATGAAAACCGAACTTACACGTATTATTCACGTAACCGCGTGCTACACACAACGGCATATCAACACTTACCGTCTATAACATCAAGACGAATTTCAACTTGACTGCGATAAATATGTCTCAGTCGAGTAGGATTGTACGAAATTGTAGGATTGTAGGATTGTACGAAAGAGGAAGAGAAGAAAAATATGCTTATACTTCTGAAAAAGATGTTTATACTCGAAAATACTCAAATAAAAAAATGAAAGTTTCTAAAGTAAATAAATAATTTATTTTAAAAAACAAATAATTTGCGTTCTCCTTATGATTGCTATTCCGGCAACGTTTTCAATGTGAGACTTTTCAAACTATATATATATATATATATATATATATATATATGTATATTTCGGCAGAAAGTCGTTTATTAGACATATGTCGTTGAAGACCACGGAGTTCTCCCTCTTTATGATCTTTCTGGTCAGTTTCTCGACTCTGCGGGCGATTCGTCGGGTTTCTGGTATAAATTGATGGATCATGGCGTCTAATGTTGTGTATTGGGCCATTTCTCGACCGTCTTCAGGAGTTTGTGTGTTCTTGTTGTTGTTGTTGTTTGTAAAGAGCCGTATTTATGGTTTTATTTTTGGTATATCTAATTATTTGCATACGTATAGATACATATATATATATATATATATATGTATATATATATATATGTGTATGTATATATATATATATATATATATATATATATATATATATATATATATATATATATATATTACAATATTTACATTTGAGGAAAATTCAACACCTTATGCTGAATCCACAATAGTTAAGGAAAGTAAGTATCCACTCTAGGATCACGCATTTAAATGTATCTATTTTAAAATACCTTTTTGAGAAGCTGAAAAAGTCACTTTACACTTAGTAAAACGATTTGAAATCTTATCTATTCTTTGTTACGTTATTCTTGGCCTTTTGGCTAAGATCAAAGTGTAGTATCTGTTCCGATGGATACTACACTCCATAAACTGGTATTGTCTTGGCCTTCGGGGCTTTATTTACGCCTGTCTATGGGTCTGTCCTGTGCAGTTCTAGGAGGCCCACCCTCCCAGGCTTCGCCTCCCCTCTTTGGGGAGGAGTAAGTTTATTGCTTACTGCCTGAGGCACCCCTACCGGGGAATGCCGACAGGGCTGCCCAGGCAATTTTTAAACCCCACTTTTCCGACCCGACCGTGGGTCCCATCTTATTTGTGGGAGTAAGATAAAAACTGGCCTTGTGCCTAACTCCTGGAGAGGAGTAAATCAATACTCTTTGTTACGTTCGAACACGCTTTTAGGGCAGCTGCATTCATTGCGAAACAGTTTTTCGATAGAATCAGCGTTGCAATGAATGTAGAAATAATATCAACGATTTCATAAAACTGGCGATGCCATTGACCTCAGTAAATGTAGAAGACGTTGCCTCAAGCTCGGATGTCGATTGACGATGTTCTTCAAGTAATCGGAATTGTTCATATAAAAGTACATTTTATTTTGCATCTATTTATTAGTGAGTTTTCTACTTCAAATTTCTTTCAAATCATCGCAAAGGCAGCTGGATAAAAATTCTGACATTTTCGTGAAACTTTAAAGAAGTTTTATTTTTCTAGAAGAACTCAACACAAAACATGAGAAAGTTCCAATCTTTAAAGCGGTTCTGTTCGACAAATAAAATGCAGAGTAAATAAGTCGACTCAGAAGGTTATTATAAAACTATGTATGTCTGTATGTCTACAAGCAGATAAATATCCATATGCGTATGTTTATATATATATATATATATATATATATATATATATATATATATGTATGTATATAGATGTGTGTATGTGTATTTGTATGTGTATAGGTTTTGAGTAAATATATTAATATATGTGTGTATGTATATGTATACATGTCTAGTTACCTGTATCTATCTATGCATATATTTATGTATATATATATATATATATATATATATATATGTATGTATGTATTTTTGTTTATGTGTTTACAGTTAGTTTTGTATATATATTGTTATATAGTGTATTGTCTAGTGGTCTATATGTTTATATGTGAGGGTCATTTAATAGAGTATTTTTTATTATACAACTATGTATGCCTGTATGTATACAAGCATATACATATCCATATGCGTATGTTTTTATATATATATATATATATATATATATATATATATATATATATGTATATAGATGTATGTATGTGTATTTGTATGTGTATAGGTTTTGAGTAAATATATCAATATATGTGTGTATGTATATGTATATATGTTAAGTTACGTGTATCTATCTATGTATATATTTATGCATATATATATATATATATATATATATATATGTATTTTTGTTGATGTGTTTACAGTTAGTTTTATATGTATTGTTATATAGTGTATTGTGTAGTGGTCAATATGTTTATATGTGAGGGTCATTTAATAGATTATTTTTAGTATACAACTATGTATGCCTGTATGTATACAAGCATATACATATCCATATGCGTATGTTTATACATATATATATATATATATATATGTATGTATATAGATGTATGTATGTGTAGTTGTATGTGCATAGGTTTTGAGTAAATATATCAATATATGTGTGTATGTATATGTATATATGTTTAGTTACGTGTATCTATCTACGTATATATTTATGCATATATATATATATATGTATTTTTGTTGATGTGTTTACAGTTAGTTTTATATATATATTGTTATATAGTGTATTGTGTAGGGGTCTATATGTTTATATGTGAGGGTTATTTAATAGAGTATTTTGAGTCAATTTTAATTTGTGTTTGATCTACGAGTGCGTTTTTGCTGTTATTTCAATTCTTCGGAATTGGGAGTTGTTTGCCTTTATGGTAGTTTCCTTCCCTTGATTTTTACCATCTTATCTGTTATTATGACTGATGTACATGTTTTTTATCTTGATTTTAAGTTGTAATATGCATTTTCAATGTGGAATTGAGTTTAATAATTGATGGTGCTTTCCGAGATATTTAGATATTTGCATTGGGATGAGGTTTTGTTTTGGGTAGAATGTTGAACATAGGAACATGTATATCGAACGCTTTTATTTCGTACTAGCATACCCTGTGCCCCACCGTTGCCCGGGGAAATATAACATACTGATTTGAATGTATAACCGTAATTAATAGATTGAGAATATTAACTATTTCACTGTAAATAAAGTTTTGCGCTGTTGTGTTTGTTTACAGAATCACAATTTACATGTTAAGACTTTTTTTATACAATTAATTAGAGTCAAAATAAATTGGTGAGTTTAGCTTGTTAAACATCCAAAAATGATCGTCCCTGTAGATATCTATGTTCCAATAGGTTCCCCCTTTACAGAGGTAAAAGTTTTTTGTACAAAGCTCTTGGATACATAATGTTTGATTTTTACCTTTTGGTACCGATATTGTGAGGAGCCTACCCTTGAAAATCCTACATAAAACTGCCTATGGCTAAAGCAATGTGAAGTCAAGTTTAGACCAACAACTGCCAATTATTGTCGTTCGGACTTGTTTCTTGTGATGTCAAAACACAATTTTACTAGGAACTGGGGCCTTTTAAAATCAAATGCAATAATGGGTATTCTGGGAAGGAATGTCGGTATTAAAGCTTCAATCACATGAGGTTGCATGCGTTTAACAGTCTCGTTTCATTGCATAGTCTTGTAGCATCAAAATTTCGGAGCAACATGATTATATATATATATATATATATATATATATATATATATATATATTTATCTATATACATATATTCACTTTAAACTAACGTCCCTTACAACTTGACGTGTTTTTCTGAATCTACCGTGATTGGACTCCTCGAGGATAATACCATCGAAATGAAGAAGAAGAAAAAGAAAAAAAACTATAGGACAGTCTCGCGTGACAAAGTTGTTTTACAACAAAATCTTGCAAAAAAATATTAAATAAATTATTTTATAATTTAAATTAGCACTATGTGTTGGTTTTTTAAAATGTCATATATATATATATATATATATATATATGCAATAATATTTATAAATCAACATTAAATTATATTTTCCTAGAGACGACGACGTTTCGAGCTTATTACTCTCATCAGTGTAGGAAAGTGATAATTCCAAACTGTCACAAGGCGCGAACCCGGTTCACATAGCCACCTTTGACTTTGTGCGGTTTCACTCTATCTTCGCGGCCATAGGAAATTATCGCGTGATACGGAGAATTTAAGTTATATTTATGCTGATTACCGCGTAAACATACAGACAGACTAAAGAACTCAACGAACTAACCCAGAGTCTTGATTTCTAGCTAAGTGAATGTTATATTTCAATCTTTCTCTTTCTGACATCTGGTTCGATATAATTGAAAATACATATTACTATATCAATACGTATTAATGTATTCTTTTTTAAATAACTAGGTTGAGTAACTCTGGCTTCGATGATGTAAGATTTGTAAGTTAATCTGGTGTAATTTCTGACTTTTGCTCAGACACATAAACACACACACACAAAGAAATCAAGGGAGGCGCGAGAGCGCTCTATCCCTTAATAGACTTAAAAAACGACCTATGCTAGAAATCTCATTTTTTGATTAGTCATAACTCAAAAACCAATAAACCAAATTAGTTAAAACTTTGCACAACATTTTCATTTGATAGGTTCTATAAGTGTGTAGAATTTCAGCATCATTAGTCAAGGCAACCCAGAGATCCAGAAAGGTCAGGAGTGATTTTGTGTTATCCGTGTGTACGTACGTATCTCATCAACTATTTGATGGATTCAGCTGAATTTTGGCAGAGATAGAAGTTCTAGGGTCTAGTTGATGGCATTTTAATTTATGTTTATCATATACCTTAGTTTTCCAGTAAATTAAAAAAAAACTTTAAAATTACCATTGTCTTGAGGAATAGCCTTTACAAAAGGAGCGATATTTAATGATAAATGCCAGTATACTGAAATCATATGCCCTTAATTGGGTTAAGATGAAAATTCATATACACTAAATGTACAAAAGCAAGGAAATTCCCAATTTTTTACACTTTTATTGTCATTAAGGGTATGACTACATATCAACCAACCCATTTCATTATCACATCACTACAGTGTACACCTCTATGCATGAGTGGATGAAGTGTGTGAGGTGCGCTGAAGAAAAATTCCTACCAGTAAAATACATAGCTCTGTTGTCGTCGCATACCCTTAATGACAATAAAAGTGTAAACATTTTGGAATTTCCTTGCTTTTGTACATTTAGTGTATATGAATTTTCATCTTAACCCTATTAAGGGCACATGATTTCAGTATACTGGCATTTTTCATGGAATACTAATGTACTTTATATACGAGATTAAAGACGTAGGCGGGTAGCCCAACTAGTACATGAAAGGAGTGACGTCTACAAGGAACGGAAAATAAAGAATTGATTAAAAATTATTAAAGTAAAGATTAAAAAATAAAATGAATCATTGATTGAATAAATAATTCACAAAAAATGTAAGGAAATAAACAAAAGGCCCAAAACAAAGAAATCGGAAAATGAATTCAGTAATTGGCTTTTCGAAATGGAAGAAATAAAGGATTTCCTATAGAAGAAAGGAAGTGAAAACGGAAAACCGGAAACAAGATAAATAAACCGAAAACAACAGTAAATTATTCAGTTCATACGTCAAGACAAAATGAAAGAAATAATAGTAAAATGAAAATATGAAATATATAAACAAAGAAAGAAAGAAATTAAGGAAATTAAGCGGTTAGCGACCGGTGCTCTATCGACCAGAAACGAAACTGCTAGTTGCAACGAGAGAAATTATATTGTATATAAATTAAGCCATTAAAATATTTCTGTTTTTTACGACATGGATGAGCGCAAGAACTTTTTCTTTTACAGAGGAATGTGTTATAACGCTAAGTGGAAACCATTATTCTCTCCACCAGAGTGCTCCACCCAGAGAGTATATATATATATATATATATATATATATATATATATATATATATATATAAGTGTTTAAAGTTCATATTTTTTTTAAAAAGCATCTATTGTTAAATTTAAGAAGGAATAGGTAAAATAAATACCTTTTTAAGCATTAAGATGCGATAGCAATTTTTTTTTTCCATAAAAAAAAGACAAACATTAAATCGAAACCGATTTTTTTTCCTTTTTCTTTTTTATTAAAACTAGCATTTTTTTTGTTTGTTTAAAGTGATACAGATATTTCGCCAAAACCTGGCATCCTCGGTGTGTTAATATATCCTGATGTCATCGGATTTGTATTTTTTATCTCTTTAACGGCTTGTTGTTATACAGCCGAATGGGCAAGCTGTAGTTTCCCATCATCAAATATGAAGAACGTGAATGCAACACGTGATTTGTATAAGTGTTTAAAGTTCATATTTTTTTTAAAAGCATCTATTGTTAAATTTAAGAAGGAATAGGTAAAATAAATACCTTTTTAAGCATTAAGATGCGATATCAATTTTTTTTTTTGCCATATTTTTTTTTCCAAAAAAAAAGAAAAAGGAAAAAAAAAATCGGTTTTGATTTAATGTTTTTCTTTTTTTTTATGGAAAAAAAAATTGATATCGCATCTTAATGCTTAAAAAGGTATTTATTTTACCTATTCCTTCTTAAATATATATATATATATATATATATATATATATATATATATATATATATATATATATATATATATATATATATATATATATATATATGTTTGTATTGCATTGTGTTCTCGGCGATCATGCGATCCCATCTTTTTAAAATAGTAAATAGTGATCACGTACGCATGTACATAACATTGTCGTAGCTTAGATATATATATATATATATATATATATATATATATATATATATATATATATATATATATATATATATATATATATATATATATAAAGAGAGAGGGAGAGGGAGAGAGAAAGACAGTAGAGGTAGTTTCGACAGAGTAATAACATCTCAAGGGCAATTCTATAAGCATTCTGCACAAAATGTACTCACCCACCACACACGAAGATGGCCGGAAAGATAAAATTTACTATAACTATTCTTCTCTTTCTTAAGTAACATTGGGGTCACAGTGTTTTTCAGACTTCGTATAGAACATGGGTTCCCTAAATATAACCTTACAAAATAACCTTACGTAAATAACTGTAATATCATGAATCAATAATCCGATTGGGCTCAAATTTAGACATGTGCTGTTTGTGTGAACATGTATGCGTGAGTTCATTGCATTAGCCGCGATCATGTCACATGTTGTGCCAGTCAAAAGTTGTTTTTCAATTTAGTCAGTGCTATAACGAATAATTCTCATCCCAAGTAAAACCATGAGTCCACTTCATAAGATGTAATATGTTTATCTGTTGGAGGTTACACAATATACCTGTGTTGTTAGGTTGACTAGCAGACTTAAGTTCGATCAACACTGTCTTTTAGCTAAGAGACCCAAAATGGACACACCTTGCCTGCGTGACACCCCGCTTCAACTGACTGCCAGCTCTAAAAAAAACTCAACTTCTTGTCATTCTAAGGGGGGAGGGCAGGTCTTCCCTCCCACCTGATGAGGTCCTTCTATCATGACCATACATCTTGGATTCCAGTCTCTTTCAGCGGTTTTCACCTGGCTACCAAAGTACCTGCTGCTGGAGATACCCACTGTAGATAATGGCAACACAGGGGATTATCATGGAGGCAATCTATGAACATTACTTTTGGGTCTTTAAATGACTGCCTGTTTTTACGAGACACTTATTTTATTTCAAATAGAAGTACATTTCTTTGTGGTCCAAAATACAAAATCCCCTCTTTCCTTTATCTGAGCATCAATTACCTGCACTTCTGCCATTCGCATGCACCACTAAAAGCAATGCAACAAACTGCATTTTTTTACATTTGAAAGTTAGTTCTTTATAATCATCACATCCAATTTTGATTAGTTGTGCTATTTATCCGTCAGGTCCGGGACTTATTGAGTGATGCGTTAAATATTTTTACTTAAGTCTAAATATTAATTGTAGTGTTCTGTAAGTATAACATATCTAAGTAACATAAACACGTTAGTATAATTTCATAAATATGAAAGCGCATCATCGCAAAAACGTATATACGCAGAAGTGAGATATAATTTCAGGGTTAGGGTTAGGGTTTAATAATGCTGTCTCAGGTAATATTTGATATACATGATAAACTATATGCCATTCAGTTACCTTATCACTAACTCTAAATTCCGTTAAAGGCAATTTATTGTCTAATGAACTGATAAATACTATTTTCGCGCGACAATTTATTTGTCTGTCGTCTGAATTCTCGCACTGATAAGAGCATTGCAGACGACAGACAAGAATCCCCCCTTCGAAATGAATTAGGTAATGCCTGGGATGATGGCCCCCGTTAAACTTAAAACGTTGTAATGAATTCAAAGTAACACCGAAGCGGTGTATTTTTATGTATTCGTACTGTACCCCAGAAGTCCGGATGCCACTTAGTGCGGATGCCACAAAGTCCGGATGCCACTAAGTCCGGATGCTACAAAGTCCCGATGCCACTAGGTGCAGATGCCACTAAGTCCGGATGCCACTAAGTGCAGATGCCACTTAGTGCGGATGCCACTAAGTGCGGGTGCCACTAAGTCCGGATGCCACTAAGTGCGGATCCCACTAAGTCTGAATGCCACTAAGTGTGGATGCCACTAAGTCTGGATGCCACTAAGTCCGGATGCCACTAAGTGCAGATGACACTAAACCCGGATGCCATTAAGTGCGGATTCCACTAAGTGCTGATGCCACTAAGTCCGGATGCCACTAAGTGCGGATGTCACTAAGTCTGGATACCACAAAGTGCGGATGCCACTAAGTCCGGATGCTACTAATCTGGATACCACTAAGTCCGGATGCCACTAAGTCCGGATATCAAGTTTAATTTTGGCGACCTCGTTACTCTCGCTACCCGTATTTTGATTTTTAGTCGTCGCATCCCATCAGCTATGTCTCTGACAAAGGGGAAACAATTAATGTTTTCTGGGTCGGAATTTATCTATCTAAGCCTAAATATGTTTAACTCCTTACATCAACTGGCGTCAATAAAAAATAAAATAAATAATCAGAAAATAAAGAAACAAAATGATGACGGAAACAGTGCGGGTTCAGTGATCGTACGGAAATCGTGAAAGGTTAATTGATAGTCGAATAAACAGATAAACGGTAATTTCGCCCAACAATGTTTTTCTCGCACCCGTCGGATGAGTATGTTAGCAGAACCTTTCAAGAAGGAAAAAAACTCTACAATTTATTGAAAATGAACAAAACAAATGCATATTTTCCCTAAACACACATCAATTATTGGCCTAAACAACTGCCCAAGCAGAATCGCATATGCAGCTTTTGGATAGAAAGCTATAGTCGTCAACGAAATAGGAAAAAAATCCCTCCACTTTATTATGAATCTTATGGTTACATTAGTAGCCTTAAGGCTCCGTCTTATATTTGTTTCTTTAGCGTTAAAGCTTCTACACGCAGCATGATACACTTATATTTGTTTGTTTTGCGTTCAAGCTTCTAAAAGCAGCATGATACACTTATATTTGTTTGTTTGTTCAAGCTTCTAAAGAAGCATGATACACTTATATTTGTGTGTTTAGCGTTCAAGCTTCTAAAGAAGCATGATACACTTATATTTATGTGTTTCGCCTTCAAGCTTCTAAAAGCAGTATAATACACTTATATTTGTTTGTTTTGCATTCAAACTTATAAAAGCAGCATGATACACTTATATTTGTTTGTTTTACGTTCAACCTTCTAAAAGCAGCATGATACACTTATATTTGTTTGTTTTGCCTTCAAGCTTCTAAAAGCAGTATAATACACTTATATTTGTTGGTTTAGCATTCAAACTTCTAAAAGCAGTATGATACACTAATATTTGTTGGTTTAGCGTTCAAGCTTCTAAAAGCAGCATGATACACTTATATTTGTTTGTTTTACGTTCAACCTTCTAAAAGCAGCATGATACACTTATATTTGTTTGTTTTGCCTTCAAGCTTCTAAAAGCAGTATAATACACTTATATTTGTTGGTTTAGCATTCAAACTTCTAAAAGCAGTATGATACACTAATATTTGTTGGTTTAGCGTTCAAGCTTCTAAAAGCAGCATGATACACTTATATTTGTTTGTTTTACGTTCAACCTTCTAAAAGCAGCATGATACACTTATATTTGTTTGTTTTGCATTCAAACCTCTTAAAGCAGCATGATACACTTATAGTTGCTTGTTTTGCCTTCAAGCTTCTAAAAGCAGCATGATACACTTATATTTGTTTGTTTTGCATTCAAACTTCTTAAAGCAGCATGACACACTTATAGTTGCTTGTTTTGCCTTCAAGCTTCTAAAAGCAGCATGATACACTTATATTTGTTTGTTAAGCGTTCAAATTCTAAAAACAGCATGATACACTTATATTTGTCTCTTTAGCGTTCAAACTTCTAAAAGCAGCATTATACACTTATATTTGCTTGTTTTGCCTTCAAGCTTCTAAAAGCAGCATGATACACTTATATTTGTTTGTTTAGCGTTCAAATTCTAAAAACAGCATGATACACTTATATTTGTCTGTTTAGTGATTAAACTTCTAAAAGCAGCATGATACACTTATATTTGTTTCTTTAGCGTTCAAACTTCTAAAAGCAGCATGATCCACTTATATTTGTTTCTTTAGCGTTCAAACTTCTAAAAG
This sequence comes from Sepiola atlantica, assembly GCA_963556195.1. Lineage (NCBI taxonomy): Eukaryota > Metazoa > Mollusca > Cephalopoda > Sepiida > Sepiolidae > Sepiola > Sepiola atlantica. Next base: position 73,194,578 of record OY744543.1, on the reverse strand, counting down.
CAGCATGATACACTTATATTTGTTTGTTTTGCATTCAAACTTCTTAAAGCAGCATGACACACTTATAGTTGCTTGTTTTGCCTTCAAGCTTCTAAAAGCAGCATGATACACTTATATTTGTTTGTTAAGCGTTCAAATTCTAAAAACAGCATGATACACTTATATTTGTCTCTTTAGCGTTCAAACTTCTAAAAGCAGCATTATACACTTATATTTGCTTGTTTTGCCTTCAAGCTTCTAAAAGCAGCATGATACACTTATATTTGTTTGTTTAGCGTTCAAATTCTAAAAACAGCATGATACACTTATATTTGTCTGTTTAGTGATTAAACTTCTAAAAGCAGCATGATACACTTATATTTGTTTCTTTAGCGTTCAAACTTCTAAAAGCAGCATGATCCACTTATATTTGTTTCTTTAGCGTTCAAACTTCTAAAAGCAGCATGATATACTTATATTTGTTTGTTTTGCCTTCAAACTTATAAAAGCAGCATTATACACTTATATTTGTTTGTTTTGCATTCAAACTTATAAAAGCAGCATTATACACTTATATTTGTTTCTTTAGCGTTCAAACTTCTAAAAGCAGCATGATACACTTATATGTGTTTGTGTTGCATTCAAACTTCTAAAAGCAGTATGATACACTTATATTTTTTTGTTTAGCATTCAAACTTCTAAAAGCAGCATGATACACTAATATTTATTTTGTTTAGTGTTCAAACTTCTAAAAGCAACATGATGCATTTCTTGCGGTGGTAAATTGTTTAACTTTCAAATCTTCTAAATATTTAATTACTTATTTTTCGTCTTTGAGACATTTTATAACATATTTATTGTTTGAGAAAACTTTTAATTGTGTGAAATCCATAAGATTAAGTTAGGATGATCGTAATTCTTTACCTGATTGGAGTCGCTTTAATTTTGGTTAATGTATGAATACTGTTGAAATTATATTTACATCAGTTGTTTAGCAATGCTTAATAGGAAGCTGGGTGTTCATACATGCATCCTTTAACAGAAAATGGTAAATATGTCCAACATAAAGATAATGTACATACATACGGTGTGATTACTACGCCAGTTGTAGTTTGTAGATCAAATAGCCTAACAGTAGTGAGCTGATAGACATAGTGACGACCTTCGTCTTTTATATATAAGGAACGATATGAAATGGCGTAGAGTGGCACTTCAGCAATACAATACAATGGAACAACCGGCAGCAAAAAGGGAAATAGAACTGATTGAAAAGCAGGAAGAGAAGAATTTGAAATAAAATAATTCGCCTTATGAATAAATAATTCACGGAAGTGTTTGTTTATAAGGAAGTAAATAAAAGTAGAAATTCAACGAAGAATACAGTAATTGACTTTTAAATATGAAGGAACGACACAATGTCAAAGAAAACAAACCCCCAAAAAAGAAAAAAAAGTCAATGAAGAAAGAAAACAAGGCAATAATAAATTGTATATATATATATATATATATATATATATATATAATGCAGGCAAACATAAGAATCTAAGAATCTCAACCGGGCTTATAAAAAGTGATTAATATCAAATACAGTTATATATATATATATATATATATATATATATATATATATATATATTCTTTTCAAATATGATCTAAGGTTAATATCGGATTCTAACACTGCCTGGTTAGATCTCATTTTATAATTACTGTTGATCGATAACATCGACATGCCAGTGTCGCAGAATTTGTACATGTCTGTGTAAATAAAAATAATCATATATATATATATATATATATATATATATATATATATATATATGGTTATTTTTATTTATACAGCCGTGTACAAAATCCGCGACACTGGCATGTCGATGTTATCGATCAACTGCTGTTATGAACTGAGATCTCATCAGGTAGAGCGAGAATCTGATCTTTACCTCAGTTCATATTTGGGAAGAATGAAAACATGACGAATATGATATATAAAAAAAAATAATTATGATACTAAGAAAGATAATAATAATTATAATAATAATTTTAAAATATATAATGGTAGTAATAATGGTATTTAAAATCATATTTATTGAGATACACGAATTGAATAGGAAGAATCAGCATCAGTTCATTGTGATGGACAGACCACCAACTATTTAAATGGGAAGTTAACCCAATAGGTAATGGTGATGATAATAATAATAATAATAATAATAATAATAATAATAATAATAATAATAATAATAATAATAATAATAATAATACTTTTTGGGGTTAGGGTAAGGGTTAGGGTTTTGGTTTTGGTTTTGGTTTAGGGTTAGGGTGTGGGGTTGGAGTTACGGTTAGGGTTGGGATTAGTGTTAGGGTTAGGGTAAGGGTATTAAGTTAAGGTTAGGGATAGGGTAAGGGTTAGGGTTAGAGTTAGGGTTTAGGTAAGAGTAAGGGTTAAGGTAAAGGTTAGGGTTAGGGTAACGGTTAGGGTAAGGGTTTGAGTTAAGGTTAGGGTTAGGGTTTGGGGGTAGGGTGTGTGGTTAGGATTAGGGTTAAGGTTAAGGTTAAGGTTAAGGTTAAGGTTTAGGTTAAGGTTAAGGTTACGGTTAAGGTTAGTGTTAGGGTTAGGGTTTGTGTTAGGGTTAGGGATAGGATTATGCTTAGGGTTAGGACAGTAACTGTATATATTAGACGATCATTTTAACCAGGGGCGTCTGCTATACTAATAAAACTATGGATCTTGTTCGTAATCTTGTTTGTTTGTCTCCGTGCACATTTGATAGCATTAAAAAAAGGGTGACGTCAAAAATTAAGGAATAAGAGTCAAATTATCCCAGAAATTGTCCAATTATTTTCCAAGATACAGATCTAAATTGGCATGAGAGCAATAATAACTAGATTTGGATTTAAACTCGGTGTGCCGAATACGTAGTCCGCATCAATAACAAGTATGGCATCATTAGTCTTCTCAGAAATAAGAGAGAGGGATAGTTAGAGATAGAGAGAGAGAGGGGAGAGAGTGAGAGAGAGATAATAAACCAGAAAGAACGAATAAGCCGTTAAAGAAACGAATCACGAAAAAACTATTTTCGTTTTCAGGTAAATAAACGAATGCTAACAAAAATCAGAAGCTACAAAATTGTTTCCAGCTGCTGAAAACTACAAGAAAAAAGTGAAAAATTATGAATTTAGAAAACAACGAAATACCACGAAAGAAGTGAATGACAAAATAACAAAGGTAAAATTGTATACGATCGGAAAAATATACGTAAACTTGCTGGGAACGAAGGTGGAATACAATCAAGTGAACAATTTTGCCTCCTTTTAAAAGTAACAAGCACCGCTGAATTTTTAGCTCCTATTTTTTTCGACTGCTTACTAGAAAATATATATATATATATATATATATATATATATATATATATATATTTGAATATATAAATATATATATATATTTGAATATATAAATATATATATATATTTATATATATATATATATTTGTCATATATATATATATATATATATATATATATATATTTGTCATATATATATATATATATTTCTTTGTTATATATATACATATATATATATATATATATATATATAAATATATATATATGTTTATTTGTCATGTATATATACACATTTATTTGACACACATATATATATATATTTATCATATATATATTTATTTGTCATATATATATATATGTATCTGTCATATATATATATATATATATATATATATATGTATCTGTCATATATATATATATATATATTGTTATATCAATATATATATATAATTCAATTCAAGTAAACTACCATTTTATTTTATATATATTTATTTGTCATATATATTTATTTATTCATTTGTCATATATATATATATTTATTTGTCATATATATTGTTATTTGTTATATATATCTATTTGTCATATATATATTTATTTGTTATATATATTTATTTGTCATATATATATATATTCATTTGCCATATATATATATATTTATTTGTCATATATATTTATTTATTTGTCATATATACATATTTATTTGTCATATATATATATTTATTTGTCATATATATATATAAGAATCATTAAATCATTACTATAAACTCCTCACACCTAAATATAGCAACTCTTTCATCAGTTGAATAAGTTAATGACTCTGAAAAGGGATTGAGAATTTTCGTAAAAATTCGGAGACATTCGATTTGTTTGAAAATATTACAGTAGGTATTCGACACCCATTAATATATATTTCCCCAATTTAAGCTTATTTGGGCTCTTTTAAAGGGGTTTTAGGAGGTATAATATAAGACAACCTCGCTTTTGTAAATTCAAATTTTCCAGATTTTTATTGCGTTTAATCCATCGTCATTACACACTAATTGAGGAAGATTCATTGAACTGCCATTTTTCTTGAGATCCCTTAAGCTTAAGCCTCAAATGCTTGATATTTTCTTGAATAAAAATATACATGAGGTTTAGTATCATTATATCTTTATTGTAATCTTGTTAAGGGGGCGGATAAGTAAACTGTTCTGTTCACAGAAAAAATTATATAACTAGGCCTCTCTCCTCTTCTCTCTATATCTCTCTCTATATATGTATATATATATGTAAATATATACATATAGATGTATGTATAGATGTATGTATATATATATACATATATATGTATATATACGCATGTATAGATATATATATAAATAAATATTTATATGTATATATATAAAAACAAAAAAAACTAATTGACAGAATTAACTTTAATATCAGTAATAATATACTAAGATGTCTATACTTTTAACTATAGTTTCGTACTTATTACATAATTCTCGCCAAAACCATTCATAATACTAACACATGGTTTGTACCTGATTATACTCATTCCCCTGAAGATGGACCCGGATGGATCTGAAAGTACTTGGGACACAGATATAAACTATGGCAAATTCATCAGCCAATTCCCCTCCGAAACTAAGATCCCGATTCGGACTATTGAAAAGATCTACCAAAGGATATCCAGACATAAGTTGTCTCTTATATTCAACACTATTTACCTGCAAGAGAAGATGCTGCCTATATATATATATATATATATATATATATATATATATATATATATATATATATATATATATATATCTAATTGCCTTAGAACGATTTGTGGTGTCACCCTAAGAAATCGGATGTCTAATGCGGACCTATTTACATGCTGCGGTATTGGCGGAATTGAAAGCTTTTTGATGCAATCACAACTGCGTTGGGCAGGTCATGTCTTACGTATGGAAGATGATAGAATACCAAAGCAACTGATGTACGGCGAGCTCAACAGTGGAAGGCGAAATGTGGGTCGACCGCTTCTTCGCTTTAAGGACAAGTTGAAGATGAATTTGACATCTATCAATATTGCTTATCGTGATTTTGAACAGCCTGCTTCTCGACGGAAGGAATGGCGATCTGACTGCCAGAGGGGCATCAGGCAGTTCTCTGTAACTGCCATTGATCAACAGCGCGAAAGACGCGAAAGAACAAAAACATCTACAAGTATCCCAGCCGATTTTTCTCAAGATCTTCCTTCTTGCATCCATTGTGGGCTGGTTTGCAAATCTCTCGCAGGACTCAAATGCCATTTACGATTGAGTAAATGTAAGCATGCTACATCCATCGTAGACTAAACAAATTTTGAGTTGTCAAGACCTCATACGTCGAAATCGACAGGAGAGTCCATGATATATATATATATATATATATATATATATATATATGTATATATGTGTGTGTGTGTGTGTGTGTGCGTGTGTGTGTGTAGCAAATGAAAGATATAAGTACATTAAGTATAACAAGAATATGTTACTTAAATAAATTTTGATTATGTCCTAATATAATACAATTTCTTCATATGTTAAAATTTTCATTTGTACATTAAAATGAAATCTAAATTAAAAAAACAAGGGGGTAAAACAAAAGAAACAATAATTTACGTTTGAATATTTTATTCGAGCGGATGTTAATTTTCTAACGAAAAGAGAATTTCGCTAACTTACAAGGAATATTACAAAATAAAAATCTATCATTAATAGAATTGTAAGAAAGTACATTTTGAGAAGGCGTAGGTCATGAGCAAAGAGAGCGATTTTATGCTGAGTCGGAAAAAAACGCAGTTTTGAAAAAAAACAAAAACAGAGAATACACAAATTGCCAACAATAGAAATGAGGGCAGTACAAATAATAAAAAAGATAGAAAAGAACGGAAGGGCGGAAGAAATAAATAAAAGATAACATAAAATGGATAACCCGTAAGTAAAACTATATTAAAATACAGTTGCAGAATGGGTAAGTAAGGTGTAAGGTTAGGTGTAGGGTTAGGTGTAGGGTTAGGTGCCAAATGTACTAGTACTTCTATTTCATTTAATAATTTAGATCACGCTCTCTCCTCCTATATCTGCATCACTCTATCTCTGGCTGTATTCATCTACTTCTGTCGTTCTCTCAATTAATATATATATATATATATATATATATATATATATATATATATATATATATATATATATATATATATATATATATAATAACGTAGTTTGAAAAGTCACACATTGGAAACGTTGCTGAAATGGCAACAATAAGGAGAATATTTTTTGAAAAATATTTTGAAAACCTGGACAACGCAAATTATTTGTTTTACATATATATATATATATATATATATATATATATATATATATAATGAAGAAGAATGGAAAGGAATTAGAGAAGCAAAAGCCAAATCATAATTCAATTCAATTGCAATCGGACATTTGCTTGCATTCGGGCAGAATTTTGCCCTGTGTTTCTTCCCCTACAACTTTTATTTTATTTTATTTTTTCAAATTTTAAATCTTGGCCTTTGCCAACTTATCTATCCCAGCGACTTCCTCTGATGATAAGATTTTGATCTTTGAAAAGCCTGGCTTAAGGAAAATTTAACTTGAATAAATTGCCCTTTTTGCGGAATATACCTTGCTCTGAGCAATTGAATTGAATTATGATTTGGCTTTTGCTTCTCTAATTTCTTTTCCATTCTTCTTCATTCTACCTGCTCTATCCTGGATATTGAGCTGTATACTCTTCACAATAGGTTTTACTTTTCCTAAAAGTTCGCTTTTAGTACACCACTTTATATATATATATATATATATATATATATATATATATATATATATATATATATATATACCGAGAGAGAGTGAGGGAGAGAGGGGGAGAGATAGAAAGAGAGAGGTTGTTATTTGCCTATGAAAGGTTTTCTGTATTATATGATCTACATCGCCAATATCAAGTTACCTAATTGCCTTCTGCATCCGTAACTTACTCAAATCTAATTAGTGTTGGGTTGTAAGCTAAGTAATACGATTATCTATATGCAGTACACAATCTATAGCTTTGGTGTCATCACTTTTGAAGTTCTACGAAACATTCCATGAAATTGACTTGCTACAGAAATTGCTTCATAATTCGGTAACGCGTTATGAACCTCGACTCTTTTTTGTCAATCACACGAGATTCGGGTTCATATTTGTTTTTTGGATTTTGAAAATGTATGTATATATATATATATATATATATATATATATATATATAAGGAATAGGTACAATAAATACCTTTTGAAGCATTAAAGATGCGATATCAATTTAAAAAAAGAAAAAGAAAAATACATCGAAACCGATTTTTTATTCTTATTTTTTTTATTATAAACTTCCATTTTTTTTTGTTAGTTTAAAGTGATACAGATATTTCGCCAATAACTTGGCCTCATCGGTGTGTAATATATCCTGATGTCATCGGATTTGTATTTTTTTCTTACGGGCTTCTGTTGTTGCAGACGGGCCAAAGGGGTTTGTTGTTGTTTCCCACTTTCAAATATGAGATCGTGAATGCGCACGTGATCGGTATAAAGTATTTTAAGGTTCATATTATATATATATATATATATATATATATATATATATATATATATATATATATATATATATATATATATATATATACATATCTGGTTGAACAGGAGTGCCAACTTCTGTTTATTCTTTTTTTGATCCAATCTTTCTATTCGTCGAACAATAGATCTCGTACTATTAACCAAGGAGTGTAGGAAATCTCCATATTTGACGCAAACGTTTTCGACCATCATTGGTCGTCTTCAGGCGGATGATTGAACAATGCAAAATAAAATTGGTGAATTTATTTTAGAAGACGTTTCCATGTGATTAAAAACATTAAAAACATTCAACATGATTTCAACACGCCTTCGCACCCCTCATAACGGGCATGGTTGATGTTAGGCTTTTTTAATTTGGCACTCCTGTTCAACCAGATATGTATAAAGGAAGAATTGTTGCCTAATTATACAAAATGTATATATATATATATATATATATATATATATATATATATATATATATCAATAAAGTAGAGAACTAAAAGCGAACTTTTAGGAAAGGTAAAACCTATTGTGAAAAGTATACAGCTCAATATACCGGATAGAGCAGATAGATAGATAGAATGATGAAAAGGAATTAGAAAAGCGACGGAGGCAGATCTTTTTTCAATTCAGTTGCTCAATGCAAGGAGTATTCCGCAAAAATAGCAATTTATGTAATTAATTTTTTCCTTAAGCCAGTCTTTTCAAAGATCAAAATCTTATCTTCAGAGGAAATTGCTGGGATAGATAAGTTGGCAAAAGCCAAGATTTAAAATCTGGAAAAGTAAAACAAAGATTTTGTGGAATTTCCTCTGATGATAAGATGTTGATCTTTGAAAAGCCTGGTTTAAGGAAAATTTAATTATATAAATTGCTTTTTTGCGGAATATACCTTGCATTGAGCAACTGAATTGAAAAAAGATCTGCCTCCGTCGTTTTTCTAATTCCTTTTGATCCTATATATATATATATATATATATATATATAAGTAAAAAGGGGTAGACATCTTATAAACCACTGTTTCGTAAAAGCATTTTTGTTGTTTTCGAGAAAACCATAACAATGTGTATGTTAAAATAAATAATATTTTTTTGCTTTGACAAGGAAAATTCTAATTTTCGAAAGGTTAGATTAAAATAAATATCATCAATTTTTTTGGATAATGGCCCTATGGGAATGGTCGTATCTGTTGGAAATCTTTGGTTTGACTTGCGCGAATTAGCGCGGGTGCAGTCGAGTGCAGAATAAGGCCTGTTCTCACAGTCAGAACTAACAGACGTGACAAGGTCACCATGTGACGAGATCCCAGATCAAGGGTCAGTGTGCACCTGCGAGAAGCTGTGACGTCACGGGCCCTTGCGTGGGAAACAGATGGTTCAGTGACGTCACTAGTTCTCCGTGAGAAGCCAGTTTCGTAAGTCTGGGTTTTGGAGGCAAACCGATGAAACGTGATTGTTACCATGTAATTTACAACAGATAAAGGAAATATTTCCCTAAGAAAATACAAGCGAGAGATAACCTTTCCCCCTCTCTATGAATGGTTAAGCAAATAATTGTTAAGTAACTACGATAATGTAGTGATTTGCTCTCTCTCTCTCTCTCTCTCTTTCTCTCTCTCTTTCTCTCTCTCTCGACGTAGTGAATGGCTCAGGCCGATAAATAGCAACGGCTGTAAGAAAAAATAATTGAAAGCTAAGAGGATTGTTTGTCTTTGGAGTGCGGCATGAGGCTTTTGTTGCAGACAACGGACGGCGTGGTTCACGGCAGAAAGGAAAGAAGAAAGAATTCATCCACTAGACATAACGACAACTTGTTTTTTTTTACATTGCCAGATTTGAATTATCTTTAACATGATGCAAAATACACTATTTTTAAAAATACGTAGATTTTATTAGAATTACTAGAAGAGATCAACTATACATTTTATAGTTAATCCGGTAACATATATCATATAAGTGATGCACTCGGCTATGGGTGTATTTACACGTCTACATCTGAAACATGACGCCTATTCGTATTCTCGAAAATTGAAAAAGACTAAATCAAATAATTGAAATTTAAAAAAATGTATACTGTAATTTGGTTACCTAATGAGTGCTGTCTTTGAATGGAAAAGTGTGTGACGAAAAGGGTTACCTCAAACGAAAGTCAATCTTTGACATGAATTTGGGTTACATAATAAGTGCCGTGTACGAATGGAAAAGTTTGTGTGACACCTGAAATGGTAGAGGTGACCTCAGACTGAAGTTAATCTTTGGCATTAATGTGTGTTACATAACGAAGACTGTGTTTAAATGAAACAGTTAGGTTTGTACTGTGTTTTAATGGAAAAGTTAGGTTTGCCCTTGAAAGGTTAGTGGTTTCCCCAGGCGGAAGTCAATCTTTGACATGCGTGTGTGTTATATAACTAGTGCTGGGTTTCATTGAAAAAGGCTGAGTGACACCTTAAGGGTCCGAGGTGACCTAAGACGGAAGTCAACGAACCACGCGACTTCTGGAGAGAGTTTCTGTTTTTTTGTCATGCGATACTTTAAGCAAGAAAATATGTCTCTAAGATGCCGCCCTCAATGGCGATTAGTGCGTATTGTGTATCCTGATGAAGCGAAGTCAGCTTACCTGTCTATCTATCCAAATGCTGAAACAGGTTCAAGATTCACTGTAATCGGGCCAGTTGGTATGTTCTGGTAATATAACCCCCCCCCCGAGTAAACTAGCGATAAACTAATCCCCTCTCGAGTTAACCCTAACCCTAATCCCCTTTCGAGAAGCAGGAGGTAATGCTTTGAAAGACGCTTCCTAGGGCTGAATATTGATTTACTCCTCTCCAGGAGTTAGGCAAAAGGCCAGTTTTTATCTTACTCCCACAAGTAAGATGTGACCCAAGGTCGGGTCGGGAAAGTGGGACTTGAAAAGCCAGCACTCGAGAAGGTGAGCACTCTGGCCATTAAAAATTGCCTGGGTAGCCCCGTCGGCATTCCCCGGTAGGGGCGCCTCAGGCAGTAAGCAATAAACTTACTCCTCCCCAAAGAGGGGAGGCGAAGCCTGGGAGGGTGGACCTCCTAGAACTGCACAGGGCCGACCCACAGACCGGCGTAAATCAAGCCCCGAAGGCCAAGACAATACCAGTCTATGGTGTGCAGTATCCATCGGAACAGATATTACACTTTGATCTTAGCCAAAAGAGGGCTGAATAGAATGATACCTTATAATGTGGCAAGAATTGAGCCCTCTGTAACATGTAAGTATTCACACGGATATCGTTCAGCTAGAGTATCATAACTTCTGTAAAAACACGTATCAGTTCAGATCTCAGACATGACAGCTACTGTCAAAATTCGATTTAACTCAATACATTATGAATGTGGACATAAGTTGTTCTTGTCAGCAATTATTGCTTATATCAATTTTCTCTCTATCTTCGTTCAAACCTTCCCCTTTTTAATCTCTCTATCTTGATTTTCCTTCCTGTATTTTTGGTTCATTTCTCTCCTTCTTCAATATACAGACAAGAGTTGCTTAGATAATGTCGTCTCATAAATACATTTCAAATTCGCCGATTTCGACAACAATTGGTTTCAACAAGTTCATTTATTTTTTATTAATATTTCTAACCTAAAAATATGTTAGTCTATTCATTGTATAAAGGTAAAGGTCGCATAGCCTGGACGCGCACGAGTGTCGTTGCCGACATCGCACACTGCCCATGGCGTCTAGGGCACTACATATGGAAGGCGGAGCCCATCCCTCTCCGCTGCCTTGAACCTTCTCTGAGTTTTAGTCAGGTACCCATTTACTGCTGGGTGGACAGAGGGAGTTTTCAGACCCGAAAATTCGCATGCCGTGAGTGGGATCGAACCCGTGCTATAACCACTCGTCCACAGGCCCTCCCTTGTATATGAAAGACTAAAAATATGTTTGTCTATTCATTGTATATGAAAGACTAAAAATATGTTTGTCTATTCATTGTATATGAAAGACTAAAAATATGTTTGTCTATTCATTGTATATGAAAGACTAAAAATATGTTTGTCTATTCATTGTATATGAAAGACTAAAAATATGTTTGTCTATTCATTGTATAAAAAACATACTAATCAAGTTCGGAGTTCTTAACTCAAATCTGATTCTCCCAACGCTTTTAACAAAACAAATATTTTCATTTATTAAGCAAAATGCCAAATTCCTTAATCCGGGTAGCAATATGAACAATACATTTTTTTAAATAATTTGGAAAAGATTTGCACAATGTGAGTGTAACTGAACCGTTAAAAGGTTTGCTAATCGACTACATAACCGTTAAAGCCAAAATATTATTTTTCTTATAGCAAAAAAAAATATTCACACCCAGCATTGATCTATAAGAAATTTTGAAATGGCAAGATTAAAAGAAAATTACATGCTGTATAGTCTTCAGATTGTCGGACAATACTGGCTCTTATTGTGGGTCGCTTGTGAACCTGACAGGGTGTACGTTTCAATATATGTTCTAATTTAAAACGGCCAAAATGCAAAACAACTCTTCTGTCAAATTGATTTTCTTTATCAACAATTTATATGTTAATACAATTTGACACTTTTGATCTTGCCTTGGTATGACGAATAGAACGGATAAGGAGGGGGTGGAGAAAAAAGTTGTGGGAAGACGAATAGATATCGAAAGGAGGGGAATAATAGAAAAAGAAATACGGTCGGCGATTTAAGACATAATTCTAAAATGTTCCCTGAAAAACTCCAGCTAGTATCCTCGAAAAATTTAAAAGAAAAAAAATCCAATCATTGAAATTAATATATATATATATATATATATATATATATATATAGAGAGAGAGAGAGAGAGAGAGAAGAAATAAGAGTGATAAACAAGTAACGAATGTCCAAATTTATTTCAAATTTCGATTGTAAATGCAAGGTGTATTCTATAATGAACTAGTGTTTATTATTCTTTCCTTAAGCCAAGGCTTTTCAAAGATCGAGATCATATCATCAGAGGAAATATATATATATATATATATATATATATATATATATATATATATATATATTCCGTCATCTTCTTACATAAAAAGGGTATTGTTTATAAAGCAAAGTTTGAGTGACACCTTAAAGGTCAGAGGTGACCCCAGAACGGAAGTCTACAAAACCGCCTGACTTCAAGACGGAGATTTACTGTCTCTTTGTCAAGCGACACTTCAAGCAAGAAAGACGTGACAATGGCACCGTATTTGTAAACATATATAAATATACAGATCTAAAGGAAACTAGTTTAAAAGCAGAGAATTTTAATATATTTTTGTTCACAACCACACACATACAATATATATATATATATATATATATATATATATATATATATATATATATATATATATATATATATATATATTATGCTACATAACGTATTGTCGTATTTCCCTCTAGGTTGAAAGGTAAATCACCCTGCCTGGTTTTCGTGAAAATAACCTACGTTGGGTATAGTCGAAAATCAACCGCCGTCAAAGTAAAGAAAGAGGTTTCTTCGTAAGATAATGGAAAGAACAATAATGCCAAAGGACCTTTGCTAAAAAAGAAATATTTAATTATATATATATGTGTATACCTAACTTACACCAGCTGGTGGTGAAGAATAAAGAAACAGAGTTTCTCGAGCCCGTCCTCGTCTCTATCGTTGTGTTTTGTTTGATGCTACGAAGGAGCGGGTATTGAAACATATTCTTGAGTTGAAATTTTTGTTCATCAATGTATCTCTTACCGTCGGATTTATTTTATCCTTTCCATATATATATATATATATATATATATATATATATATATATATATATATATATATATATATATATATATATATATACATATATATATATATATACATAATCCAGGTAAATCTTCCACAGGGTACTAATCCAAAGAATTTCAAATTATAAAAAGTGCTCAATATAAAATAGTGCTTTTATATATGATTATTTTTATTTACACAGACATGTACAAAATCTGCGACACTAGCATGTCGGTGTTATCGATCAACAGCTATTATAACATATTATATTATAACATTCTTTCCAAATATGATCTAAGGTTTGGATCGGATTCCAACTCTTCCTGATGAGATCGCAGTTATAATAGATATTGATCGATAACATCGACATGCCAGTGTCGCAGATTTTTTACATGTCTGTGCAAATAAAAATAATCATATATATATATATATATATATATATATATATATATATATATATATATATATATATATATTAAGCTACGGGTTGTCTCGTATGCTATTAATTTTTCACCTGACTGTAATATATTTTGTTCAGATTTCATAGAATTAAATAAGATGAAAGACCATTCAATATAGAACATATAATGGTTTCTGTTAAACAAGCCTCAAGTAAACTTTCTCTACCAAAGCAGTTGTTTGCCGTCTGCAGTTCAAATGTGTGAGGTTCCGAAATATCTATGCAGCTTGGCTAACCTGCTAATATCCTTCCGAAACTCAATTAATCCAGATTCAAACTGCAACATTTAAACAACAGGAAACCATTATATGTTCTATGTTTGTACGTCCCTTCCATGGGTATGTGGTCATTTTGCGTTCGTCTCTGGTGTCAGTGCTTCTCTCTGCTGTATCCGCCATCTCACATGTTATCAGTAATTCTATCCAACTAATATATGCATTTCTAATGTTTGAGGTCGACCACGTCATAGATGATTTTTCTCATATTCCCCAAAACATATTATTTACAATTTATTTATTGTATATTCTTGTACTTTTGACCTTACATAACCTACGGTTTCCTATAAGCTATGTATTCTTCGGATTGGCTTAGTGTTGACCAAGGTCATTTAATATATTACATATTAACAAAAATGGGCGACTAATAATCACAAGTAAAAAAAATCAAAATGCTGTTTATTTTGCTATCAAGAAACGTAGCGAGGAAGATAGTATCTCAACGTTTCGACGATCTCCTACGAGCGCTTTATCAAGAGTGAAGTCGAAAAAATAGCAAAAGACGAGAAGAAATATTTTTGCTTAACAACATGTTGCTTCACCAATAAAAACAATACACAAAGACATACGTCACCTACTCATGCAAATAGTAAGTAGCGTATTTTTCAACAAACGTTTTTTTTTCGTCTTTTGCCACTTTGTCGATGTGCCACTCTTGATTAAGCCCCGGTAACAGTTAGACAAACGCTGAGATGTATTTGTAAAATAATGATACAGACATGTTGAGTTATAACGCATAAGACGTAACGGCGAGGCTAAGGGCATGACCCAACAATGATGAAAAAAAGCCGAAGACTAGATAGATTGTCAATTAGGCATAAAAGAACCACGGAAATACATCAGTGACCTTTGAATGAGCCAATGTGTGTGAGGTCGACGAGTTTATTTCGGGGTATGACGTCGTAAAAAAAACTTGTCGTGGGTCAGCCTCGAAGAGAGGTACCCTCGCCACGGGCGAACTGCCGTAAACAAATATTTGAAGAAAAAATTCAAGGAAGATTTTCAGTTTCGGGAGAGGATCTTGTGATGGGATACCGGACTCCCTCCTGTCACTAATAAGCGAACTAGTCTGAACAGTATTTAAATGTATTCGAGTGTATAATGTTAATCCTATTGGATTACAGTTAGTTCTTTTTTGTACAAGAAATATACGTTGTAAGAAACCATCTTCTGTTAAACACTCTGGTTATTTGGTTATAACTTTTGAGCAAGTTATATGAAATTAATCTAAATTAGAAAATAAAGAAAGAAGTTACATAAATATTAAATTAGAATAAACAAATACAACAAATGAAGAAAAGAAAGTTGAAAAAAAGAGAGGAACAAGTACAGAAAGAAAAAGAAAGAAAAAATAAAGAATAAAAAAACGGACACAAAAAATTAAAAAGAAATGAAAGAAATGCCAAAAAAAAAACGAAGTAATGAAAAAATAAAAAAAGGGAGCGAAATACAGTTGAAAGAAAAGGTGGAACGTAACAACTAAAGAAAATGAGGGAAAGATGAAAGGAAAAAAAGAAACAAAACAAAGGATCTAAACGAACGAGAAAAATAAAAAAGTTAAAAAAAGATTTATATCAAAATGCGAAAGAACGACTCGAGTATGCTTTATCAAATTAAAAACATAAATGTTGCTTCATGTTAGAAAAATCGATGAAGAAAATCAACCGTGATAAAAAACAACGAACAATACGACAACCGTCAAGACGCCATCATATTTTATTTCTCTTAATTAAATGTTCCTATTCTGTAAAAAAAAATTTTGTTTAATTATAACGTAGATTCTCAGAACTTAATTCTGAAGATTTGAAATCGTGATATTTCAAATTCCTCGAATGATGTCAAGATGTTATGTGCTCGTTTCTTAAAACCTGTTCTTTTAAAATCAATCGTCACTTACTTCAAGGTTCTCAATATAATTTTTGCCGTCGTCATCATCATCGCAGTGTGTTGCATTTCGCCACCATCATCATCATCATCGTCCAGTGCGCTGCCTTTCGCTGTCGTTAACGTCGTAGTGAGCTTCACCTTGTAGCCATTATCGTCTAGTGTCTGTAATCAACACTTATCATGCAGAGAGGAAAAAGGCGAATAATTTAAACTAGTCTTTATTTGGGAGATATTTTCCCGTAAGTCACACATTCATTAAATTTGAGAGAGAGACCAAATTGTTCTCTTAATTTAATTCGGGGATAGGAAGAAAGGGACATACAAGTCACCATCAACTCTTTTAGGAATTAAATTCCCATTTTTCTTTTTTAGATTTTGCATTTGTGCACCACACTCCTAAAAGACGAACTGAATAAAAAAACCTATTTCAAATCTCGTTCCCACAATTCTGATATAGTTGCTTCAAAGGGTACACTGAACCTGTCACAACGCACCTGTTTGACCTTCAGCTGAGTCAAGGCTTGTTTATTCCTTTAATTCGAGAGCGAACTATTTTAAGATTTTCGTGTCAAGAACTTGCACTGGTCCACCTAGATAACAAATTAATACTAGCTGATGGAATCGTTCTTCACATACATCCATCCATTATGTAACAAAAACTCTGTAAAATAATAAATGAACACATTCTAAGCCTATAATTTCAGTCATTTATTCCTTCGTTCGCCCTTTTTCTTTTCGTTGCTCCGGCTTTAATTTAAACGTGACATTAAATTTATTCTAGCATTACACTCTCTTGTATTAAATTTCTTTTCGAGATAATTTACCTTTTTATTTCTTTTTAAAAAATCTATTTTATTATTTTTAGATTCTTTCTCGCTTTTTTCTTTCATTCAAACGATATAACATTGATCCTTACTCTTTACAGATCTTCCCTATTAACTAATTAACCTTTCTTGGTATTCATTTCCCCATTTTAACATGACATAAGTAAATTCCCAGCTTTTCTATAATCAAGACAACTTGTAAAATATAACACGTAACGAATCACTTTCTTAAAAAAAATCTCCATCTTTTAAACGAACAACTATCAGTTCAACTCATCTCGTCCTTGTCTATTTTACATCTCGTTGTTTTTACATTTGTTCGTTCATTAACTTCCTGAACCATTTAAAACAGTTCAGTTCATTCTCTGATAGATTCCGACACACACACACACACACATATATATATATATATATATATATATATATATATATATATATATATATATATATGTGTGTGTGTGTAAAAAAAATCGTGCTTAAACTGAAAGATGAACAGATAACATTTTTAACTATTAAAAGAAAGAAGAATAAAGAAATTGCGATTATTTGATTTTATTTTCATTTCTTTTCAAAATGAATTCCTTCTTTTCCGAAAACCCATTAAACCTTTGGGTCGAAGTGAACTCGACAAAAATACGCAAGATGCCAAATGTTTACTATTGCATGAGTTTCCGTGAAAGGAAGATTACATTTCAAAGAGTTGCGGTTCAATAAATTACTTTAATTGGTAGATTAATTGTGAGCATTTCAAAAGAGAAAGTCAATAATACATAATAATTGGACTCTTGTAAATTATACAGTTTATTTCTGTTGTAATTGTTATTATTGCTTTTTATTATTATTATTATTATTATTATTATTATTATTATTATTATTATTATTATAATTATTACGGTTATTATTATTATTATTATGATTATTACTATTACCATTATTATTGTTAGTATTATGATTATTTTTATAATCATTATTAGTAGTAGTATTATTGTTATTATTATTATTATTATTATTATTATTATTATTATTATGATTATGATTCTTATTATTATGATTATTATTATTATGATAATGATTGTTATCATCATCATTCTAATCATGATTATCATTATTATTACGATCATCATTATCATTATTATTATCATTATTATTACGATTATCATTATTATTATAATTATTATTATTATTATTTTTATTATTATTATTATTATTATTATTATTATTATTATTATTATTATTATTATTATTGTTATTATTATTACTTACTAGAAGTTATCACACAGGTCATCGCCAGTGATTGCTCACCGACAACAACCGGTGGTGTTTTTTGGAGTCTGAGTGACAACAAGCCTCCCCAGATTTCCAGTACTATGCACTTCATTTCGATAACAACTGCAATTAAGCTTGCGGTATTGCAACAGCCGCTTACCATTGATTTCTCGCTGGTAAACACCCTTGGTATTCTCTGGGTTGTTGGGTGGCAATAAGCCGCCCCAATGATTATTTCATTTTGTTTCATTACTAGCCGATCCTACCCGACGTTGTTTGGGAATCTGTTTACTTGCATCGAGCTTAAATATCAGTTTTAACAAAAAAGGTTGAAGCTTATTTATAATTTTTTCTAAAATCGTATGCGAAAAAACAAACGATGCTGTTTTCTCGTATTATGCTTTAGTAAGATGATGTAGTAATGTTTTTATTTTTTATTTTTCGTTTCTTTTCAATTGGGTGTCGTTATTTATATGTAGTGATCTCGTCTACACTTTATACATAAGAGGATCGTTTCAAGCATAACAAAACATACAGTTATTAATTCTCTGCAACTTAGAATATTTTAATTTGGCACATCTCTATTTTGCTTTACAAAAA
Source organism: Sepiola atlantica (assembly GCA_963556195.1). Lineage (NCBI taxonomy): Eukaryota > Metazoa > Mollusca > Cephalopoda > Sepiida > Sepiolidae > Sepiola > Sepiola atlantica. Next base: position 73,175,559 of record OY744543.1, on the reverse strand, counting down.
CGTTGTCTCTGTGGTTCCGTATTGATTTTGTTGAGTAAAATTTGATTCTGATTACATTTTTAATACAATTTTTATTTCATGTAAATGTTTTTGTGACCTTTTTACCTTTTCAGGAAATCTTGCATTATCTAGGTGGGCCAGTGCAAGTTAACTTGACAGGAAAATCTGGGAAAAAGTTCGCTCTTGGACTAAAAATATAAACAAGCCTGAATTCAATTTAGAGATAAGAGAAAGGTCCAACAGGTGCGTTGTGACAGTTTCAGTGTATCCTTTGAAGCAATGACATCACAATATTGTAAGAATAAAAAAGGAAAACGTTTTTTGTTAGTTTGTTTTCCTGAAGAGTTGAGTACGGATGCAAAATCGAGACGTAATTCCAAAAAAGGAAAATGCGAATTTTATTTCTAAAAACGTTGATGGCGACTGATCTACCCCTTTGTTTCCTATCCTCGTAACTAAGTAGAATTAAGTTAAGATTAACACTTTGGCCCCTTCTTTCAAAGTTAATGAATGTGTGATTTTTATTCGTATTACGAGAAAATCTCTCCCAAATAAAGACCAAGTTTTAATTTTTCCGCCGGGCTCGCCTTTTTCGTCTCTGCGTGAAAAGTTTTGATTACAGACACCAGACGATTATGAGGATGATGATGACTGCGAAATACGGCCCATTACGACGATGGCGACAAAATAATGCAACGCTCTAGACGATGATGATAGTGGTGACGAAATACAACACACTACGATGATGATGACGACAGCGCTAAGCATCAGTATACAAAAAGAGAAAAGTATACGAAGTATATGAAGTTAATGCCGATTGATTTGAAAGGAAGTGGTCTTAATAAACAACTACTAAACAGAACGCGCTTTCTCTCTTTTGCATAAAAAGTAACGTTTTCTTTGGTTTATTACTGCTTTTAAAAAATTGAATCAGACCCTAACACCTTAGCAATTCACGTTGTATTCTGCTTAAAATTGTTCCCTTTTTGTTTCTTTAGAGTTCTTGGAGACTAGAATTCTATTCGACGTATACTTTCAACATTAATTGTATTTTACCCCTGTAAGGAAAAGATAACTCTTATATCCTCGTCTATGCTTCGGAATTGAATTACTTCCCTTGATCACTCTTTCCTATTTTAGTCAGCCATTGTTTCTCGTAGAGACTAGATCCCTGCGTAGATCTTTGTCGAATAAAGCTTCTTCAAGCAAACTCAGTCTTCTTCAACTCATTCTATTCCATCCTATTTGACTAACTCATTACACCCCCCAAATAAATGTTTTAATTCTATCTTCATCAGTTTTTAGATAGAAAATAATTTGATTCTTCGTACGTTTCGACTACACTGTTTATTTTTTCCTCATGTAAATACTTTTTCAGTAAATAGACTATGAGTCTGTATACTTTTTGCATAAGATATTGTACATGGAGCATTGCAAATATTCAGATGTTTAGTTCACTATGATGTCAACATGATTGCTCAAAAAGTAATCGCACAATATTAATAGATTGACTTCCATTCTCGCAATCATGCGGAATAGGCTTTACAAGCACAGGATGAAACATATACGCATACACACTAACCAACAAATACACACGCTAATAAAAGAAATGAAGAGTTCGAACGCAAAACGCGATAAATCCAATTCGTTTGAATTGAGACCTTAAACAATAAAAACACGAATATATTAAATCTAAACTTCGACTGAAAGCTGATTTTAATTGAAATCAAAAAGAAATTATTTTGGTATCATATTATGTAACACATAGTTTTGGGGTGTCGTCGAGTGTGGAAATGCAACACTTTTTGTAGGGACAGTTTCGTGATTTTGAAAATGGCGTTTATCTCGTTTTGCATTCGAACTCTTCGAATATATGTGTATAACACAGTAATAAAAGCGCACTCTCGGAAGGTCCATCGGAGAGATTATATTTTATAATCGACTTGGGTTTCCGATTATACTGTTATCGAGCTGTTCGCCTTCCAATGTGCGGATTACATAATCTTTGAACTTGATGATTCGTAAAGTCCGTTCAAAAGAATATCTAGTAATCTTTCGATAAAGGCGCGTTGTTGCAACCAAGTCATGAAAACGATCGTTCGTTTCACGTAAAACAAAGCATTAATCTCGTCGGAAGCAGCGATGAGCAGAACTTAAAGAAAAGCGGATTCACGAGGAATCTTTTAATCATTAAACCCGTCACTCAAACGATAAAGAAGCAGATGAACATTTTCTAATGCCATTTCGATCCTTAATCCAGGATTAAGACCCAACCCTTGCAAGTACAGGATGACCCCCCAACAAATGTCAAAAATTTGTTAATAAAATCCACAATCCTTTTTGAAATCTAACCATATGTGGTGCAGATATATTTCAGTTTCTCCCTGACTAGCCCAAAATGTTTCGGTTATAAATACCCAACAGTTTTTTTTAATCGCTGTATATTGATATGCAGGGACACTTTGGTGATCGTCTCATCGGAAAGAGGTGTGTTATTTTGAATGGGCTTCACACTGATTGGATCTTAACAGATGTTTACCAGTGGTGTTATCTCAAAGAGAATGTCTATAAATAGAAAACATTTCTTGGAAAGAAGGACACCATCACAGATAAAATCAGAACAGTGCTAAAATAGGAATGTGTCAGAGTTATTAACAATTTAGCTTATCGTATCCATGTGTGATTAGCAATAAAACAAAGACTGTTGGACATTCACGACTGAAACTTGGTGGACAAGTCAGGCATAGACGGACGCTTATTTGTAACAAATGTAGTTGGATTGCAGAAATAAATACAATTAACGATTCTATGGATGGCATTCGGTGGGGACACGCGGTCTAAAATTTAAGGCTTAAGCTTAAGGAGTCTTAAGAAGAAATTGAAATTCAGGGAATCTTGTTTAATTGGTGTCTAATGACTACAGATCAAATTTAATACAAATCTGGCGGTAGTGCGGATACGATTTCCAGATAAAATGAGTTAGATAGAATGAATCGATGGGGTATTACTGGGGTTATGTAGTGACCTTCATCTGAAAAGTAGGTAGTTCATAGGTTGTCTCAATGATGTAACATAGGTAACGTTATGATTCGGAATTTTTCAGGGTTTATAATTTGTAGAATTTTCTAAAAACAAATAAATGGAACAGTGTATTGATTTACTCCTCTCCAGGAGTTAGGCACAATGCCAGTTGTTATTTTACTCTCACAAGTAAGATGTGACCCAAGGTAGGGGCGCCTCAGGCAGTAAGCAATAAACTTACTCCTCTCCAAAGATGGAAGGCGAAGCCTCGGATGGTGGACCTCCTAGAACTGCACAGGACAGACCCATAGACAGGCGTAAATCAAGCCCGAATGCCAAGACAATACCAGTCTATGGGGTGCAGTATCCATCGGAACAGATACTACACTTTGATCTTAGCCCAAAAGGCCAAAAAGGCGAGTGTAGCTGTAATGGACAATTACGAATAACTTTCCTTATTTCGAATTATCTTCCCTTTGAAGAACTCTCCTGCTTTTACTAAACAATATAAGTAGCATGTAGAATTTGGTATATTCGAACTACTGTTCTCATCTTAGGTGTTTTTATCAGAACGTTTCGACTGATTTAACTACCGACCTTCTTTCAGGTATACGCAGTGGATATAGTACTAAGTAAAATTTAGTTCTAAGTGACAGTCATCTGAAGGTTGAAGGTTCAATCCTCAGTGCGGGCGATACGAAGAGTTGCGAATTACTGAAGACTTCTTACCAGTCATGGCAGAGGAACGAGAGGATTCTTCCTCCGTGGATTTAATAAAGGGTTTCGTTCGAAATTCCGTCCATATTCCCGAGTTCGACAGAAAAGTTCTCGAGTTCGACAAAGTACACCTGAAGAATGTCAAAGGCTACATCGGCCGAAACGTTGAGATGAGAACAGTAGTCCGAATATACCAAATTATACAAAATAACATATGTGGTTGTCAGCTTTTACTGAAGATAAACGCAAGTCAAGGACGAGAAATACAGATACACTAAGTGCCCGAATTTCCATCATAGGGACGGTCTACCTAGAAGTTACCCATAACTACGGCTTTTTAAATATATCAGTTGTGAATAAGCACATAAGTTCAAGTTTAAACTGTCGTCATTTCGTGAATATTTGAGATAGAAGAATCAATGAAACATCTGTGAAATAATATGCTTATTCAAGTTTGTACTATGTTCTTACCTCCCAAACCCTGTAAAAATATAATCGTCCTATCGCCAAATATAAAATCTATATACTATTAAAATATATTTTTTTTGCTCTACCTCTAAAATGTTTTACCCCCCAACCCCACACACCCCAAACATTTTTACCTTCCCCCTACCCTAATAAATATTTTAAGTTCAAGAAAAAAAAATTTGCCTTCCCCCCAAAAATTTTTTATTCTCCACCCCACCCAAAATTGTTTTACTCTCCCCTACCCTGAGAAATATTTAAAGTTAAAAAAAGTTTTCCCCTACCCCCCACCAAACAAACTTTTAACCTCAACCCACCCCTCAAAAGATTTTACTCTCCCCCTAACCTAAGTAATATTTTAAGTACAAGAAAAAAAATGTGCCCTACCCCCCAAAAAATTTTCTCCGCATCCCCAAATATTATCATGTTTCTAATAGTTTGCATGCGTGTAGACAAATAGAAACATATGATTGGTTGCCGAAAAGGAATAGGCAGAGTACATATTACTAAGGCAGTAGTTTTTACGAAATCAATAGCCGAGTTCAAATCGCACCTAAGTTTTAAATATTTGCAACTAGATCCGTGTTTTATAATTTTTTTAGAAATCAACATAACACAACGACATTAAAAGGATTACAAAAAATATTTTAAAACTAATTTACTTTTTTTAGAGTCCACAAGGCAAAGTAAATATATAAAAACTAAAATATAATATTTTCCGAGAAATAACAGTTTTTTAAAATCTATTAATAATGGAGTTTATGTATTGTCTGTCTGTCTGTCTGAAGCCGAAACTCCATCAGAGTAGCATTGTTATTTACTAAGTCCGTCAGCTTCCTTATATACTGCTAGAAAAACCGCCGGTAACACTATGCGCGTTTTGCAATTTACATAATCAATTGCTTATCAACTTCTAATAAATTACTATTCGCAAATATACACGCATGGTTTTTTTCTTCAGATTTTAACAGGTATTTACGCTATTTTGCACGCTAATAATCTTACTTATAAATTATAATTTAGACAGACAGATACATAAACTCTATTATTAATCGATTTCTTTCATTTACGTAATGCGTTACGTAGTTAACAACGCTGGCTGTTTAATAAGTCGTCCCCCCCCCTCCTCCGGTAATTAAATATGGAGCAACTGATTAAACAGCCAACGTTAACGCTGGCATTCACCGTGCTTATTTTTTTTTTTTTAAGTTAGTTTATTTTCTTATGTTTTAAAACACAAATTCACTGAATCAAATTGTTTAATTAAAATAATAATTGATTAAAAAATTACTACTAAAACACACGCACACACACACACACATTATAACGAATTTAGTGTTCCACTCCAGGACCCGCGCTAACTTAGACCTCGTATATATAATAAATTAAATATAAAATGTTGTGAGTGCTCTCGGATGAAAGTACCGTACTTCAAAGAAGAAATTCACCATAAAACGCTATCATAAAAACAAAAACGCTTTAACAATGCAAAAGACAGGACGAAGCAATCGAAAACACATAATATCCTGTCGAGTGATCAGGAGTGGTTGTATCATAATAACATTTATAATATAAGGTCAAGTAATGAAAAACTGTCAGCGTGGTGGTGTTCTTTAAAAAAATACTAGTCTTCTTAAATGACTGTATGATTAAATCGTCGGTGATTGTATGTGCGCGTTTAGGCTTTTGTTTTTTTTTCATTTTAATTTAGTTTATCTAAAGAGATCAAGGGGCCTACTCTTTAGGCTAACACTTGATTTCCCTATGAGTAAAATTTATATCCGAGGGCTCTCTTAAGGATAGATGTGGTTCCTTTTAGGGCTGCTATCTGTACTTCCCTACAATTTGGTTTTCCGGGGATTGTTTCTAAGTATTTACTTAGATTTTTTTTCACCGGACCAGTTGCCCCCACTACAACCGGTATGATGTTTATTTCATCGAGGGACCATGTTATTTTTAGATCATTTTTGAGATCTTGGTATTTTGTTATTTTTTCCCGTTCGGCTCTATTGAGGCCGTAGTCATTTGGGACGGTTACATCAATGATGAGAGCAGTTTTATCTGGTTTGTTCCAGATGACAATGTCTGGTTTTATGGCCTTGTCTTTTATGTCTCTGCCCGCCTGTATGTCTTTATCATAGAACACTGTCACTTTTCCATTCGATGTTATGGGTGGGGGTTCATGTTCCCAGATGTTCAGTGATCTTTCTAGCTGCATATCTCCGCAGATCTTCCAATGTAGGTATTTACATACTTTGTGGCGGGCAGTGTAATGGCCATCAGCCAAAAGGATCTTGCATCCAGACATTAGGTGGCTTGGACTTTCGATGACAGAGGGGCAGAACCTGCACTGGTCAGTTTCTTGTAGACCCGCCATTTTCTTAAATCCATTAGTAAGTAGGCCTTGGTCTTGTGCTGCTATTAATATCCGTTCCTCATCGAACGGGAAGTTTGTGTGTATGTGTGTGTTTGTTCATACGTTGGTGCGTATTCGCTGATCTGTTAGGGCCTCTGTGTGTGCGCGTATGTTTGCATGTATATTATTTGAGTATCTATGTGTGTGCGCATGCTTTGCCACCAACACTTCGCCTTCCTATATTTCTGTTACTAGGTTGTCCATGCAAATATAATAGAACCATATTCAAGTTAAAGTCTTGCTTCCAAGAGAAGTATTTACTAAAATGACACAACATTTGATTGGCCTAAGGTAAGTAAATATAGCAAACGGCTTAACTATTTGAACCTAGACATCAATTATATTCGTCATCAGATTATTTTGCTTGGAAACAGAATTTATTTAATAAGAAAGAGTGTTTTTGTTTAGAAAGCATTTTTTTATATAGTAATATGAATTATGAAAAAAAAAGAACGCCATACAATGCATTTTAATTTTATTAACTTTTTTTCAATTTTTTTTTTTCTAATTAAATTTTCGAAGATATATTTCATCATCAGAATTAAAAACAAAAACATATATTATATACCTTTTTGTCTTTTTTCTCACGGTTTTCTTTGTGTTTTCAATTCGTCTGTTGTTGAAGCGAATGTGAGATGAAGGCATATTTAGTCAAGAATGTGGCACGTGACGGTGCAAATTGAATTAGAAATGGTGTTCTTGTCGGGTTAGGGTTATGTTTTTTCATGTAGTTTTTGAAATTCTTTTTCATGGGTCCGGTTACTCCTATAATCTAATATCCCAGTTTTTTTTTTCATGTAATACATAAGACCTTGGTATATCGCTATCTTTTTTCTCTCAGCTCTGTTTAAGCCAGCATCGTTAGAGGCACTGACTTCAACTAGGGTTGCTACTTCCACCTTTTGTCCCATATCACTATGTCAGATTAAACAGCTCTATTTTCTAGGTATGTAGCTGAGATTGCATAGTTATAGTTGATGGTGTATGACTTATTTCCAACTGAAAAAAAGCCTAAGGAATCGTGTGAGTCACTATATGTCACGACAAGAAACGCTTGAGGATAAAGTTTTATAAGATGGATCGATTGGCAATCAAAATCGGCAATTTTATCCGCTTTCTCAGAAACATCGCTCATGGAATGTGATAACTTGCTGTTTCATCAGCCGGTTGTTGTTTGGAGCATGTGAGATGTAGAGATTTCAAATACTCCCATAATATTCATCATCATAAAATAGTAAAAACAAATAATAATAGACTTACTTATGAAATAAGTTGGGGTGATTCTCAACCGGTTTCAGAAGTTACTCGCGAATATTGAATTATAAATAAATAAAACCTCATGTAATACAATTTCTTCCACGATTGATTTCTTGTCAGAATTATATTTCAGTAATAAATTACGAGCAAAACATCTCTCTTTTTTTCTATCTGTCTCCGTCCATAAAATTATATATATATATATATATATATATATATATATATATATATATATATATATATATATATAATTTTTATTTTCTTATTTGTTTACATCATATTTTAAAATTTATTTGCGCCATCCTCTTTTGCTTTTACAACTACTCCACTTCTTCCCCTCCAGTTCCCTTCATTTATTACCCTCTTCCCACCATACAAATCATTCAATCCGCCCAGAAATACGATTATCAGAGTTTTAGAAATATATATAGAACTAGCGGGACCCGTGCCCCGGCATTGCCTGTGATAGATATAAATTAAATTTAAAATATATAAATATTAGAGTATTCCATGATAAATTTTTACACTTTTATTGTCATCAAGGGTATGCGAGCACAACAGGGCTATGTATTTTACTGGTAGGAATTTGTCTTCACACACTTCATCCACTCATGCATAGAGATTTATACTGTAGTGATGTGATAATGAAATGGCTTGGTTGATATGTAGTCATACCCTTAATGACAATAAAAGTGTAAAAATGTGGAATTTCCTTGCTTTTGTACATTTAGTGTATAGGATTTTTCATCTTAACCCTATTAAGGGCATATGATTTCAGTATACTGGCATTTTTCATGGAATGTCACTACTTTTGTAAAGGCTATGCTTCAATACAATGGTCATTTTAAAGTTTTTTAATCTTCTAGAAAACTAAGGTATATGATAAACTGAAATTAAAATGCCATCAACTAGACCATAGAACCTCTATTTCTGCCAAAAAATCAGCTGAATCCATCAAATAGTTGATGAGATACAGGGTGGCACATACGTACGTACGTACGTACGTACGTACACACAGATAACATGATTTTATGATTGAACTTTCTGGATCTCTGGGTTGCCTTGACTAATGATGCTGAAGTTCTACACACTTATAGAACCTATCAAATAAACAAATTGTGTAAAGTTTTAACTAATTTGGTTTATTGGTTTTTGAGTTAGGATCGATCAAAGAAATGAGATTTCCAGCATAGGCTATTCGTGTGGGCTATTAAGGGACAGAGCGCTCTCGCGCCTCCCTTGATTAATCCGTACAAAAAGCATTTGAAAACAACCATGTGATTTAGGTGATTAAAAATGTAGGAATTATTGTCACCCCCTTTACGATTTTAATAAAACACCACTACCCCCACCCAAAAGTAAATATGATCCAAGAATGTACGTGAAGGTTTCCAAGGTCAGTGAAGGAAAAATACTTCCACATTGAGGCAATTTTTATCTCAATCCGGAGTGCCCATTTTAGTGGGAGATTGAATTTACGAACATCGAACATCGACCATTTTGTCTAACTATATAGCTTTGAGATAAATATTAATATAAAGAATTTGTTTTGTTTTCAATTCATTGACCGTTAACTAATCTGCACTGTTATTGTTGCTATTTCCTTGCCCTGTCACGAGGGGAGAGTTAAAGAATGGTTATGTTTAATCTCATAAAAATCCATCTTTTGGTGAAAATTGCCGCAGTGTAGAGGATTTCTTCTAAAATTGTTAAATAGTTTAATAGAGGAAAAGTAATTAAAAAAACAAAAAATGCCACAGTGTAGAAGGATTTCCTCTAAAATTGTTAAATTGAGGGAAAGTAATAAAAAAAAATGCCGCACTCTAGAAAGATTTCTCCTTTACTGACCGTAAAGAGAAAAGACAAAGTAACGGATAAAACACTTTAAGTTGAAGTATATTTAGAAAAGTAGAAATAAATATTATGTGAATATCAGCAGCAGTTTTAGCATCGAAGAAAGTATGTAAAAAAGTAATGAAATAATTTGAATAATGTTCGGTATGAATTAATATCGAATAATGTTCGATTAATAGGAAAATGTAGATATAAATGATGATTTTAAATGTAACTGCAGTCTGTGTTCGAAATTGATTTTGAATAATATTATATATATTATATACAGTATTATATATATATATATATATATATATATATTAGTATATATGATATTATATATAATATTATATACAATATTATATTTAATATTATATATAATATTATATACAATATTATATATAATATTATATATAATATTATATATAATCTCTACATTAATAAATAATCTCAATTTTCATCTACTCTACAGTCTCAATAAAATAATATCTGAAAACTTCCTAAACTTTTACAGCTGTTCCTAAACTATGCGTACATTTCGTCCCCGTTTACAAATTATTAAAATAAACATCATTGGTACGCAAAAGTGGACACTCATCTTTCATTAAAAACGTAATTAACATATTTATACCAGAAAAAAAAAACACTTATTATATTCCTTCGTTCCGTTCACTGTTACAATTAATTTTTATTGTGTTTATTATTTAACAAGCTCCATGTCCCGGCAGAATTTTAAAAAAATATTAAACGTAACATATTGAGATAAATATATGGCGATTAATTTTAGGAATATGGTTATTTTGTTTTAGATTTATCCACTGTTAACTAATCTGCACTTTTACCATTGACTATGTTGTTGCTATTTCGTTGCGAGGGGAGAGTTATACAATGGTGATGTTTAATCTTATTAAAATTAATCTTCTGCTGAAAATTGCCGCAGTGTAGAAGAATTTCTTCTAAAATTGTGAAATGGTTTAATGGAGGATAAGTAATAAAAAACAAAAATTGCTGCAGTCTAGAAAGATTTCTCTGACCGAAAAGAGAAAAGACAAAGTAACGGATACTACACTTTAAGTTGAAGTATATTTACAAAAGTAGAAATAAATATTGTTTGAATATCAGTAGCAGTTTTAGCGTCAGAGAAAGTATGTAAAAAAGTAATGAAATAAAATTGAATAATGTTCGGTATGAATTAATATTCGATGAATAGGAAAATGTAGATAAAAATGATGATTTTAAATGTTTGTCAAGTCTGTGTTCGAAATTGATTTCGAATAATATTATATATATATTATATACAGTATTATATATATAGTAGTATATATAATATTATATATAACCTCTATATTAATAAATAATCTCGATTTTTATCTACTCTACAGTCTCAATAAAAAAAGCTATCTTAAAACTTCCTAAACAAATCTTTTACACTCACAACTTACAGCAGTTCCTAAACTATGCGTACACTTCGTCTCCATTTACAAATTATTAAAATAAACATTATTCGTTCGCAAAAGTGGACACTCATCTTTCATTAAAAACGTAATTAACATATTTATACCAGAAAAAAACAATTATCATCTTCTTTCGTTCCGTTCACTGTTACAATTAATTAGTATTTTGTTTATTATTTAATAAGTTTCGTGAAGCTTCACTATTGTAGAGATAACTTCTTCGCGCAAATAGGTCACAAACAACAAGAAAAAATCCGTTGCAAAGGAATTAAAAAAACAAAACAGTAAGTGTCAGGCGTTAACTATGAAACTCATATTTCTTTAAGCTTCAATCAATATTTTCTATTTTCCTCGGCCACAGCTGGAGCACCAGCTCCGTGTCCCGGCAGAATATACAATAATTATTAAACGTAGCACATTAAAGTAAAACTTATGAATAAAAATAACAAAAGGAATCCACACTTAGTAATTTACGTGACTCAAATAGGAAATAAATTTACAGTAAATATTTACTGTCACGCTCGACGTAGTTGAACCCCTCAAATACCTAAAATTCTACTTTTTGCGCTTACATATAAACAGTCTAAAAAATAATAAGCAGAAATGGGAATTTAAAAAAATTAAATATTTCATATTTTAAAGTCGGGGATCTCTTTACTATATAAATTCAACGACTAATGAGCACCCACTTCCTGTCCAATTAGTGGTAAATCGACATGGTTTCTTAATTTTCTGACGGGAAAATTGGAGTGAGGACATTTTTTAAGTCATCCAAATTATTTTTTCTGTTTTAAATAGAAATGGGGAGGTGGATTTTACTTTTTAAATTTTTGCGATTTTTTAGAATTTTGGTGAGGGGGGGGGGGCGTACACATTGTGAAATTAGCGACCACCTCGCAAAAACATTGCCCATGATGGAAAATACCAGTGTTTGATAAAGTAAAAATTACGATAATTAACTTCACTGAATAATCTACAAAATATGTACCAAACTTATTTTTCGTACCCTAACATTACCCTTACTTAACCCATAACTTACCCTACACTAACCCTACACTAACCTTAAACCAGCCTTTAACTAAGTTTTAGTTAGCAAAGTCTGTTTAGTTCGGTTCGTGTTGTGTAGTAGCATCGGAACTTGATTCGGCTTTCACTGGTAAGTCGGAACTGCTTAGGTCACCACTTTACATTTCTGGATACATATTCCTAAAAAGCACCAAAAAAACTTCGTGGACCAGACAAAAATATATCCTAAAACATAAAATATAGTTTCCACACTTCATTTAAGAAAAATAAATTGGGGGAACTTTTTTTTTTTATAATTGTTTTTATTGTCAAATGATTCTTTTATATTACACCCGGGTTACGCCAGGACACAAGACATGCTAGTATTATATATGATAGTATATATAGTATTACATATAATACTAGCGGAACCCGTCGCCCGGCGTTGCACGGGAGAAAGTACTACCTATTGCATGACGTCGAATAAAAAAAGAAACGGCCTATTGTTTTTTCTCCCCCGTCTACCATGTTGGCGAATGTTTTAAATTTAAAAACAAAGAAAAAAGTGGTAGAGTAGAATGGAGTCGAACGCAAAAACTGGTGATCATGAACCCTGATTTCTTACAGACCGCGCCACGCTTCCGGGTTAAAAATACATGTGAAAATAGGCCAATTAACCTAAGCTTGATTATTGGCATGCGTGTTTAATTAATACAAGGCAAATAATAAATAAGAACTGGTGTTTTGTGAAAATTAAACTGTGTGTATTAGTTCCCGGTGTCGATGAGTAGAGTGACAATACAGAATTGTTAGAGAGAAAAGTTTTTGCTACAACCTATATGGAGTTGTTTTTTCGGAGAGACGATGATGGTGGGCCAAATGTAATATTCAGTGTTAGGTAAAAAAAATAATAACAAATTTACTAAAACACACTCGAGTGAATAAGTGTAGTATAGAGGTGAGTTTAGTAGCCTGTGATGCATGTGGTTATTTTCCTATACTCCGAGAAGGTACAGGAGAAAAATCGTCTCTACTTTATATATTAGATTATATATAGCATTGTAAATAATATTATATATAGTATTGTAAATAATATTATATATAGTATTACTATATAGATTCAGGTCTATAAGGAACATTCGAATTCTATAAATAAATGACCGCTGTTTATAAATGAAATAAAGATGGACTTTATTCAAAAGTAAAATTCAACTTAAACATTAATAATTCATGGAAGTCAGAAATCATCTTCCAACTGGTCTTCAATACGGATAAGATGTTCACTTATAATTCAATTTACAAAATTGAGTACGATAATGTTGTTTTCGTAAGAATATGTAGCAAAATATATATCTGCTCTGTCACTAATTGACGTTTTCCGATTTGAATATCGACATAAACTCGTCATTTATATAATTATTAGATATGTCTCAATAGTTGTTGACAAATTATGGATGAGCGTACAGGTGCACAGTGAGGTCAGTAAACAGACAAAATGGCGGAAACAGTGTTTGAAAACAATGAACAAAAAAGAGAAAGTAAATAAAAGGTGACTAAGCAATTAACAGGCATTTTAATGTCAGAGATATATTTTTATTAACACTTACGTATGTATCTTACAAGTTGTTTCCTCTTATCAAAATTCACATGTTTATAATACCTTCTGTTTGAAAGACTTAGTTATCGCATTGGCCAAATGACATGTGTAAAGGAACGTTGTTACAGAACCGTACGTTAGCCCATATACAAACTTTTGTCATGCATATATAAATGCGTATACAATATACGCATTTATAGTCAGCTCTGTCTGGTTGTTTAATCCCGAATACACGTGAACAGGACTTACGAGGTTGCTTAATATGTTGTAAAATAGCTAAAACCCAAGTAAAAATAAATGCATACTGTGTGACAAAGAGACGAAACAAAAAATCATATAATAAAAAAATGTAACAAACTTACCCAAACGAATACAAAAATAGACATGACTTCGTGGAGAAAGCAGTACACTGGGAACTGTGCAAATGATTGAATTTCGAATATACAGACAAATTGTACAAACATAAACCAGAAACAGTACTGGAAACGAAAAACAGAAAATCCTCTGTGATATAGATACACCAACATATAAACTCATACAAGCAAGGAGAGAGGAAGGAAAACTCTTGCAAAATCGTAGACTTCACCGTTCCAACAAAAACAACCGAGTTTATTTTCGATTTCCACCAAAACACAAGTCAAGTGTAATTAAAAAAATGTTTCTGGTATTTTATTGAAGTGTATTTCTGGCGGGTCACTCTTCCTCTTCCTTAGCCGGCAAGACTCAAACGAGAGAAGACGTGTTGACGCACTGCCCCCAAAACGGGTACAGCGCGCGTCTGGTGACAGATGCAGTGAACTCTATCATCTCCACTCTCTCTCACACACGCACACACACACACACACATACACACACAAACACAAACACACATACACACACACCCACACACACATAAACACAAACACACACACACACATACACACACAAACACAAACACACACACATACACACATAAACACACACACACACACATAAACACAAACACGCACACACACATACACACACAAACACAAACACACACACATACACACATAAACACACACACACACACACACACACATAAACACAAACACGCACACAGTATGCGAAGTTTATGATTTTTCCTTTTTAATAGACCTTGTTACAAACTAACTAACGAGTATCGACATTTTGTTTTGTCCAACTTTTATTCCAGCGTCAAGTTTCCCCTGGAAACGATCGTGAAATAGCTGCCTCGGTCACGGAGGATTGCTTTGTTGAACGTGTGAGACACGAGGTATGTTTTTTAACGTCAACGTATTTTATTTAATTGTGATTTGAGAGGGCAGCTTAAGTAACAGTTGTACTACCCTCCTATTGATATGACTAATAGAAATTAGAATCAAAGGGAAGATTGCCAACGAATAAACAAAAGCACTGATGAAATCAGCCTAAATATTAAGAAAACTCCTAGAGTGCCGAAATCAACCAACTGTCAGATAACACTGACCAACCACAGGTAAGGTGAAATAAACTAAAACTTCTATAACGCCACTAAAATTATAGATCGAACGCTGTAAGACGAACCACTAACGAACTCAGTTGGCGTCTGTAGTTAAAAAAGAAAATCTTATAATCTCCTCACACTACTCAGATCAAATGGCAGAGGTACAAACATCGGTTAGTAGGACAAAATATTCATCACAAAGGTATCTTTACCAATATATCAAGTCCCAAAGACCACTAGAGGATAAAGGTTAAAGAGATCGTCAGTGGAACGATGAGCGTCTTCACAACAGGACCGGATCACTGAGTGTAATGGGCAGAAGATTACTTAAGAGGAACTAATTATCCAAGAGGACGGTTCAACAAGTGTTTATTTTAACTAGACTTGAATACGACTATGCTGTAGTCGGTTGGGAAGCATGCTCGTGGTAACTTGTTCCACATATGAGACATTCTAGGAAAGAAACTTTGTCCATGGAAACGAAAAGTTATTTGCTGTGGTTGTAGCTAGAAGAGTTCTTGCTGTAGATTTTAAGCTAGTAAAGATCGAGGAGAGACGGAAACATCCAGGCCCTCAATTGAAAGAGCATAGAGAGTACTGGGATATTGGCGAGGCTTGTTGTCACTCAAATTTCAAAACAATCGTTATCAGTGATAAGTCTATGATAAACAACTTGTGTGAAAACAAAAAAGTTTCTCTAATATCGGTTATGATGATGATGATGATGATGATGATGATGATGAGGAGGAGGAGGAGGAGGAGGAAAAAGAGGATGATGATGATTATGATGACGACGACGACGACAATAAACAACACCGTTAATGTGAAGAAGATGATGATAATGATGATGATTAAAAAGAAAATAAGACGTAATAATAATAATAATAATAATAGTAGTAATAATAATAGTAATAATAATTATTATAATAATATTATTAATAATAATGATAATAGTTGTTATAATAATAATAATAAAAAATAATACTCTTAATACTACTACTAATAATAATAGTAATAATAATTGTAATAATGATAATAATTGTAATAATAATAAAAATAAAAATAATAATAATGAAAATAATAATAATAATAATAAAAATAATAATAATAATAATAATAATAACAACAATAATAATAATTATCATTATTTTCAGAATTATTATTATTTTTATTATTATTATTATTTTATTATTTTTATTATTATTATTATTATTATTTTTATTATTATTATTATTATTATTATTTTCATTATTATTATTATAATTTTTATTTTTATTATTATTATCATCATTATTATTATTATTATTATTTTTATTATTATTATTGTTATCATTTTTATTATTATTATTATTATTATTATTATTATTTTCATTATTATTATTATAATTTTTATTTTTATTATTATTATTATTATCATCATTATAATAAGATTAATAATTATTATTATTATTATTATTATTATCATTATTATTATTATTATTATTATTATTATTATTATTATTATTATTATTATTATTATAGCAACAACAACACTGTTAAAGTACGAGGGCAGTGAAAAGAGATACAGAAATACTAGAAAAGAAAAGTGGGAACATGATCAGTAACATGATCAGTAACATGGGCAATAAGAATGACAAGAGAAGAGCCACACGAAAACACATGGACATTGCTACGAAAAAGACACTGAAACAAAGAAACGGAATCGATATTGACAGCTGCACAGAACAATGAGATTATACATAACTATATCAACGCCTAAATAGACAAAACCCAGGAAAACAGCAAATACAGACTTTGTAGACAAAGAAACGAAACGGTAAATAACTGAATGCAGCAAACTAGTCCTAAAAGAATACAAAAACATACACGACTTCGTGAGGAAGGCAATCCACTAGGAACTATGCAAACGACTGATTTTTTAACATGAAGATAGATGGTAAAGACACGAAGCGGAGATACTACTGGCAAACGAAAACTATAAAATCCTCTTGAACACGGAGGTACAAACAGATAATGTAATTCAAGCAAAGAGACAGTATATTATAATCGTTACAAAGAAGCAAGAACTGCTAAATCGTAGATTTTGCCGTCCCAGCAAATTACAGGGTGAAGATCAAGGGGACAGAAAAACGAAGCACATAAACGGAACACGCAGAAAAGCCTAAAAGAATATGGAAAATGAAGAAAGTCAATAGAATGCGAATAATCGATGGAGCACTAGGAACGGTCCCGAAAAATAAAACTGGAAAAATGACTAGGAAAATCGGAAACAAATGGAAGACTGATACTATGCAAGGGACAGAAATGGTAAAAATAGCTGAAATATAAAAGAAAATCCTTGAATGCGGAAACCAACCCACATGAACTTCGAAGGCAAACTAGTCACATGAAATTTGTAATAGAAGTTAAACAAAAAATAGAAAGCACATCGTATGAAACCAAGAGAACTGTAACTGCAAGAAATCTATCCCCCCTTTACTAAAAAAAAACACACACACACAATTTGATGGCACCAGCCGTAGCTAATACCACACAATGGGTCCATCAGAATGGAAAGAGCGAGCAGGGAAACACAAACCAGAACTTCACGGAAGAATGCGGAAAGTACCGGGACCTTGAGAAGGCTTATTGCCACCAAAAGCCCCGCAATCTCCAAATCACTAGCAATGACTATTGAAAGAGGTGGATAATACTGCCAATCTGGGTTTACTTGTGTCATTCATACTCCAGGGAACACTCATAGTTATTGGCAGAGAGCCACTGGTAATGCCTTGTGTGAAAACTCTTAGTGCTGAAATAAAAGTAATAATAAATAGTACATACCAAGTCGAACCAAGTGAACTGTGACTTCCTTGGTATCGGTAAAACAATGCTATAATCTGGCATTCCCCAACAAACGAAAATGATAAAAGCACTAAGGTGATTGTTTCTTCAGTAAAAGGATGGCAACACCTAGTAAGGATATCACCAACCATGTTTTGACTGGAAAGCCAGAGAGTATATTGGCAAACAACTTCCAGAGAAAATCATCGATTATTATCAGCGTGAACTCAATCGTAAACGCTTGTTGGGAGATTATTAGTGGAAAAAAAAACGGGGGGTACTAGTAATCTCGAAGATTTACGAAGAACTCAGATTTCAGGGAACACCAGCTTTATTGACAATGCGCGTGAGAACTCGCGTTGGTCACTCTTAACGAATAAGAAATGATAGAATATAAATATCGAATTATTAAATGAAGATCGTATCGGGTTGTTTCACCAAGCGAGGCAACAAAGAAAATAAATATGATAAATAAAGAACAAGATGTAAAAACTCTCCTTGAGATATGGTGAGAAAATCCTCTCATCGTCCTACACCCACTGCGTACGAAAATGGCGAATTCAGACCAAAAAACGGCCTTGCAGATTAAGTGTACGCTCGAGGCTTGAATCTGAAACAGAAAGCGTCATAATGTCTGCCGACGACCAGAAGTGACTCAAACGCCAATCATGTCATGAAATAAATCGTAAAATAATCGATCACATACCGGACTTCTCTTCTAAGAAAATGAATATACACTAACACATGCTAGAATTAGATCGTATGTAAATACACTACAGAACTCCACACAATAATAACAGGTTACAGTGCCATCTTGAAACGGGGGGGTTAAGGTATGTCATGTCATAACATCTACATAATAAGCACTTCCACAAGCAAGATCCAATAGAAACGTTTCTCATCGTTAGACGATATGTTCTGATCGATATGTCTGTACTTGCTGAGCGAAATATTTCTTTGAAATAATTTTTAAATGGTTCAAAATATACAGATGCGAGACGTTGAAGTCAGTTGACTGTGGCAACTTGAAACGAGAACAATACCAGGACTTGTAGGAGTACTGAAGCTACGAAGCCAAAAATGATGCGGATTTAAAAAAAATGACACACATAGAAAACCTAACATATTTTGTGAGTCCAGTTGTTTGCATTCATAGGCATGTAGGTATGTTCCGTCATTTGATATATCAAATAATGATCAAGGGTAGGTATTTGAGTAATATACACATGTGATATTTAAATAATAATAATAATAATAATAATAATAATAATAATAATAATAATAATAATAATAATAATAATAATAATAATAATATTAATAATGAAATAATAATAATAATAATAATAATAATAATAATAATAATAATAATAATAATAATAATAATAATAATAATAATAATAATAATAATAATAATAATAATCATCAATGGTAAGGGGCTGTTGCGATACCGCATCGTTATCGAAAAGAGGTGAAGAATACTGGAAATCTGGGGAGGCTCGTAGTGTTATATTATGACGGGCCCTGTATTTTAAACGGGTAGATCAACTAGTATTGATTGTGACCGGTGTGAATTGGTCGGATTTGGTGCAGGTTGAGCTGACCTCAATTTTGGATGAGCAAGTCGGTTCCCACAAATAATTTGTTTTGTAAATCATAATAGGTTGACAGGACCTGGCTTGCTTCAAAAGATTTGGGGTTAGTAAAGGTCAGATATAACGTAGGGATTTTCGTTCATGACAAGACAAAGGATTATGACGTCACTTGTTGTTGTCGGAGCGAGAATCGAGATCTGTTCGCCATGGGGGCTCGAAGCGACAACGTCGTTTCGGAAAAGCGAGCGAAGTTTTTCCAAAAATGTAATCGCTCGCGATAAGGGCTGTATCCAAAAAGAGATCACCATGGAAGCTTGTGGCGAGCGCATGAGGTAGCTCTCGAGTGCAAGAGTTTGGGTGTGAATTAAAGAGATATGGGCCAAAGCTACTAAAGAAATTACTAACAGCATCTAACGTCCCACACAGTACGAACTTAGGAAGATGTGAATGAAGAACCAATAATGGAAACCCCTCCACTCGAATGAAAGTATGAAATAAAGAGAACAAAAGAAATCTCTCAGAAAATCCGACTTCGAGTGTCTTTATCCTCTGCTTAGAGATAGAATCTGCTCCTTAAAACAGGTACCCCACCACGATCACAGCCAGCAGCTGACCAGCGACGAACGAACCTGTAAGGTAATCTTTCTTAGTTCATTAACAAAAGAGACCTAAATGACTATATTTAAACTGTTATATTGGAAATGCTAGGTTTGAAAATGAATCGGCAGTTTAAAGACTTAAACATGTGTTTAAAAGTGACTCTCAGAAACTGTATTTAAAAATGACTCTTAGAAATGTCTTTGTACAAAAGTATTAAAAAGAATAGATCGAACCACTCTTAATCCTCTCATGAACATTTCGCATTACTTTCGATTCGGAGAGGATGAGATCCGAACAGTTGAAGTGGTTACGAAGAACTGCCTCAGTCGGTAAGGATTAGTTATTATTAATTATTATTATAGTAAAGCTCCCGTCTGTAGTATATCGTCCCGTCTGTTTTATAATAGGAACGTTTGTAATTTGTAATGTATTACACAACAGTCTCCCCTTTTACAACTCATCTTCAAGTGATTGTACAGCAGCCCCCCCCCCCTTTTGCATGATCCCCCTTTAAGGGATTATGCAACAGTTGTCACTCACACTCCAGAAAATACCACTGGTTGTTGTCGATGAGCAATCACTGACGATGATCTGTGTGAGAACTCCTAGTGAGTACAAATAATAATAATAATAATAATAATAATAATAATAATAATAATAATAATAATAATAATAATAACATTCTGCAAAATCGTAGATTTTGCCGTCCCAACAGACAACAAAGGGAAGATCTAGGAGACAGGCAAACGAAGCAAATACACTTAACATAATTAAAACACAACAATCAGGCGGACACATACACAAAGACAATTAATATATATATATATATATATATATATATATATATATATATATATATATATATATATATATATATATATATATATATATACAGGGTGATTCATAAGTCACTTCACTTAAGTATTTAAAATAATTACCATATGAAGCACAAACATACTATGAACTTTTGATAATTGTTATCTTACTCTCAAATTACTGATATTTGTTATTTTAAATTTGTTCGTTTATATATTTGTTTCTATATATATTTATGTCATACTCAATCAAATATGCTACAAAGAGTCGTAAATTCCTTGCAAAAAAGAATGGAGCTATGCATGCAGAACGAAGGTGGACATTTTGAAAATTTGCTGTCATTTTAAACTCCCATAAATGAATTTGTTGAATACACTTTCGGTTTGGTATTACCGTATTTTTAAAATTTAGAATTTCAAAAATAAATAGCTAAGTTACTTATGAATCAGCCTGTATATATATATATATATATATATATATATATATATATATATATATATATACTCAAATACATACATAGACAAAAGTACAAACATATCAAAATCAACATACTCTGATCTCCATATAAAATACACACATGTGCACAAATCTTTAGATACACAAGTACACACACAGACATACATATACATATATAAAATAAAACAAACACAAATATATACGCATATATCCATACACAGATATACACATATATACACATATATACATACATATCCAAATATACATATATATCTATATATATGTATGTATATATATATATATATATATATATATAAATATAAATATAAAAATACATATAAATTTAGAATTTCAAAAATGAATAGCTAACTGACTTATGAATCACCCTGTATATATATATATATATATATATATATATATATATATATATATATATATATATATATATATATATATATTGATTAATTTTATACGTAGAACATGATGAACATCAATATAATACTAATAGCCTTAGAAGCACTAAGGACAGTCCCAAAAAAAAAACGAAAAAAAAGAGTGGGATAAATTGGAATCGAAGAGACGACTAAGACTGTACATTCTATGGAAATGGTAAAAACAGCTGAAATCTTAAGAGAAATCCTCGAATGCGCAAACCAACCCATATTAACTACGAATGCTAACTAGCCACGATGTAGTAGCAATAGAAATAACACATAAACATAGGAAGTACACCATCACATGAACCCAAGCGAACTGGAACTGCAAGAAATTTCACTAACTGTATCACCATAAAAGTGATGGCACACAAAATCGTAGTTTAGCATCAAGAAAGATGAAAAGACCGAGGAGAGATAGAGCACTAACCAGACCTCCACTTGAAGAGTGCAGAAATTGCTGGTACCTTGGGGATACTTACTGCCACCTGAATCTAAGAGAAGACCAATGATCGTTGCCCTCGATAAATAAATAGCAAACGGCTGTTGTGATAAAGCCACCTCATTTGCAATGATTTTAGAAAGAGGTGTACAGTACTTGAAATCTGGATAGGCTTGTTGTCACTCAGACTCCAGGGAACACCACCGGTTATTATCATTGAGCAATCACTGATGATGACCTGTGTGAGAACGCCTAGTGACTACATACTAATAACTAGCTTCCACATGTTGTATCGTTTATTTGTTGTATATTGCTGTCATGCATTCCATCGATGTCAGGTGCGAATAGAAACCTCACGATATCAGTGTATCACCTTTGTTCAAACTTAGACATACTTATCTAAATACCCTGGTTAATGTTGTTTCAGAATATATCTGGTGGTGTGAGTCTATCTCTAAAACCCTTGTAGCTGTTTTTGCCATATTTCCATTCGATGGACGTCCGGCGTGAATGTTGACCCCACTATATAATTGTACATTTTTTGACCGAACAGATGCTACGCTTTATACTACCCTGAAGGCCGAGAAAGTATTCAGTGGTTTTCTGCAGGTCCCATATTTTCTTCCGCTGTTTGGCAAATTATATGTCTTTATTTTATATACTCACCACTTCAGCTTATTCCTGTGATCTGTATGGACAACGAACCCTACTATTGGGCAAATTATATCTCATGGTCGACTATTATCATATCCAGTGTTCTTGCTTGGATGACTTTATTATAATGCTTTATTTTCATTTTTAAATACTGGCTCCGGTTTGTGTCGGTGCCATTTTTACGTATGCACTGCGTTTAGTTGTTTGCACATCTCCTAGTTGACTTCAGTACAAACCACGTTCGCTCTATTCTCATATTCCCTTTTGGGTGGGTGGGTTTCTTCATTTAATTAACGGGCTTTGTCTATTTATCCGTAGATAATACATTTACTCTCTTTTTTTCTTTTTTTTAATGGAAATAGTTCCAGACAAGCCATGAAGCCACTGGATGTAAGTAGCTTACAATAATGAGATATGATAATCGCACAGACAGAAACTGCCTATTGGCATAAGTCTTGCAAAGACCAAGGCTATATGTAGGAGGTAAACAGTCAACAGAAAGAGAGTTCTACAAGTCTGCGGTTTTTGGAAAGGGGCTACTTGAATATGAAGTTGTATTACAATGATGTATCAAAACAGCGAATTTATGGAGACCACTAGACCAACGAGTCAAACGAGCTGGAACAAAAGAAGCAGGTAATAGATCACATAATTCTGAGGAACACATGCCAGAAAAGTATTTATAGAAAAGACTGAGACTAGCAACATCACGTCTTTGAGAGAGAGAGAGAGAGAGGGTGCACAGAGAAGAAGAAAGGGTGTGGCCAATCAAATTACAGATACGTTTCTGCACCTTATCAAGAACCCTCAAATGGGACAGAGATTCACCAGCCCAAATATGACAACAGTACTCCATACATGGTCTGCATTACGGTGTAATTAGGTTAATTACCTTCCAAACATGAGAATAATATATCTCATCTCAAATGCTGAAGAAAAAGATGCAAATTAAATTACGAAAGGAGAAAAGGAGGAACATTTATTTTTAAAAATATATCTCTTTCGTAGGCGAAAGATGTGATAATGTAGTGATATTCGACTAATTACACGTCATGTAAAAAGCGGGATTTTCTATAAGGTTTAATTAAGCAGCAGCGTGAGAATTTCCATTAGAAGTTCAAAGTAAAGAATTCGATCCACGTGTCATGATATTGTTTCACAGACAGGAAGTTGCTTGTAGCGCGTTCCAGATAAGCTGATCAAATCTTTTTCTAATTTCTGGGATGTGAGAGAAATTTGTCGTGATCAAGAGAGCCTTCTACTCCAATAGCTTCTTTTCTCGTGCTGCTGGCCTCTGGAACTCCTTCCCTGTTCTTTGTCTCCCCGACATGCAGAGGTTTAAAACTAATGTCAACAGACATCTTGTAACACTACTCCCAACTTTTTTTTTTAACATAGTTCACCCCAAACAAGGCAGGCCGCCACTGTAGACGTAAGGGGCTACTGAAAAAAGAAAAGGGGAGAAGGTAGGGGATGGTCAACCTAGATTGGGATCAGCGCAGCGAGGTGTCTGTTTACATTAGTTTTAAACTTCTGCATGTCTGTACTGTTGGGGAAACAGGAGGCAGGGAAAGTGTTCCAGAGGCCAGCAGTACGAGAAAAGAAGCTATTTGAGTAGAAGGCTCTGCGACATCTGGAGTGACACCCAAAACCCACACCCAAATTCTCAGTAATACTTTACGTCTACAGTGGCGGCATGCCTTGTTTGAGGTGAAATATGTTAAAAGAAAAGAAAAACAAGTGCCCCCTTCTTTATGGAGGATGTTTAGGGATTATATGTATGTATACCGTCGACTGAGAATTAAAAATACCCTCCACTCCAAAAATAAAATATACAACAAATTATCTTAGGCTGTATATGTTATTAACTTTTACAACCGGTTTTTATTTAAGAATAAAGAAACGTCTGCAACAAGAATAAAATACAGAAAGAAACAGAAAGGCATCACTATTCATTGAGCAACAACTTACAAAGTGTCCACAAAACGATACTTGTTTGTATATCACAAGATGCCGACCAGAAATATTTCGTCACACTCTGAGATCAAAGAATTGGTCAACCGTATTTTTTTGGCTGGCCTTCCAACTTTCTTCAGTTCGGGTATGTCATGTTCAACTCTTGAATCTGCACGGAATTTCAAACTGAACCCTGCATTTAATCCACAGTGATAGCAAGGTTGTCTGGCACAACAGATATAAGTCCTAAGTGATAATCAGTTCTAAATGACAGTCTTCTAGAGGCTGAAAGTTCAATCCTCGGTATGAGTTATACTAAGAATACAAATACGAATTACTTTATAATGGAATATCCTCAATAATGAAGCAAACACAGCATATTTAAAAACCGACACACTATCAGCATTATATTAAGATACTATTGGTATTATAGATAGAGAATGAGACTTACGGTAAACAGCCACGAGGACAAATGCTTCTGTGAGCAATGACCTTTGTTGTCCGGTAGCTCGGCATGTGTATCGACCGACATCTGAAGCTTCGATGGTCTGAATATATAACGTTAATGTGTAATGGCCGCGATTGATGGACACCCTGCAAGCAGAAAGCAAATGTAA
>OY744543.1:73124939-73144939 GCA_963556195.1 Sepiola atlantica | reverse complement strand
ATTTTAAATATCCAATTCGGCAAATCCGAGGTTAAGATTGTCTGTTGAAAGGCGTTATGTGGAAAAGTTCATATCTGCCTTCAATTCCTGGCTTCCTTGGCAGAGAAATGTTTCAAAAGTTGTATATATCATCTTAAATATTCTGCTTAGGGTAGGGAGCTTTGCCGACTAAAGAGAATAGAACCGGATCCACCTCGGATTTGCCGAATTGGATATTTAAAATACCAATACAGGATTTTTACTTGTAACTCCACGGAAATATACTATAACGGAGTACGAATCCATACGGACCAAGTGAGATATTTTGAACCCTCCACCTTTTATTTGTTAAAAAATCTTTCTTCAATTCTACAAACTGTTTCTTTTACTATTAACTATCTACACCATAACATCCCTTTCGTCTTCAAAAATCACTTCTCAATACTGCTAATTTTTTAATTCCCGACCTTTTATTTCTTCATCCCCCACCTTTTTTGTTTTTTTTTATTCTTCAATTTTTCAAAGTGAAATGGAACTAGGTAATACTTAATTGTTATAAATACCATATTACCAGATTTTATCCTCTGACAAGAAGAGTTTTATCTTTGAAAAACCATGGTTTAAAGATTAATGTAACTACTTGCATCTGAACTTTCGATGTAATAACATTTGTATTAATTTATGTAACTTTATGTTATTTTGTACAATTTTTTATCTTCATCTTTCTTTCTTTAATATATATATATATATATATATATATATATCCATCTGTATATATATGAATATTTATGTGTGTATATATATATATATATATAATTTATTATTATTTCGTGTATATATACATATATGCGTTTTTTTGCGTATGAATGACTAAAATCTAGGTTAAGCAATCGTATATATATATATATATATATATATATATATATATATATATATATATATATACATATATATACATATATATATATACATATATATACATATATATATATATATATATATATATATATATATATATATATATATAGGGATAATTCAGTATCGCCCTTGCTAAGAAGCTGGCAGGACTTTGAAACAATTGTCGGGCGCTCAAACTATGTTTATTTTAATATATATATATATATATATATATATATATATATATATATATATATATATATATATATAATTTATTACTATTTAATATATATATACCCTTCTATTTTTAAATAATATATCACGTATATACACATATATGCTCAGTACGTGAGTAGAGCTTAGTAGTAATAGTATGAAAATAGTAAGTAAGCTACACAGAAACGTTTGTTTTATTCCAGAAAGAAATAATCAGGCTAATTGTGTGGATTTACATTTTGACATTGTTTTTATAGTTAATCCGGGCCCACTTTAGTTTCTAACCAACCAAAGTCCCGAGTTTAATGAACTACTCAATACTAATCTTACTTCTTTGAAATAAATATGGGAAAATATAGCCGAAGTATACGTTAATTTAATATTAATTTATGCATACATAGATATCTGAACGTTTTCTCGAGATTAAAATTTAAATTAAAAATAGGAACTGGTAAAAATATTGGTTATAAACATTCGAAAGAAAAAGTAAGCAAAAAATTTAAATTAAAAAAAAAAACAGAACACAATTACGAACTCATCGCGAAACCCAGATGTGTATTCAGATTTTGCTTGTCTTTTCCTTGGGCAGAAAATCACTTCGTCTTAACAAAACCATCTGATCCTGATTCTCATATTTTAAACCTTTTTCTCCATTGTCACATACCTGTTTTCAAAGTCAATAAATTACCACTGTTGTTGTTGTTGTTGTTATTATTATTATTATTATTATTATTATTATTATTATTATTATTATTATTATTATTATTATTATTATTATTATTATTATTATTATTATTATTATTTGTACTCACTAGGATTTCTCACACAAGTCATCGTCAGTGATTGCTCACTGATAATAACCGGTGGTGTTCCCTGGACTCTGAGTGACAACAACCCTCCCATGATTTCCAGCACTCCCTTCCTCTTTTCGATAACCATTGCAAATGACTTTGCGGCATCGCAACAGCCGATTACCGTTGATTTCTCGCTGGTAGCAACCATTGGTTTCTTCTGGAATTTGGGTAGCAATAAGCTTCATCAATGCCACAATACTTTGCACATTCTTCAAGTGGAGGTCTGTTGAGTGCTCTATCTCTTCAGTATTCCAATCCTCCTTGACTCATTACGATGATTTTTTGAGGTATCAGCCGAGGGTGGTGCCATCACTTTCTTTTTAGGGGGGGCAGTTTTGAAGTTTCTTCTTATGGTTTTGTTTTCTTCCTGTTGTAGCATCCATGTGACTGGTTCACGTTCGTAGCTTATGCGGGTTGGTTTCCGCATTCGAGGATTTTACGTAAAATTTAAGCTGGTGTAATCATTGCCGTCTTTATATGGCCTAAGTTATCCCCTCGATTCCAATTTCTCCCAGTCTTTTCTTTTCAATTTTTTTTCCTGTGCCTAGTGCTCTTACGATTATTGCTATTATATTGACTTTCTTCGTGCTTCATATCCCTTTCAATTCTCTGGCAAGTTCCGTGTATTTGCTTCGTTTTTCCGTCCCATTGATCTTCATTCTCTGGCCTGCTGGAAAAAGCAAAATCTACAACATGGCAGTATATTTGACATACGGTCTCGTTGCTTGTATGAGTTTATCTGTTTGTACCTCCATATTCCAGAGGATGTTGTGGTTTTCGTTTTTTAGTACTGTCTCTGGTTTATGTTTCTACCAGTTTTCCGCGTGTTCGAAACGCAGTCATTTGCATAGTTACCAATGTACTGCTTTCCGCACGCAGATACATAACGTCTTTATTTATTTGCCTCCTATACTAAAGCAGAATAAGACACAGTGCCAATTTTCATGAGGGGGAAATCAGCGTTCCAAAAAGAGCACTTTGGATTGACAGAAATAAAATTACCACAGTCTAGAAATAGTTCTCTTAGACTGACCGAGGACAGAAAATATGATGTGTTGTGCCAGACCAGATATAACACTTTGCTTCTAGCCAAACGCCCAATAAAGTATCGGTATATATAAGCTTGTATATATATATATATATATATATATATATATATATAATTATTTCCACAATCAGACAACGCCGCAGCCCACAACCTATGAAAAGAAACAAACCGGAAGTCCTAGACTCGAGTTTCGCCCTCCTTTGGGCTCATCAGTGGAACACATCCGAACTCAGGATTCGAAACCCGAGTCACTTGCATGGTAAGCGAGTACTCTGCCACTGAGCTACCTCGCCACATACAAGAATGTCTATTAATTTACACAGACATAGACATAGACATTCTTGTATGTGGCGAGGTAGCTCAGTGGCAGAGTACTCGCTTACCATTTCGAATCCTGAGTTCGGATGTGTTCTACTGATGAGCCCAAAGGAGGGTGAAACTCGAGTCTAGGACTTCCGGTTTGTTTCTTTTCATAGGTTGTGGGCTGCGGCGTTGTCTGATTGTGGAAATAATTATATATATGATTTCACATTCAAGAAATCTAATATATATATATATATATATATATATATATATAAATTACAGAAGCGAAAGTGGCAGCACAAACAAATACATCAGTCTGAACAGGTTTAGTATCATTTCTACTAATGTAAAAGTTTGAAATTCTAATAGCTTAAAAAGCGGACACACAAACATAAACGAATCGATATATAGAGAGATTTTTTTTAACATAGTTCACCCCCAAAAAGGAAGCCGTCACTGTAGACGTAAGGAGCTACTGAGAAAAAAAGGGAGAAACTTTAGGGGGAGGGTCAACCTAAATTGGGAGCTACGCAGCGAGATGTCTGTTTACATTAGTTTTAGATTTCTGCATGTCAGTACCGTCGGGGAAACAGGGAGAAGTGAGGGAGTTCCAGAGGTCAGCAGCATGAGGAACGAAGCTATTGGAGTAGAAGGCTCTCCGGCATCTAAGGACTTCCACAGTGAATGGATGGGATTTAGCTGATTGTCAAGTTGGTCTAGTAAATTTATGTCGAGGGGGCATCGGAGTAGCCAGTTCATCGGAGCATGATCCATTGACGTATTTGTAAAACAGGCACAAGGATGCTACATTGCTGCGATGGGATGACACCCAAAACCTACTCCTTAATTCTCAGTAGCCCTTTACGTTTACAGTGGCGTCCTGCCTTGTTTTGGAGGTGAAATATCATCAAAAAATTAAATTGCCAGAGGGCATCCCGTGATTTTGTCAGGCACTGCTTACTTTGTGTATTCGCATCTGACCTCAATATCTAGAGGATATCCCCCTATGCGCAATTTAGATAGCCGATGGGTGGGAGTTCTCATCTCAAGATCACAAACTATCAGAAGACCAACAATGCAGGTATGAAAACCTATCAGGTATTATGAAGGATAGATCAAGATGGCGTAAGAGAGACAGGACGATCCGTGACACTAAAACAACTAGATGATGATGATAAGATAGTTAGAGAATTCATTTATAGTACAGGGTGGGCAAAAATAAGGGTCCTATTTTAAAAAATTCATAACTTTTTTATTTATTGATTTTTTTTTTTTTTTAGAATAAGTAAAGGACCCCTTCCGAAGCAAGCATGAGCCGTATTAGCCCTAAGGAACGTACCCTCATTTAGAAAACATTATTTTTGCTTAAAAAACTCAAAACAGTGTAAAAAACAATACTTTAGTTTTTGTAAGTTTTAAGAAGTGTTTTTCGGCTAAAATTTGTTTTGTTTATTTCAAAAAATCTCGGAAGGGTCAGTCTACACACACATAAAGTTTGGTGAGTTTAACTTTTATTTTGTGGAAGTTATTCAAATTCAAGTTATTCAAATTTAAAGATAGGACCCTTATTTTGGCCCACCCTGTATATATAAATGTCGGTTGGTTATAAGGTTTTTATTCAATGATAGATATAACTGAGTGTATCTTTCCACTCTAGATTTTCACAGTATACTGAACACTGAAATATCGGTGTTGCCAATATACATCAGGCAGTAGGTGTAATATTTGAACGACACTTAAATCTTCATGAATAAGTATAGAATTCTCTGACAAAAAAATCCCAGACGTTGCTTTATTATGGTTAATTTTCATTCTGATTCTTAAAAAATGGTCATGCGTCTTATTAAGGTAAATTACAACGCTTAAGGCACATATATCAGGCCTAATCAAAATAACCTGGCTTGGCGAACCATACGGATGCATTTAGTAGATAATAGGGCATTGTCATGTGAGAGACCAGTTCCTATTAGATCACCGAAGTTAAGCAACGGTCAGCCTGGTCACTACCGGATGGGTGACTATTTGGGAATAAAAGATGCTGTATGTCATATATGTAGATAAAACGAGTTTGAAAAAAAAAAGAAGACTTAGATAGAACGACTACAATAACAAATTTTAATCCGACGCTCAACATACACTAGCTATATATATATATAAATTTTAAAAATTAACTATGAAAGTGTTTTATATCTCCAGACGACGTTGTTTCGGACTTATACCTTCATTAGTACAAGAGGTCGTGGTTTCAGGCGGTCGGATGCGCTCGAACGCAGTTCGTAGATTCAGTCTAGTATTACGAAGTCTACGCTCAGATTGACACGGCCACAAGAAATCATCACATACAGTAATTGAAATTAAGATACATAAAAATCAGGGTTAAGCGTCATGAAGACAACAGTGTTCTACGACCGAGAGAAACTTTGCTTTTTGCAAAGTGACAACAATATTGTAATTTAAAACATGTCTTAACTGTTAAGACTATAAATCATAAAGGGGCATTTACTCTAATATATATATATATATATATATATATATATATATATATATATATATATATATATATATATATATATATAATATTTTTAATTGCAGCAATCCAGATTAATTAAAAGCGATATTTAGATATGCCCCACTCGCTGTATGTTTAACACCGTAGCCTATATGTACATTCACACACATATACAATTAAATAATTAGATAATTGATAGAAATAATATATTAACTCGTGTCAATCATGACCTCGAGTGGAAATCTGAGTAAGTGATATATAATTTACAGAAAATTAGAAGGAAAGTGAGTTAAATAATTTTTTTCAGTTTTTAATTTATCTGAAACGCGGATCGGACTAAAGAAGGATGCAGTTTCGATCCGGAACACGAGTTATATGTGACGTACTCCAGGCCGATATTATTACCAACTAAATGATTCATCCACTGTTATTTGATTACGAAATCAACGATAAAATCCTTGCTGAGTTACGAGACATTAAAATGTTATCTCCGTCGAATTAATTTCGTGTTTATTTTTTATTGACCTAAAAATAATGGAGTTGGAGAGAGTCCATAACATTGAAATGGCAGTCTCTTCTCCGAAGAATTATCAAGACATCTTTTTATGAGATATTTATTGAGATATGAAGCTCGAATTAAATTGGGTATACGAAAAGAAATGTTGGGTACTCTATTGGAAACAACATTAATAAGATAAACATAAACAAGCACATCCACACACATACACAAACACACACACACATATATATATATATGTGTGTATATATACATATATTAGTATATATATATATATATTAGTGTATATATATGTGTATATATATGTATATATATAAACTAATATATCCATATATATACAATAATATATGTATACAATAATATATATATATATATACACTAATATATATATACTAATATATACATATATACATATATATATACTGATATATATTTATACTAATATATATATATATATATATATATATATATATATATATATATATTAGGCAAACATTGTTAAAAATCATAGAATTCGTCCGTTTAATTATATCTATTTTATTTTTTTTATTTTTATGGTGCTTTTTTGTATTAAATTTAAAGCACATCCACACACACACACAAACACACATATATATATATATATATATGTGTGTATAAATATACATATATTAGTATATATATCTCTATAAATATATTAGTGTATATATATATGTGTATATATATGTATATATATAAACTAATATATACATATATACAATAATATATATATATATATATATATATATACAATAATATATATATATACATATATATATATACACTAATATATATATATATACTAATATATACATATATATATACTGACATATATTTATACTAATATATATATATATTAGGCAAACATTGTTAAAAATCATAGAATTCGTCCGTTTAATTATACCTTTTTTATTTTTTTAATTTTTATGGTGCTTTTTTTGTATTAAATTAAAAAAAAGATCAACGTTGCTGAATTTAAATCGTCAACGACTTACTGGAACAATGCGGAAAACGTTCTATGCGCGTTTATCCGCCGTCTTTAAAAAAAGAAATTTTCTCCGGCTTTTTTGTTCATTTTCTTTTGACACCTAAAGTTGTTTCGGCGAGGAATCGAAAACGTTCGTGAAACCTGTTTAACTTATGGGACATTTATTTATTTATTTTATTTTAATACAAAAAGACAATCAGAATATATATATATATATATATATATATATATATATATATATATATATATATATATATATATATATATATTACGTTTCCTACTCACTTTCTGCGGGTTACACTACTTTCCTGTCTCTGTGAGCATTTACAAAAATACTGACACTCACTATTTAGCTAATGTGTATAGTGTGTTTATACATACCGTAAACACGCATGTAAATTAGATAAACACATAATAAGACCCTCTGTCTGTCTCTCTCTCTCTCTATGCTATGTATTTCTCTCTTTCCTTCTCACTATGTTGATTTAACCAGTCTCTACTATTTCTGAATGTTTATGTGAGCATTTAAAGAAAGAGTGACGCTTTCTTTCCAGCTCATTTATATACGTATATTCTGTACACACCGCAAACAAGTATGTAAATTAGATAGCACAAATCTTGTTACTTTTCTATTAGCCATATAGATAATAAAGGGAGTACAGAGGTTTATTATTTTTAGTTATGGAAGAAGATTTTTTTAACAGATACATCACAGTTTATAAACTTTCGATAAAAATCAAAGTCCACTAAATTATAGTAGTTGTTGTAACCTAACATATAGTTTAGTAAAGTATTGTCTACTTAATAAAATACATAAATTGAGTAAAAAAATTTAAAAAAAACATTCAGTTCTCTATCACGAGAATAGTGTTAGATATTTGGCTAGTAAACCCAGTAATATAAAAAAAATAGTGAGTTGAAAATAACAGAGAAATAAAGGTCAGTCTGGATCAACTTGATGAATCTAACGCGACGGTCGCTACACTGTGGCAATATTATAGAAACCGACATGACGTCACATGGCTAAAAGAGAGAGTGTAATAGAAACAAATTGAAGTCTGTGTCTCCCTCTCCGTCTCCACTATCACTGTTCAGTGATTTAGACCTAAGATCAAGTTGAATACACCTCCTCTGTCGTCTATCAGTTTTGTATCGACTTAATTCTTTTGAAAGTATTAATAAGGAGTTTTGATTTTAGGACGACAAGCCGTCAGCCTAGAAGGATCACGCCTCAGCACACACAACAAAGAACAACGAGCCACTGGGTACGACACAAGGTTGAGAGCGCAACAATAGAAGGTTGATATAATGAACACATACAATAGTGTAAGGAGAATAACAGAATGGTTCATTCGATGACTGTTTACTTCAAATGCAGGTGACATGCAGGTAAATATATTTGCTTATATATTTGTTTTATATTTCAAGGATTAATGAACACATGTGTGCCGTATAGTCAGCGATCATTTCTAACAAAAAAAATAGAATTATGTTTTCGGCAAACAGGAAGTATATTTCATAGCCGAGATATATAAAACAGAAAACATATATATATACAAATAACTTTTACCAAACACATTTAAATTTGATTTTCTACCGACCTGTATAATTTTACAATGAGGATTGTATGATATACTTGTACTTTACTTTAATTGTACAGAACGTAACGTCCCCTCCCTGTATTGAACACACAATTATGTCTCCGAATTGCATATTTCTTCGGCTGTTTGAAGAGGAACGCCGCACTGTTTCCTAATGCTGTCGGACTATCTTTCTGGTGGCGGACATCTTGATCTTGCGTTTGAGAAGTGTTTTCTGTAGCTGACATTCATCATCCAACTACTCCTAGCAACATGACGAAACCATTGAAGCCTCCTAGCCGACACCACATCTTCGATGTTTTCCGTCATGCCAAGCGCTTCGCGTATGCAAGCATAACTAAGCCTGTAATTCCTAGTAATCTTGAAGATTGTCCTCAGACATTTCATCCCTAACACTAACAAGGCTCTGACTTCTTGGTCTCCAATAGTTCATATCTCTGAACTGTATATGGCTAGTATACAGTAATAAAAATATTGTTCTATTAGAAAACTGTCAGGATCTTTTATTTTTGTAGAATGATTTCAATCGTGGTTTTAATGATGACAGATCGATTAAAACTTTAAAAAAAGAAAATGCATTATTAAATGCCAATAAAAGTATGAAAACAGCAGTTTAGGAGTAAGTTTTAAAAAAAAACACAAAAAAACACCAGCACGAGTTACTATCACTCGAATTCGAAAGAAACTTTAAGCCGATGAAAGTGTTCAGAATGACTCCTTGTTCTCTAGTAGTCCATATCTTTGATCCGTATATGGCAATTGGCAGGTTGAGTGCCTTATACAATCTGACTTTAACGGTTCTGAACATGTCTCTAGAGATCCATATGACGTCATGGATATGCGCAAGACATCCGAAGCACAGTTAGGAACAAGAGTGCCAAGAAACGTGCATGATGTTTGAAGAGAAACGCCGCACTGGTCCCTAATGCTGTCGGACCATCTTTTTGGTGGCCGCCATCTTGCTCTTGCGTTTGAGAATTATTTTCTGTAGCTGGGATTTATCATCTTAAACAACCTAATGTTTGTGACGTCATGGATATCCTGTGCAAGACATCTGAAGCACAGTTAGGAACTAGAGTGCCAAAAAACGTGCATGATGTATTATCTTGAGAATAGGTTATCATTAATCCGATGAAGTGTAACTTTAAGGTTTTAAAGATAGTAAAAATTGTCTAACCCTACAACTAACATGCAAACTGGTTGGCCTTACTTGTTGAACTTAGGGTAAGTAGTTAGGTAAGCCATTTGTTTAAATTATTTATTAAGGAAACAAACACCAGCAACAACAAGGATGGGTTGGCCATATTGAATCGTGACTGTATCCAAAAGACAGATATCGACGAAATCTTATATCAAAATTGGAAAAACTTAAAAACAGTTTCAGAACATAAAAATTTTATAGGCCGGTAGGAAATGAAATTTGAATGCATTTGGTCAAAATTATTTTTTTTGTATTTTTTGTTGGTTTTCGAGTTTTCAACCGTTAACTTTACTTTATGAAAGTCCAATTTATATAGAAAAAAATAATTAATAATTCTATGATTGTGTTTGAATATTAGTAAGAACACTGGCGAGGAGTGTACACTAGTTACGAATAACTTAAAAATAATAAATAAGTGGAAAACAAGAAAAAACGTATACATCGGTATAAGAAAAAGAAAAAGTCTCTTACTCGTCCGGACGAATTTTATGTGACGAGACATTATATATATATATATATATATATATATATATATATATATATATATATATATATACACGTGCTGGTAAAAAAAATAAAACATATGTATAAAACTGTAAAAATCATTCCGTTTGAGATAATTTTCGGCTTTTCAATTGTGTAGGCGAAATATTCTATATGTAAATAACAATTACAACTATTGTTAATCATTTGTAATATTTGCATATGTCAGACATTATTGTCACAGAGTAGTTTATTGTCACATTGGGAAATTCAGCGTTTCAATTTAATAGAACATTATTCGTTGAGTAATCTTAAACTCAAAAAAATTATGTGTTTAAAAAGATTTTGCAAGTAATTTAATCATAATCTCTCATGATGGGTCGCTCTAAAGACATATCTTTGTTTGAGAAGCAGCGAATGTTAGATTTGCGGGAAGTAGGAAAGACGCACATGGAAATCGCAACCAAGGTCGGATGTTCAAAATCGGTAGTGACCAAAGTGCACCAGAAAGATGTTAAGGTTGTTTCCAACAGCAATTGCAAGAAATGCGGACGAAAGAAAAGCACCACTGAAAGACAAGACCGGGCACTGGACAAGGTGGCAAAGAAAAGTCGATTCCAGTCAACAAGCCACATTACTAAAAGTGGAAACAGGTTTCTGATGCCGACGTTTCACGAAGCACTACCTACCGAAAGCTCCAGCAACTGGGATACCAAAATCGTATAGCTGCCACCAAACCGCTCCTTAACAAAAATCAGATGTTGAAGAGGCTACGATGGGCAACTGCTCATCAAACCTGGACTACAGACGAATGGCGGCGTGTGATCTTTTCAGATGAGTCTCGATTTTGTATTTCCTTCGGCGACCAAGGGCCACGTGTTTGGCGAAGATCCACGGAACGGTATAACCAAGAATGCGTCAAGAAGTCTGTGAAGTTCCCGCAGTTTTGCATGGTTTTGGGCTGTATGAGTGCTAAGGGTGTTGGTAATTTCTGCTTCATCAAAGGAAATGTAAACGCAACAGTGTACCAAGATATCATGGAAGCTAATTTACTGTAAGTGCTGGATAATCAGTTTGACAGTGACGCCACATACATCATTTTTCAACATGATTTGGCACCGACACACTCTGCCAAGTCCACAACTTCCTGGCTCCGAGAACACTCGATCCCTGTTCTTGAATGGCCGGCGAACTCGCCAGATTTTAACGTTATTGAAGCCTTGTGGGATCAGATGAAGAGGAAGCTTCGCAAAGAAAAACCTACTACCTTTGCAGCCATGAAGATTGCAATACAGAACACATGGGATTCGGTGTCTACACAGAATTGCGAGAAGCTTGATGATTCCATACCCGGCGAATTGATGCTGTTATCAAGGCAAAAGGTGCTGCTACTAAATATTGATTAATTTTTATCTGTATTTAAGTTAATAAAAAAAACTATTTTGTTTTCTTAGCTGTCTTATTCTATTATTTTGAAACGCGAAATATTGAAAAACTGACATTGCAATTGATATGAAAAAAAGTTTCTATCGTAAACCAACTATTTCAGTTAGTTTAGCATTATAGCAATATTTTAGCACCAATTACATCTCACAGATTGTCCTCAATAAGAATGAGAGATTATGATTAAATTACTTGCAAAATCTTTTTAAACACATACTTTTTTTGAGTTTGAGACTACTCAACGAATAATGTTCTATTAAATTGAAACGTTGAACTTCCTAATGTGACAATAAACTACTCTGTGACAATCAAGTCTGATATATGCAAATATGACCAATGATTAAAAATAGTTGTAATTGTTATTTACATATAGAATATTTCGCCTACACAATTGAAAAGCCGAAAATTATCTCAAACGGAATGATTTTTACAGTTTTATACATATGTTCTATTTTTTTGACCAGCCCGAGTATATATATAATATTTATGAATTAATAGTAATTATTTATTAGCTATAGATATCGATGTTTCATGCTTACGTAATATTCAGTGCATGATGTTAATTCCCGACGGTTGACGGGCGCGAACTTCGATCACAAATCGCCACTGATTCGCAGTCAAGAGCGTTTCCCGTTGGTTACCAAAAATTAGCTTAGAATTCAGGAGAAATTTAACTTTGTAAATACCAAGTCGGCGGGTATTTTACAACGAGCAGCGAATAGTGATCTACAACAACAAACTGTGTTGGATTTCGCAATGAAACTAGTAGTACTGCTTGTTATTAAACTCACTCATATATATATAAATATATATATATATATATATATTTGTTATTGTTTATAATCTATGTACGTATACGTTTTGTCCTTAAACCGGGACTCATCATCATAGAGATATGACTATTCACTGACGATTCGAAACCTTGGATTACAAGTATTTTTCAACTTAAATCCAACGTCGCTAACCTGAATAGCTGATAAACAATGATAATTTTAACACTTTTTAAAGCGGTTTGACTTCCAGGCATTCTACTTCTATTAGGGAAGGAATGATGCATTATAAAGCAAGTGACGTCATGCTGTGTTAGTACTACCATTACTACTCTACTCTACTTTTTTAACGAGAAGCGACAAATATAAATATTTGTTATTGTTTATTATCTATGTACGTATACGTTTCGTCCTTAAACCGGGACTCATCAGGAGATATGACTACCGGTTATGCGATTCGAAACCCTGGATTACAAGTATTTTCCAACTCAAATCCAACGTCGCTAACCGCTCAGCCAATAAATATATATATATATATATATATATATATATATATATATATATATATATATATATATATATATATATATATATATATATATATATATATATATATATATATATGTGTGTGTGTGTGTGCGCGCGCGTGTGTGTGTGTGTGTTTATATAAAACACATTGCTCTTTATTATAGAGAATCATGGTATTTTGACGAATATATATTTTTTACGTTTATAAAAGAAACAAAAACCTAATGAATTTTTAATCTAAATCTGTTCCGACTGAACAAAGCATTTTAAATGGAAACATCAGATGGGAAATGCAGAATCTGGTTTTATAAATGGGATTTTGAAGAGATTTTATTTTAACTCCACACAAAATAAATAAACGACTCACAGTTCACGTTTAAAAACAAAAACAAAAAAAAGAATGAAATTAAAACTAGCAGATTGCATTCACCACTGATACCGTTTTAATCAGTTTTTCTTATTTATTTTGTTCATCGCTTTCGTAATTAAGAAATAATTGATTTGAAAGTCTCAAAATATCTCTTCAAATATTGCACGTGGCAAATATATATAGCCATGTACTTTTTTGAATCTCGCACGAACCAGAACGGTCACCCTATCATAACCCTAACCCTAACCCTAACCAGAAAGGTCACCTTAACACCAACCCTAACCTTAACCCTAACCAGAACGGTTACCCTAACGCTAACCCTAACCCTAACCAGAACTGTCATCCTAACCCTAACCCTAACCAGAACGGTCACCCTAACCCTAACCCTAACACTAACTAGAACGGTCACCCTAACCCTAACCCTAACCAGAACGGTCACCCTAACCCTAACCCTAACACTAACTAAAACGGTCACCCTAACCCTAATCAGTACGGTCACCCTAACCAGAACGGTCACCCTAACACTAACCCTAACTAGAACGGCCATTGTTTGTAATTTAGTTTAATAAACATGTCACTATTTCTTTTGAAATGTCCATGATATTTGCACGACGGCGGCAGTATCTGTCTATTATTATACTGAAGACGAGTAAATCAACGTTTGTTTCCCTAAGGCTTTTTTCCCCATATATTTTGATCAGATTAAATACATTTAAAAGTATTTCTTAGTCGGTCGATATACAGAAAATATTAACATCTAACACCAACATAATACACAAAAATAACTGCATAAACCGACTTAAAATACTAGAAGCAATATTCATTAAAACTAAACAGCCTAATATTAACAAAATAGCTTTCAACACAGGTACTAACGTATTAAAAGTATTCCATAATTAAATGAAAATAAAGTAATTAAAATAAAATAAAATAAATAAATAAATAAGAATAAACTTTAAAAAATAACTAAATAAATAATGGTAATAATAGTAATAGGAATACATAATAATACATAAATAATAGTACAAATCAGAATTAATAAAATAAATAAATAAACAATAAAACCAAACACACAAACGATAGAATAAAAGAATAAAGAACAGATTTAGTTTAATTGTTCTGCTTAGCCGTAATTTGCAATTAACTGACCATTTAACACATCTCTTAAGAAGCTTTTACCTACAGCTCTCAATGTATGATGCTTCACAACTTACTGCTATATTATACAGTTGCAAATATTCTTACTTCTGTCACCCCGACCTTTGCTCCCCCTTCGCTCCCTCCCTGCTCCTATCTCCCTCCCCATATCTCTCTCTTCGTTTATTAGCAGTCAAAGGTAATAAAACTAACCATAAAACAGAAATTTCGAATGGTTCATTATAAACAAAAGCAAATATCACCACAGGTAACAATAGTATTTAACAATAAAAAAAAACACTTTTGCATCACTTTTATGCTTACTTTACAAAAATTCAAAAATAAGATATATATATATATATATATATATATATATATATCCATGATAAATGCCAGTATACTGAAATCATATGCCCTTAATAGGGTTAAGATGAAAATTCATATACACTAAATGTACAAAAGCAAGGAAATTCCCAAATTTTTACACACACACACACACACACACACACACACACACACACACACACACACACTCCGGGTAGAGCTTATTTTTGTAAGGGTATCGTCAATGGCCATTAGCTTTAAGGCAATGCTCATTAGGTAAAACTAATTCAGGCATTTGCAATGTTTACATTTCGTTACATTGAGATATCACTTACATTCAGTCAGTGTCGCATGATGGCGTAGGGGTCAGCTCGACGGTTGCGTTTCGATCCCGGCTTGAGACACCTAACTGGTCTAGCCGCACTGATGAGCTGTGAAACAGCGAAACAGGCTGTATGTGGATGACTATATTATATATATATATATATAAATTATTAGCAAACTACCCATCCTAAGACATTCTTACGACCGTTCATATCTCCCTCACCTCTCAAACACAATTTGGAATGATGTATTATAAACAAAAGCGAATATCACCACAAGTAATAATAGTATTTAACATATAGCGCCAATAAAAAAGAGGGGACAAAGAGAGAGACTACAGGGAGAAGAAAGAGAGAAAGATAGGGGGAGATATCTGACACAATGCCTCATTTTTAATTTTCGACTTAAAACAAATTAGCTGGCTTTTCGAACTCACTTTTTTCTGATTCAAAGAATTTAACCTACGCTTAATAAGTGACCCATTGGATCAATATTTTTCTAATATATATATATATATATATATATATATATATATATATATATATATATATATATATATATATAGAAAAGAGGGTAGTGCAGTATTAGTGCAGTTCCAACGAGAGAAAAGTATATATGTAAAGGAGTAAGGCTACCAACATTTGTAGAATTTTTTTCAACATTTATTTATTATTTTGTTGTTTTTTTCAACATTTATTTATTATTTTGTTGTTTTACCATTTTATAATTTTATATAACGCGTTTCAAGCGGTGGTCCGCTTTCATCAGATTTTCATATCTGATGAAAGCGGACCACCGCTTGAAACGCGTTATATAAAATTATAAAATGGTAAAACAACAAAATAATAAATAAATGTTGAAAAAAACAACAAAATAATAAATAAATGTTGAAAAAAACAACAAAATGATAAATAAATGTTGAAAAAAACATTCTACAAATGTTGGTAGCCTTACTCCTTTACATATATATATATATATATATATATATATATATATATATATATATATATATGGAAACGATTTTACTTAAACCAGTAAAATTCAGAAGCTTTATTTTAAAAGAATATATTACTTATTTAAATTGAATTTTTTTGATTTACACATTAATCTTCATCAGGATAATAGACAATATTTTTTTCTTCCTTTTTTTTTAAACGACATGGTGTCGCATGATCTTCTGTTTCAGATGTTGATGAAGATCGTTATGAAATAATGTCTCTAAGTAGTGTGTGCTCAGATCGCACGTTATAAGTTTTAGTAAAGTGTTCCACTTTATAGAATTCATTTAAATATTTTTAATTAAAACCTTTTTTTGTAACACAGTAAAATGAAGAGGCATTTTTTTAAGTAAACATATTATTTATTTAAATTCAAATTTTCAATTCACACAGAAATCTTCATCAGGATAATAGACAATATAATTTTTTTCTACCTTTTTTTTTAAACAACATGGTGTCGCTTGATCTTGTGCTTCATATATATATATATATTGCCAACTTATCTATCCCAGCGACTTCCTCTGATGATAAGAGTTTGATCTTTGAAAAGCCTGGCTTAAGGAAAATTTAATTTGAATAAATTGCCTTTTTGCGGAATATACCTTGCTTTGAACTTTTGAATTGAATTTTGATTTGGCTTTTGCTTTCTCTAATTCCTTTCCATTCTCCTTCATTTATATATATATATATATATATATATATATATATATATATATACATATATATATATATATATATATATATATATGTATATATATATATATGTATATATATATATATATATATATATCGGTCCTCGAAAAAGTAGAGCACTGTAATCGTAGTATTAACACAGCTTGACGTCATTTGTTTTATAATGCATCGTTCCTTCCCTTAAAAAGAAGTAGAATGCTCTAGACGTTAAGACCGCTTATAAAGTGTTAAAAATTATCCTCGTTTATTCGCTGTTTACAATTGACCGAGCGGTTAAAAATGTCGGATTTGAATTGAAAAATACTTGTGATCCGGGGTTTCGAATCGCATCACCGATAGTGAATAGGCATATCTCTATGCTGATAAGTCCCGATTGAAAAAGGACGAAACGTATACGTACATAGATAATAAACAATAACAAATATATATATATGTATATATATATATATATATATGATTATATTTATTTATACAGACATGTGCATAATCTGCGACACTGACATGTCGATGTTATCGATCAACATCTGTTAGAAACTGAGATCTCATCAGGTAGAATGAAAATCTGATCCGTCTATTCGATCACATTGTGATAGGAATATGTGATGTGCACATCTCTCTGAAAGGCAAGTTTAAGTCGAACGCGTAGCAACACGCAAAAAAATACCGTTTATATTTATTAGCACAAATAATTGAATTATTTATATTATACGTTTGTTCTTATCCAGTTCGACAGTCTATGTCGCCGGTAATGAACGAGTGTGATGTTTGGGGGGTTTGACTTCTTGAACGGCTGTAATGTATCGACGTCGATAGAAGACGAAAAATGGCCGACTGTTTCGCTCTCATAGTTTGGGGCGTGTTACAGAAGAAACAGGTCAGTGGGCCATTTACGTTCGGCTTTGATCAACCAATCAGAAACGAATAAAGCAATGTTTGTAAAGTTAAAAGTACTCAATGCGTCAGGTTGTTTATAAAATATTCTTTGATCACTATTCAAAGAAATAGTCAGTTCGTTTAATGACCGTCACGACGCGTATCGGATTTCATTGCCGCCACGATTTCACCTCATCTCAGATTAATCTTTCGCCTTCATAAAACCTTCATACAATCAGAAGCGCAAGCGTGACCTATTGTTGTTTGAGCATGTCACGGGTTAGTGAATACATCTTATCTAATTGAGAAATACGGAGGGGATGGTTTATTGCTTGTCACAAAGTCGCTCTCATCTATGGGAGAATAGCTACGGGACAAGAAAATATACTTTTGGTTTGGTTGGTTGTTTTGTTTTACGGCATATCAACCGTTTCCGGGTTATTTAATGCCGAATCCGGATATTTTGGTGATGGTTTTTATGCTACAAGTTCTTTATATGTTTAAGTATTTATTCATGGTGTTTAGTTGAGTGAAGGGAGGTGACGGTGGTTAAGTGCATATCGACACGGACTGAAGACCTGGGTGTTGCAAGTTCGAATCCAGTCGGTTCGACAGTACCACTTTCACATAGGGATGTTGGCAACCTTCCCGTGGTCCTTCCCGTAAGTAACCGATATCTTTCCAGAAAGATTTCTAACTAGAAAATCATTGGGGAAACTAATGCCAACATCAGAATCATCTGATTCACACGAAAGAAGAAGTTGAGTGAAAGGGGGAAGAAAGAGTGAGAAGAGGAGAGGGGAAAAAAACAATTTCCCTCCCATCTTCCCTCCCTTCTCCTCCCTTCTCTCTCTTCCTTCCTCCCCTCTTTCACTCAACCAAACACGATGAATAAATACTTAAACATATAAAAAACTTGAAGCATAAAATCATTCACCAAAATGATCGGATACAGCATTAAAT
The DNA here is from genome assembly GCA_963556195.1 of Sepiola atlantica. Taxonomy (NCBI): domain Eukaryota; kingdom Metazoa; phylum Mollusca; class Cephalopoda; order Sepiida; family Sepiolidae; genus Sepiola; species Sepiola atlantica. The sequence continues at coordinate 73,125,902 of OY744543.1, read as the reverse complement.
AACCCAAAAAGGGTTGATATGCCATAAAACAAAACAACCAAATTTTACCAAAATCACCAGATTCGGCATTAAATAACCCAAAAAGGGTTGATATGCATTAAAACAAAACAACCAAATAAAACCATATATCACATAAAGAGAGACTGTTCCACTCTACCAAAACTCTTGACTGTTGGCAAATAGGAATGTTCTTCAAGTTGAGATCAAAATCCGACCGTTTTGTTGCCATTATGCTATCAGTACCAGCTACTCAGTAAATAAAATCTGCTTTTGGGAAAAAATGTATTTTGAAAGTATTTTAGACATTAACTGATAACTGTTCCGTCTTCTTTTTCTTCTTCTTTTTTCCTTTCTTCTTCTTCTTCTTCTTCTTCTTCTTCTTCTTTATCTTCTTCGTCTTTTTTCTTTCCTCTTCTTTTTCTTCTCCTTCTTCTTCTTGTTCTTTTTTCTTTTATTCTTTTTCTTCTTCTTCTTTTTCTTTTTTCTTTTCTTCTTCTTCTTCTTCTTCTTCTTCTTCTTCCTCTATTTTTCTTTTCTTCTTCTTTTTTTCTTCTTCTTCTTCTTTATTTTCTGTTTTCGTATTGCCACATTGACTTAATGTTAGTGTTAGGATATAAAAAAAACTGAGCTATTTTGTGTTACTTAGAATTAATAACAGTTCCATATCCCGGGGCATTACAAGGGGACAGAGAAGAACATTTTCGGGCGAAATCAACTTTTATCGGTTCCATACAATATTTTGACTGTCCCGGTAAGCTAACTGCGTACGCACCGTTTCGTATTTTTCTATTACCTTTCTTTTGGTTGCCACACGGACTTAGCCTTGCTTATTAGAGTTTGAACCTGTCGCAGGGTAGTTGTTATATATTATCTTCTTGATAAACAGAGTTAGAAATGATGGACCATGTATGTTTGAAATTAATAGTTATTTTAAAACGATTCTCTGTAATATCTGACGTTGTG
>OY744543.1:73114939-73119939 GCA_963556195.1 Sepiola atlantica | reverse complement strand
GATTCCAGTATTTTCAAATGGTTGTTGGAATCTGCTCTATGCAAGACCTCAAAACGGTCTACTTTATAACTACTGGCACAGCTAGGGTTTTCAACCAAATGTTGGCCAATAGCAGAGTCCAAAGTATTAGAGGAGGGGTAACCCAAGGATCCTACATTTCCCTGACGTATTTTTGATGGAACGTGCTGGTTTATGCGGGTCTGCAAATGCAAGGAAGTACGCCCTATATAGCCAGCATTACATTGACATTTAAATTGGTATACAATATTACTATAATTTGTATAGGGCACACTATCCTTGCGAAAAGAAGGAAAAGCAGGTCTAGTAGCATAAACTAATCGTAAGGAAACAGAGTAGAAACAATTACTAATGCTATCAACAATCTGTTTACCTAGTTTAATATTATTTCCCCCTATCCAAATGTCGCATTTATTTGAAATTACCTTGTTTTTTTTGTACTTGAAACCGACGGTACGAATGTTGTACTAATTTTTCTGTACCGAAATAAAACAATAAATAAGAATGTATATATATATCAAGACACTTTAATCCAAGAATTTTTTATTTGTTGTGAATTTTTCTGATGATGTTGTAGTGTTGCAGAGACGATATTGACATAAAAAAATGTTGTTTGGCACAAGACAAATGAAACGGAGCGTTATTAATATATCTCACAAAAATGTTATGCTTTTTGGAAATGTGAAAAAATAAAAATAAAATAAAACCATGGTTATTGGAATATTATATGAACTGACTACCATAACTTTCGCCCATCCACCAAAATCACAGCCCCCCCCCTCCCTCTCTACCTATCCCCATTTTCCCTGCATACACCCCCCACACACAAACATTCCAACTCACTCTTCCCCTTCAATCTCGACCACAGCCATCTGGTCAAACACCCCCTCCCCCTCTTCCTCCAATCTCTCTCTGCCATCCATTTTACCCCTGCTCATCCCCCACCTCTTTCTCGCATCGCCAGCCACAGTAGTCCTCGCTCCCTCCACCCTTTCCCCTTTTTTCTCCCACTCATTTTCATTCTCTAACAAGTACGGACGTCCAGCAAGACGCTGCCATTATGTCTCATTTTATTTTATTTTTCTTCCCAACATGTCTACCCTATCTGTATCTGTGCTTGCATGATATCTTTTCTCTATATCATCATCCTGATGAAGTCTTATAAATAAAGACGAAACGTTGATGTACACATAAAAAACATCCAGTTTTTGGTTTTCCTTTTTCATTTTACCATCACGTCGGATTACCTTCATCTTTCTCTTCCCATATATATATATATATATATATATATATATATATATATATATATATATATATATATATATATATATATACACATATATATATATATATATATATATATATATACATATATATATATATATATACACATATATATATATATATATATATATATATATATATATATATATATATATATATACATATTATGACTAACGAACGCTACCACCTCCCCAAAAGAGGAGTTTATGCCTGGGAGGATGATATCATCACACCAAAGGGATAGTAAACAACCCCAACCTTCTACAAAATGAGACGATGATATTCTAAGAAACGAACATATATGCTACTGCCGTTCTCCCCAAAAGAGAAGGTAATCCCCGGGAGGAATGTATTATGAGGAATGAAAATATACTACACAAACCCCCAAAGGAGAATATAAAGCGTCGAATGCTGCCCTATAGTATTATTATTATTATTATTATTATTATTATTATTATTATTATTTATTTTTTTTTTTTAAATTTTTTTTTTTATTATTATTTTTATTATTATTATTATTATTATTATTATGATTATTATTATTAATTATTATTATTATTATTATAATTATTATTTTCATTATTATTATTATTATTATTATTATTATTTTTATTATAATTATTATTATTATTATTATGATTATTATTATTAATTATTATTATTTACTCACTAGGAGTTATCACACTGGTCATCGTCAGTGATCGCACACTGCCGACAACCTGTGGTATTCCCTGGAGTCTGAGTGACAACAAGTCTCCTCAGGCCTCCAGTATGCTCCACCTCTTTTCGTTCATCACCGCTGATGACCTTGCGGTAATCGCAACAGCCACCTACCAACGATTTCCCGCTGATAAAGGCTATTGGTCCCCTCTGGGGCCCGAGTGGCAACAAGCCTTCCCAAGGTCCCAGAGCTGTCCGCGCTCTTCCAGTGGAGGTCTGGTTTTGCGCTTTCCCTCCTCGACCCTCTGTCCATAATCTTCGTGGCGTCAGCCTATGCTTGCGCCTCTCTCGTGCGGTTGTATTTTCCCCGGTTCTGTTGTTTTGTGCTTGCATGTGTTTGTTCTCCATTCGTTGCTTATGTGGGTTGGTTTCTGCATTCGAGGACATTTCTCAGTATTGTAGCTGTTTTGATCATTACTGTCCTTTGTATGGTCTTAGTTATCCCTTTGATTCCTATTTCTCCTAGTCTTTTCTCCATGTTTTTGGGGACTGTTCCTAGTGCTCCTATGATTATTGGTGTTATACTGACTTTCTTCATGTTCCATATTCCTTTCAATTCTCTGGCAAGTTCAGTATATTTGCTTCTCTTTTCCGTCTCTTTGATCTTCACTCTGTGGATTGCTGGAACGGCAAAGTCCACGATTTTGCAGGATTTTTCTTTCTTGTTGATTATTATCATATCCGGTCTCCTTGCTGTTATGGGTTTGTCTGTTTGTACATTCATATCCCATATGATTTTGTGTTTTTCGTTTTCTTGTACAGTTTTTGGTTTGTGTTTGTACCGTTTTCTTGCATATTCGAAATTCAGTTGTTTGCACATTTCCCGGTGTACTTCTTTCCCCATGCTGTCATGTCTGTTCTTGTATTCCCTTTGTGCTAGCTTGCTGCATTCACTTATTATATGATTTATCGTTTCGTCTCTTTGTCCACACAATCTGCATTTGCTGTTTTCCTAGGTTTTATCTATCTTTGCTTTAATAAAGTTTGTCCTAATCGCATTGTTCTGTGCGGCCGTCAGCAGAGATTCCGTTTCTCTGTTCAGGTTTCCTTTTCTTAGCCATGCCCAGCTGTTTTCATTGGCTTCATCGCTTGTGAGTCTTATAAAGCGTCCATGTAGTTGTTTTTCTTCCCACTTTTCCTTTCTTGTCTTTTTGTTTCTGGGTTCAGTGCTTCCGGGGTTGTTTGTTGGGCTGGTGTCTCTTGCTGTGGTGATCAGTCTTTCCATGTTCTGGGTTACATATTTCTCCAGCTCTTTTTTGGTGTCTTCCACACAGTCTTCTATACTTACCAGTCCTCTACCTCCTTCATTTCTTTTCACGTAGAGTCTGTCCGTGTCGTCTTTCGGGTGCAGTGCATTGTGCATAGTCATTAGTTTTCTAGTTCTTTGGTCAAAGTGCCTGAGTTCTTCTTTGGTCCAGCCTATGAATGGTCCAGAGTATCTTATTAGTGATACAGTCCATGTGTTTATCCCTTTTACTAGGTTTCTGCTATATAGTTTAGTTTCTAAGAGTTTCCTTGTTCTTCGTAGATATTCTTTTCCAATCTTCTCTTTCATTTCTGTATATTTGATTGTGTCTGCTTCCAGAACTCCCAGGTATTTGTAACTATCTTGTTCTCCTAGCGCCCTCATCTCCTCTTGGTTGGGGAGTTCTATACCTTCTGTCTTTTCCAGTTTTCCTCTTTTGATCTCTAGCAGTGCACATTTTTCTATTCCAAACTCCATTTGGATATCCTGGCTGAATATCCTGGTTGTGTATATCAGCTTTTCCAGTTCTTTTTTGTTTTTTGCAAACAGTTTAAGGTCATCCATGTACATCAGGTGGTTTATTCTTTGTTCTGTATCCGTAAACCTGTATCCGGCATCACACTTTCTGAGTATGTAGTTGAGTGGCATCATGGCTATTATAAACAGTAGTGGTGATAGAGAGTCTCCTTGAAAAATGCCTCTCTGTATTTTTATCTCAGACAGGTATTGTCCTCCGGCTGTCAGTTTTAGTCTCCATGTTTCCATTGCTTTCTGGATGAGATTAATAATCCTGTCTGGTATCTTGTATATTTTTAAGCATTCAATTATCCATGTTTGGGGGATTCTGTCGTAGGCTTTCTTGTAGTCAATCCATGCCATGGTTATGTTCTTTTGTCTGCTCTTCACCTCCTTCAGAGTCTTTTGATCAATGTATAGTAGATCATGTGCACCTCTTTGTCCTTTCCGGCATCCTTTTTGTTCCTCGGGGAGCAGTCCACGTTTGTCCAGGGATTCGTAGATTTGTTCTCTCAGTTGTGCTGTGAGAATTTTCCACATTATTGGTAGACATGTTATCGGTCTGTAGTTGCTGGGGGTCGTTCCCTTTTTGGGGTCTTTTTGTATTAGTGTTGTTCTTCCTTCCGTCATCCATTCTGGTATGTCTGTTTTGCGGATACATCCGCTCAGTTTCTGCGCTATTCTTTCATGCAGGGTCGTGAATTTTTTAAACCAGTATGCATGTATTCCATCGTGGCCTGGTGCTCTCCAGTTTGACATTTTTCTTAGAGTTTTCTTGATCGTTTCTTTGTTGATTTCTGTTTCGGTTCCTTCTTCGATTTCTTGCAGTTCATCTCTCATGTTTTTCAACCATTGGGCATTCTTGTTGTGCTTTTTTGGTTCTTCCCATATCTGGCTCCAGAATTGTTTTGTTTCTGTTAGGGTTCGGTTGCTCTGTCGTTGTTTTTTCTCCATTTACGTTTTTGTAAAACTGGCTTTCATTGTTTTCAAAGGTCCTGTTCTGTTTGCTCTGTTCTGATTTGTACCTGTATCGTCTCAGTCTTCCTTCTATTGCTGCTATCCTTTGTTTTATTTCTTCATGTTTCTCATTTAGTTTTTCCTTGCGTTTCTGATTTTTGCTTCTTAATCGTTTCATGTCCTCCTTCCTTCTGTTCACGGTTTTAGCTTCTTTCCGAAGTTTGGTGATCTGGGTTTCCAGTCTGATTTCCCATCCAGG
>OY744543.1:73072439-73109939 GCA_963556195.1 Sepiola atlantica | reverse complement strand
ACTCTAACTCGCACCCTCCCCTCTCTCTACCCCTCCCCCCCGTTGTCAAAGGCAAATCTTAAATAGTAGTTTCAGATCGTGACACACAAAATAAATAATACACACGCTATCGTATTAATATATAAATAATAATAATAATAATAATAATAATAATAATAATAATAATAATAATAATAATAATAATAATGATGATGATGATGATAATAATAATGATGATGATAATAATAATAATAATTATTATTATTATTATTATTATTATTATAAGAAGAAGAAGAAGAAGAAGAAGAAGAAGAAGAAGAAGAAGAAGAAGAAGAAGAAAAAGAAGACATTTTAAATATTTAAAAAAATAAATAATAAATAAATATCGTAAGCCTGAAACCGGCCCATTTGGTAAGCGTTTCCGCGTCTCCTCCGCCTTCCACAATGCCCTCCTCCTTCCACGCTGAAGCGACAGAGCAGGGTCAGTTAATAGTTTAATTAAGTAAATTTTGATCTATTAAACAACTCCATTTAGTTAGGTCAGTGGTAAAGTCGCCGCTATTCAGTTAGATGTTACTGTTTCGATTCCAAGATCTGCCTCCAATGTATTTGTTGTTTATTTATTGCACACGGACACGCACGCTGTCGTATTTATATATAGATTATCATTATTATTATTATCATTATTATTATTATTATTTGGACGTTCATTCTATTTAGATTGGTGTTAATGTGCACTTTTAATTTGTTCTATAATTGATCGTGTAAGCCCGTCTACAAGGAACATTTTGAATTAAACCACATACGCTGTAATTAATTCAGCATCTACCCCAGAGGCCGTTGTATATACATTATACATATATGAGTATACTGTGATTGTGAGCAACTGGCATCACTAGAAAATATATTACCCGTTGCCGAAGCCATTTATTATCGGAGAAAATATGGTAAGTAGGTGTTCAGCGGGATATTAGGTACTTGTAACGCGTAGAGATATGACTATGGTGAACATCGTTTTAAGATGCAGGCCATTGCTGGACAATGCGCCGCTCTCTAGTATCTCATGAAAGTAATTCAATTATTAGATTTACAAATTATTAGGTGAAATTAATTAAAGTCTTCGGGCGATTCCTTAGAAGTCGCTGAGAAAACTCAGCAAAGTGTCTGTCTTATTCGTTGCAACATTTCACGTCTGACAGTTCACGGAATAAGATGTCAATAAGGAAAAGTGAAAACTTCGCGCTTAGTCGGATGGACGCAGACGCTTAATTAGAATGCTCGTCTGAATTAGAATTAGCGAGATCGTGCTGAATGCGTACACTCAACGATGACGCGTGTTTTGTACGTTTTCTGCGGGTTTGAATTCGTCAAATTAGATGACAAATCCGTCTACGCGGAGTTATACATTATAGGCTATGATATTAATGGGTGTTTTACGGTAAATCAACAAGTTTGGGTAAACTGATGTCAGGAAATAGAAGTCACGTGTTTTAGTGGTTATAAGCGCAGACTGTTAACTCGGCAAGCCGAGTCTAACTTCTGCGCGAGCAAGAGCATCACTTTCACTAATACCTCAGAGACTCTTGACTGGAAGATACCAGTCGAGGATCCGTTCTCGATAAAAAGTGCCGCAGAAACGGTCATTTCGGTGGGCTTTTATCTGTTGGGCTATGATATTGGTCATGTGTAGTTCCAAGAGGTCCACCCTCCCAGGCTTAGCCTTCCCTCTTTGGGGAGGTGTTAGTTTATTGCTAAATGCTTGATGCACTCCTACAGAGGAATTCCAACGGGGCTGCCCAGGGTCATTTTTAGAGGCCAGAGTGCCCCTTCTTTAAGGGCGCAGATTTGATTCTCCCCATCTTCCGGCGTAGTGTCACATCTTCTTGCGATGAAAAAGAAGTAAATACCGATCAATAACCATTGGTAACGGTATGCATCTATCTATCCTGCCTCCAGCTATAGATTAAATAGTGGCGTAGACTAGACTCTCAAGCCTCAGTTGTGTAATTAATCTAAGCTAAAGAAAACTCTGAAATAATACCAGTCTTTCTCTGAATTGTTTCCAGTTGTCTTCGATTTATAACCACTGGACTGAAGAAATGACGGTGCAAGAAAATGCGGTTTAAGATTACGCAACCCTTGCTTACTATAGACGGTTTCATTTATCTCTATCTCGAGAGAGATTTCGCCACCTATACATGTACTACGATTAATTGAACACTGGTTTCCTTTTTAACTAGAGTTGGGATGCGACGATTGGCGGGTTCGTACAATCACTTCAATGAACACATGAAAAACGATATCCACGCGCACATAACAAGTTCTGTCTATATTTACTCTAAAAATCAATGATGATTTTATATAACTCTCCATTTGATTGACGGATATGTGATTATAAAGTTTTAGAAAAAAAATAGGAATTAAGTAATTTATAAAGGAAAATAATACATCCTAGGATACTTATACAGGGTGGGTAAAAATAAGGGTCCTATTTTTAAAAATTCATAACTTTTTTATTTATTGATTTTTAAAAAAAAAATTTTTTTTTTAGAATAAGTAAAGGACCCCTTCCGAAGCAAGCATGAGCCGTATTAGCCCTAAGGAACGTACCCTCATTTAGAAAACATTATTTTTGCTTGAAAAACTCAAAACAGTGTAAAAAACAATACTTTAATTTTTGTAAGTTTTAAGAAGTGTTTTTCGGCTAAAATTTGTTTTGTTTATTTCAAAAAATCTCGGAAGGGTCAGTCTACACACACATAAAGTTTGGTGAGTTTATCTTTTATTTTGTGGAAGTTATTCAAATTCAAGTTATTCAAATTTAAAGATAGGACCCTTATTTTGGCCCACCCTGTATTATATAAATAGAAAGGACTGCGTACAAAGCTTTAAAAAATCAACCAACGCGCGTGATTTTACTGTGTCATCTGTGATAGGATCTGTGAGGGTAGGGTTAGGGTTTGACCAGTCAGATGTACAGCAGGAGACGTCAGTTATCTATTCGTTATAGAGTGGCCGTTAATATCGATAGTGTTGACAGTGTTACAACTGCAAATGGGCGTGCGATCGATACATACGCTGCGTCATTTACTAGTCGAAGTATGATGTCGGCGAATACATGGTAACAAACACAAGGAAAAATATAGCTCTTTTTAAAGAGTTAAATTAAACAAAGTGTTTTACTTATATTTACTAGATACGATTGACATCGTCATAAGAAACCCATTAAGGCGTTTAAGGGTGTTGGAATGAAAACACTTCAAATAAGTAAAAAAAAAACTCTGAGAAATTAACTACAAAGGACTATCATCATCATCATCGTCATCGTCGTCGTCATCATCATCGTCGTCGTTGTCGTCGTCATCATCGTCATCACAGCCATCATCATCATCATCATCATCATCATCATCATCATCATCATCATCATCATCATCATCATCATCATCATCATCATCACAGCCATCATCATCATCATCATCATCATCACATCCCCCACCATCATCATCATCAGCAGCAGCATCATCACAGCCACCACCATCATCAGCATCAGCATCATCAAAGCCACCACCATCATCATCAGCATCAGCATCATCACAGCCACCACCATCATCATCAGCAGCAGCAGCATCATCACAGCCACCACCATCATCATCAGCATCATCATCATCATCAGTATCTTTTTATTTCACTCCTGTTAGAAGATCCTTTCCCTGGTTTCTTTCCACCTTGTTTTATCCCTGGCTAGGTGTGGTCAAGTAGGACCTACTTGCCTATCGAGGTCCTCTCTCCCCGGGGTTTTGACCTTCCTCTTGGTCTTTACCATTGCCTCGGGGTCCATTCTGTCTCTCTATATGTCAACATGTTGTATGTACATCTCGAAAGGTGACCTGCCCATCTATGTTTTGTGATTCGTATGATAGTGATGATTTCGTTTATTCTAGTGTTCTGTCTGATCCAGGTGTTTCTTTTTCTATTATGTAAACTGATGACGGGCATAGTGTGTTCGATTTTACACTGTGCCACTCTTAGCTTTTTCATCACTGCATTATTAAATGCCAATGTTTCACTACCATATGTCATAACACGCATAGTGTATTCATTGAACACTTTTTGTTTAATATCCATCGTGGACTTTATACTCTTCATGATGTTGTCTACTTTGGAAAAGCCTGCCCATATTTACCATATTTTCTCCATAGTTCGTTAGTATAGTAGTGGAGAACTATTTATAGAGTATACCCCGAAATATGCATAGTTTATCATTTAACCTATGATAGCGACAGGGGCAAAATAATACTCGTACCATTTTTTGTTTATTTTAGAAAAGGTTGTCCATCCTAGCGAAATTCGCCGTTCGATTTTAGTCATCATATCAGACTCATTTTACCATTTTTCCTACGTAGATGTAGTTGTCAACTTCCCCGACATTTTCACCTTTCTCTATGACTGGGGCTCTTGTGACATATTTGTTGATGATGACCTTGGCTTTACCAGCGTGCATTTTAAGACCAACTCTATGGCTAGTATTGTGAATGTTGTTAAGAACTCCTTCTAATTCTTGAGGTGTGTGACTTGTGACAATGATATCGTCGGCAAATTCTAGATTAGCAAGGTATGTTCCGTTTATATTGATATCTCTGCCTTCTCAGTCAATTTTATTGATCACCGAATCTTGCAGGCAGGATGCAAAGAGGTTTGGTGAACTGTTGTCACCTTTTCTGGCACCGCTTTCTATATTAACCTTGTCATTGTACTGTTGGAGTCTTAAAGTTGCTGTCGCTCCGTCGTAAAGATCCTGGTACATGTTGATGAAAGCACTGTCAATTCTTTGAGCTTTCAAAGCTGTGAACATAGGGGTGAATTCGATGGAGTCAGAAAACCCCCGTGAAAAAGGTTTTCCAATTATCGAGTCCGTATAAGTTTATGCCACCTATAACTCTAATCTCATTAATATGATTTTTAATATAAAGAAATAAAAATGCAAGCTCATTCATAGAAAGACGGGTTCGTTGTATCACAGCTATTGTATGTGGCTAGACCAGCACGTGATTGAAGCTGGGATTTAAACTCGACTGTTTTTTTGACAGTCAACGCTTATAATCGTTAGGCAGAAAGTGCAATCAGGATTACGTGAAATTTTAATACTTATTTTTATCCTTTCAACCACCGAAGAGTGCTTTATTCAGTTTTAGGAAGTACTTTCCATTATCGCTAATGGTAGTTGGCCATTTTACTTACAACAGTGCTAAACCAACGAAAAGGTTGTACATATGCCGTCATCTTCATAAGGTTTATATATATATATATATATATATATATATACAAAGCGAGTTCCGCGCAACCGTTGAACACTGTTCGACAATAATGACACTTTATCTGCGTCCCCGCATAAGTGTATCTCAATTTCAATCACTGTCTGTGCTGATTGTCGGTAGTCGTATGGTCCTGAGAGTTTGTCTCGTAATTCTACCCTGAATTTATAAAGTGCGTTCGATCCCATGCGACTGCCTACAACCCCCACTCTTGCACTGATGAGGGCAAAGAGCTTAAAACGTTATCGTATGTAGGTAATAAACACTTTAATATTTAATAAAAAATAGTTATACTATATATATATATATAATTATACATCTATCTGTCCATATTTTGTGAAGTAATTTTGAAACAATATATATATATATATATATATATATATATATATGTATAAAGTGAATGGTAGCTTTCTTGAAGCTTTGCTAGTGAGTAAGTGTGTAGATATTTGATATATGAAGCTATTTGTTCAATGTTCAATTGATCTTTCATTTACTCTTGTATAAATCCGGAAAGATCGACATACATGTGTTTATATTTCGAGAGAAATATCTCCTGTTCAAAACAAACAAAGGTGAATTTCGTTTACGTTTTGAGAAACGTTTTAAAATTGTTGTTACACATTCAAATGTAACAACAACTTGTCTTGGTGATGAGTCATGTCATCTGTTCCGACTTATGCTACAGAGGGAACTATTATTAAAACTAATTTCAAGAATCATTTTGATTAAAATCAATTGCATAAGGTTGATCCTAGAAAATGTCTAAAATGTAATGGTTAAGCTTAAGTGGGCTTAACTAGAAAATGAAATTCAGAGAATCGAGATCAATTGATCTTCAATGACTATGGATAAAATTTAATGCAAACCTGAAATATTTGAATGTTCAAATTGAAGGTTGTGCCCATATTTTTGCCCTTAATTTCCTTTCAAATACCTAAAAAAACGACATTTGTAGAATATTTATTAATTGATCGATGATGCTTTTTTTTAATACAACAAACATCTGACGTATCTAAATGCTCATGAATGGGTGTCTATCCCCTTTATATTTATTTTTAGATGAAACTAAATTTAACAAAATACAGCCCACATTACCGTGACTTACCGCTCGCAGCTGGGGTTCCAAATTCAAACTGATCGGTTAATTTGTTTATGAGTAAATTGTTTGTGGGCATCTGTCAGTGGCACCGACTATGTATCAGCGCCGTATTGGGATGTTGTTTGTGTGCATCTTCTTGTGTGACTGTAGAGACCAAGTCTTGAATGTCATGGTCTACTACAGCCTTGACATACGAAAGCTGTTGCGCAATGTGTCACCTCAGCTTGTTGGTCTGCCTGTAGGCTCGCTCTTCTCATAGCTCTCTTCGCAGCGTTTTTCATCGTGGAGGGTATTTTCACTGATGATCATTCCCTGGCGTATCTGTTTCTTTCAGGCAGGTCTGTCAACTGCAAAGGCTTCCCATGTATTAATGTCAATTAAGCAAGCCTCATATCTCGCTTGCAGACATCCTTGAAGCGGGGATGGGGACGACCCCTTTTTCTTGAGCCTGAGGAAAGCTCACCGTAAAAGGGAGTCTTTAGGGATGCGTCCATCATCCATCCTGTATACATGGCCCAGTAAGCGAAGACGTCGCTCACGCAGTAGATGGATAGAATGCCTGCCCTTTGCAGAACATCATTGTTGCTAACAATGTCCTGCCATGTGATACCAAGTACTCTACGTAGGCACCTCATATAGAAGACCTGGAGTTTCTTATCCTGTGTTGAGTATGTGCTCTCTGCTTATCTCGGCATTGTTTCCAGTCGTCTTGTACTATACTTGCCATTGGAATCAAGCAATGTCGACTCAGGAGAGCGGTTGTTAGTGATTGTGCAACCCTTGCAATTTCAAATTCATGCGTGGGCAGCCCCTGGTGGGGCACTCATACGTCGAAATATCGACGGGAGAGTCCATCATATATATATATATATATATATATATATATATATATATATATATATATATATATATATATATGTGTGTGTGTGTGTGTATGTGTGTATTTAATGTTCTGAATGTTTATAAATGTATGCATTTGTACGTAAATTCTTTACTCAGAAGATGGCCGTCTATAGAGCGTGCGTCCCCAGCGTCTTACTGTATGAGAGCGAGTCTGGACCATATATATATATATATATATATATATATATATATATATATATATATATATATATATATATATATATATGTATATATATATATAACTTATTATGATCGATTCATTAAATGTTGTTATTTGAATTCAATTACTACTATTCCGAAAAGTATATATATATATATATATATATATATATATATATATATATATATATATATATACGTAATTGAACGGTATATATCAAATTACATAGTCCATGTTTATATCCATTCGGCCATTTATACGCCTCTTTATTATTACAACGTTATGACAATCTACATAATTCGGGGGTTTATACCTACAAGTACTTAACAGAAAACTTGAGAGACAGACGGACAGACAGACAGACAGACAGACAGACGGATACACGTCTCAACTATTACTATAGATTGTTAAGTGGGAAAGGGGTCTAATTAAGATTCGATTCTCTCTGCATTTCCCTCGCGTCGTTTTAAGAATAGCGCTTATTTATTTATTTAGAGTTTGGGTACATTTAGAAGATGGCTGGCGTTGGTGAAATGCAATGGCTTCAACGTAAGAGAAAAGAAATATTTCTCCAGAGGAAAGACCTGAATATTACATTTCTGATTATAAACCGATTTTGAACTTTAATGTCCACTGTGTTGGTCTGATTTGTTCTCTGCGTACCTGTTTAATTTTGAGTTTCATCATCTCTATCGCTGTCTCTCCCCCCTCTCCATAAATCCTTCTCGCTATCTCTCTCTTTCTATACATCTATATAAGTAAAACTAGCATGAAGATTGACTACACTACCCCCAAGTTAAAAGCCTAGGAACATGGTCGCATAACAACAGAACATATCTGCCTATCCCTAAGGAAGGAGGTAATGCCTCGGACAGTTGTCTCGTGCATACATTCCAAATACTACATTACATGGAGACAGTGTAGTATCTGTACTTGTTTTTATTAAAACAATTAGTGATTCCTTCGGGATGGTATGATGACAGGAGAACAGATACTACAGAGGGAGACAGTGTAGTATCTGTTCTCCTGCGATCATACCACCAAGAAGGCATCACTACTTCTTTTTATTAAAAGAAGTAGTGATGCCTTCGGGATGGTATGATGACAGGAGAACAGATACTACAGAGAGAGACAGTGTAGTATCTGTACTCCTGCCATCATACCACCAAGAAGGCATCACTACTTCTTTTTATTAAAAGAAGTAGTGATGCCTTCGGGATGGTATGATGACAGGAGAACATATACTACAGAGGGAGACAGTGTAGTATCTGTTCTCCTGCGATCATACCACCACGAAGGCATCACTACTTCTTTTTATTAAAAGAAGTAGTGATGCCTTCGGGATGGTATGATGACAGGAGAACAGATACTACACTGTCTCCCTCTGATAAAGGGGACGTATAGCCTAGGAGGATGGAATGATGGCTCAATGCATTTTGCGTATAGAGCAAATATTTTAGGCTAGAGGGTAACATTTTTAATAGTCATTAATTTTTTTTGTGAGATGATACAAATTGGCTGAATTTCATTTACGTTTACGTATCAAAGTGTGCTTCTTACTTGCAGATTGTCATTTGCTATGGTTGTATCATGTTTTTGGGACCTTAAATAACGTACTTAGCACCATACGAATTGTAATATTTTGACATATGTAATCTGTAGATAGATAGATAAAGAGAAAGAGACAGTGTAGTATATGTTCTCCTGTCATCATACCATCCCTAAGACGTCACTATTTCTTTTTATTAAAAGAAGTAGTGATGCCGTCGGGATGGTATGATGACATGAGAACAGATACTACATCGTCTCACTCTGAAAAAGGGGGCGTATAGCCTAGGAGAATGGAATATTGGCTCAATGCATTTTGCGTATAGAGCAAATATTTTAGGCTAGAGGGTAACATTTTTAATAGTCATTAAATTTTTTTTGTGAGATGATACAAATTGGCTGAATTGCATTTACGCTTACGTATCAAAGTTTGATTCTTACTGGCCAATTCTAATTTGCTATGGTTGTATCATGTTTTTGGGACCTTAAATAACGTACTTAGCTCCAGACAAATTGTAATATGTTGGTAGTTGGTTTGGTAGTTTTGTTTTACGGCATATCAACCCTTTTTTGGGTTATTTAATGCCGAATCTAGTCATTATAGTAAAAGTTTTTATGCTTCAAGTTCTTTATATCTTCAAATGTTTAATCATCGTTTTTGGTTTGGTAGTTTAGTTTTACGGCATATCAACCCTTTTTGGGTTATTTAATGCCGAATCTAGTCATTATAGTAAAAGTTTTTATGCTTCAAGTTCTTTATATCTTCAAATGTTTAATTAGGGTTTTTGGTTTGGTAGTTTTGTTTTACGGCATATCAACCCTTTTTGGGTTATTTAATGCCGAATCTGGTCATTATAGTAAAAGTTTTTATGCTTCAAGTTCTTTATATCTTCAAATGTTTAATCAGGGTTTTTGGTTTGGTAGTTTTGTTTTACGGCATATCAACCCTTTTTGGGTTATTTAATGCCGAATCTGGTCATTATAGTAAAAGATTTATGCTTCAAGATCTAAAAATAAAATAAAAAAGGGGAGGGAGAAAGGGAGAGGGGGTGTTGTTTTTGTATTTGGTTTTGTAGAACATAATTAAGTTTTACAAAAAAGAAAAAAACAAAAAAAAACGTCAATGTAGGTGAATTTCGTCTCAGGGAGCCACAGGGCAGCCTGATCTGGTATCACCAGATAATATGTTGGCATGTATAATCTATAAATAGATAGATAGATAGATAGATAGATAGATAGCTAAAGAGAAAGAGAGGGGGAGAAAGAGATGAGGCTATGCCGACCACTTAGATATTTGCTTAGTTATTTCATTGCATACTTTACAAAATGTGTCGCTGAGTTCGATTATTCTGAACGCGCATCATGAGTTCCACTCGCGGGTAAAAACGGACTCTTTCCACTGCACGGTTCCTTGAGTGGAATGCGCTCCATTCT
The DNA here is from genome assembly GCA_963556195.1 of Sepiola atlantica. Taxonomy (NCBI): domain Eukaryota; kingdom Metazoa; phylum Mollusca; class Cephalopoda; order Sepiida; family Sepiolidae; genus Sepiola; species Sepiola atlantica. The sequence continues at coordinate 73,099,504 of OY744543.1, read as the reverse complement.
AACCAGTGAAGTTCTTCTAACTTTTAATTCATCTGATAATTCAATTTATTTCCATCAAGGGGGATTTGCTGCCCGGGGACAGTGGAATTACCATTGTTACTCACCTCTTTCAAAATGGTATTCCGTCATCCTAAGTGATGATAGAACGAAATTGCACTTCCTTCTGGCGGACCGTAATGGAAAAAAGGTGTTATTTGTTCGGTGTTCAATTTTATGCGTACCCTCATTTCCTATCAACACGTCATACCATCGTCATATTCTATTGTATATTAACAAAATTTCTGATCCTCTAAAAAAAAAAGATAATAATCCTTATTAATTAATTAGAAATATGTTAATCCTTAAAAATCCCTGCAAATACCATAGGTAAAAAATGAGACTGTTTTTATATTATTTGGGTAAATCAGACACCTATTTTTTTATCTTGTTATTTGTTTTCACAAGGTTTCGGCCGATGTAACCTCCGGCTTCCTTCAGGTGCATTTCTTTGAACATGGGAATGTTTCTGTTGAACTCCGGTAAAATTAAAAATCGACGGTGTTAACATAATATGATAAAAAATTGTGTATAGGCGAAAAAATTGGTTTATGTTGTAGTTTAAAAAAATATTATTAAATAAAATCATTTCTAGTTAAAATCTATTTATTTGTACGCATTTAACTGGAAGACAATACCGTTTGAAATGTGTTAATATGATTAAAAAATGGTGAGTTTCACAAAATGGAGTTCGAAAACGTACTACAACGTACTTTTTATTTTTATTACTACGTAATAACACATTGCGGTTAACTCCAAAACATTCTTAATGTTTCACTCATTTTATTTTTTTTTTTTTTTAAACTGTTTAGGCCGTCGATCTTTACCATTACCCGAACCATTTATTTAGTCAAAGAGACAGCAGACTGTTTTTCTCCGTCAGCTATAACCGGACAAAAGGGTTAATTCATTTTAATGTTATTCTTACTTATTATCGCCTGTGGTAAGGATGGAACTTTATCCCTCAGGAGACCACCATTCAAATTTCATTTTTAAACAACGCACATATCCGATGCACTACGGCTGCACGTTGACAACTTTAGCATGAATCTTTTTATTACTCACGGAAGAACCTGTTTATCTATAAGTGTGTACGTTTCGCCAGCTTTTTTCAACACTGGCTCGGCCTAGTAATAGTAAAAAACAAAACAATGACAGTAGCTTATACCTAGACACAATGATCTTCTCTTATATTTCTATATGTGATCACTTCTTCTTAGTCTTTGTAGATTAGAGCTCGCACTATATCCACCAGTCGCCATAACGTCACATTGTATTAATACCCTGGTCTTTTTCACTCGTTCTTTTTCTGATTGTTTTCTCTTCGTTCTTTCTACACTTTTTTTAATTCTTTCTGTTTTTCTATTGAAGCCATTTACGGACGACTGTTTTTCTTGATATAGTATTGATACACCGGGCTAATAGGAGAGCTAGAGTAAGTTTGTGCATCATAAAAATCTATGGGCAACCATAAGTAAAAAAAAATCAGATTATCATAAATAAATGCTCATAGGATCTTCTGTTTTGAGATATTTTCGACAATTACATATTTGTTTCTGATTTTTTGCTCTAATAAAAATAGAAAATGGCCGTTTGTTTCTTTAAATATTAATAAATTAAAATGGCTGACTTGTGTACTCTGGTGCTGATTGGAAATGCGAATGAACTGTTGAAACTTTAAACTGACAATCATTTCTGGTTTGCAAGATAAAATACGGTCATTTATGCTCTTAGAGAAAAATAAGCATTTTCGGGAATCTTTTACAATGATCAGCAGAGTCGCGAACGCGGTCAAAAAAAAGAAAAGAACGAGAAAGGGTTTAAAAACATAAATTTGCAACAAGTAAAGTTGACTTATGTCTAGAATAGACATTTTTCTACTTACCTATGTAATTTGTTTGTATGTTTACGTAGTATAAATGGCTTTTTATTAGATGTTAAAAAAATTCTTGTTTTTTTTAACATCGAATTTGGCAAAGAAGAAAATGGTCGCCCGGCCTCTATATTATTACGTAAATCGGCCATCTTGATTTTTTCGATGATCGTGTGTCGAATACTTAAATTTCTAATAAATAGCAATTGAAACGGGTTAAAATCTTTTTAATAGTTGGAAAAGACACAGGTAAGTTTGAAAATAACTTTTATCGCCTACAGTTACTTTTATTTGTTGAATATTTGTTTTTTAGCGTTTTTACTCTGCTGATCATTGTAAAAGATTCCCCGTAACCTATTTTAAATATTTCCTTTATACTATACATTTGAGAAACGAAGGATGAAAGTAATCCGACGCAATGGGAAAGAGAGATTTTTTTTATATATTCATCAACGTTTCGTCTTCATTGTAAGACTTCCTCAGGATGATAATTTTAAGAAAAATGTCATGCAAGTACATCGAAATATTGGGTTGACATGATCGGTTGATAAGGAAAAGTAGTAGCCGTGACTACTAAGAGCGCTGGATGAGAGTCCAGACTGAGAGAAGTCAGTAGTGGCGAAGTTATAAAATCAATTTTCATAGTTGGTGAAGTGGTTGCTTAGGCTAATATTTAAAAGAGATGGAGAACAGGTATATGTTATTTGAGCCATCCGTAACTATAAAAGTCTGATTTTCAGAAATTAATTCTTGTATTGAATATTATATGAGAAACGTATCTAAGTTAATATGTCTGTCCGTATTTAAACACCTCTTAACGAAGACAAAGCCGCCTTTTAATGTTGAGTATTAACATTTCACTTAGTGATTGTACATTGAAAATACCGTCTAATTTTGCGCATCCATAAAGTTTCACCTTTTTTTCACATATGGGGAGGGGCGTGAGTTGACTACCGACAACTGTGAAAATAAAAGGGTAATGTTATGAGTCGAATGACTTTTGTTTTCCGGCAAGCTCTCCGTTTTTAGTTGGATATTTTTTCGGCCTTGGATGTCTGTCAGCCAGCGCTGGTGTCTAAGCCAGTAACAGGCGCTTTCTTCTCTGTGGTACTTAAAAACGATCATGGTTCGCAGATGGGAAGACTACTGAAAAAGAGAGGGATTCTGCTTCAAAGGACACGTTTCATCCATTATCGTAAAACACCGAGGACTTAACAAATCAGCGCCGTGAGTCTTATCGGGAACATCCCCGAAGTCCCAACTCTTTTCACTGTTTAGAAACCTACGAAAATTTAGAGTGATGCTGTCGGTTCACAAATCGTAGCTACAAACTATTAAACAACAACATCATGTCTGAGGAAAAAAGAGAAGCAGGAATTAATAGCAACAAATACAAGAACATCAGACAACTGCATTAAAACGAAAGCTGATATAGAGTGCGATTTTTGCAGAAGCGAAGGGGACGATCAGGATCGTAGAAGTCTTTAACTAAACCTACACGAAAGGAGGCAAAAGAGGAAACGAACAAACACAATGCTTACCCTTCCTTCCATACAACAACACTTTGGATTCTTTGATTAATATTTAACAATACGATAGCGACGTTCTTTAGTTGTTGCGCCTTTTTATAAATGAGAGCGTATCAGGCGACAGGCAATAAACAATCTAACCTCTGAAAGTAGAATGTAATAAGTGCGACAAGAGGCGCATGCAACCGAAGAGAGACTACATCTCGACCGTAACCAGAAAGTTGAACAGTCAGTCTTTATGTATTTATGGATGTCTATCTAATAACTTCCGTTATGCTATAGCATAGCGGAAGTTAGCAGATACTATAGCAGACATAGATACTTAGCAGACATATGAACTTTGTTTTTATAATGTTGGATATAGGCTGCTCGTCCCATACTTCAACCGTACTCGATTCTCGTCTGCCGCCGACGACGACGATAACGAATGGTTGCTAGCTTACCTGTCCGCCATCTTTAATTCAAACGGGGGTTTCTCGATCACGCTGGAAACGGAAAACGGTCCTAAAACAAAATGCAGGACAACAGGAATACATTCACATAGTTGATTGGCTTCTCCGTGAAAGTCAATCTCTGCGAACAGTAGTCGTGTTTAATTACTGGCTCAGATACCAGCACTGGCTGACAGATATCCGACGCCGAAAAAATATCCATCTAAAAACGGAGAGTTTACCGGAAAACGAAAGTTCTGACTAATAACATCACCCTCTTCTTTCACAGTTGTCGGTGGTCAACTAACGCCCCTCCCCATCATTATTAGACAATTAACGGACCGCCTTGAAAAGCATTAAGTCCATTCCGATTACAAGTAGTTACCTTTGATTTTAGTGTGATTTTTGCTATACCTAAATGATACTAAGCCATTTAATACCGTCGAACGCCGGTAACCATTTCTACAATCACCTCTGTATGTTTGTAAGAAGTTCAATTTTTTTAAATTTATTCATGTTGCAAGATTGAGCGTGAGTGATTGTCAGTAAAGCAAAAATAACATTTTTCTTGAAGTTATGGTTCAGAAGTAAAGTAAACCTGTAAAAGAAGGGACGGGGCGAACTCGTAGGGAAGTGAGGAATAAGAAAGTAACATATTGAACGCTAGAGAGGTTCGCTTGTTTTCTGAGAAGGAAACACCCATCATTTCGTTGGTGACTTATCAAGCAAAACGCTGTAAATATAACAAGGAAGCTGATGATAACGACCCTAAAAATCAAAGTAATATAAATTTACCATCTTCATCTTAAACATTCCGTTACGTAAGTCATCTTTTCGGAGATTATATATCCCCTTAATCTAAAATATCTAGCGCATGAATTACTATAAATGTATAATGTTTCATACGCCTTCAATTTCTTCAATGAGAACTCTTAGGTTTACAGATAACATGGTTGTCTTTAAGTCCAATGTAAACAAATACTTGTCAACCCCATTTTTTTAGTAGTAAAATCCCGCCATTTTAACTCATAATTTCTAATCGTCAACTGGCAATCTCATTGAACCGTATCCTCGAGTGGCTTTTGGCCTTGGTAATTTGTGACCCATTACTATATGAAGAAAAGTCAAACGATGAACAAAAGCAGTTCACTCACCTGCCAAAAGTATTGTTAACGGCGTAACCATCTGGGGTAATCCAAGTCAATTTGGGTGCGTTACCATCGGGGCCCAGCCCTAGAGCCATACATTTCAATACCAGATTTGAGCCGTATGCGATCTCCAGGTTTTCTCTGGGAAGGATCATGATATCTGGACTCTCTGAAAAAGATTTTAAAATAGAAGACATAAAATAATTTTTTTAAATTTAAAACATTTTAAAATATATTTTTAAGTATTAAATCGAATTTAAATTATATGTTCGCTTATTTATAGGGATGAGCAAACTTTTGGTGGCTTGGTTAGCTATTCAGTTTTATGAGTGTTACGAAACCCTGTCTCTATTCCTTACAAAATACAGACGCACGAATGCGTCCTAATCTAAAAATAAAATAAAGGTTCTGAATTTGCTTATTTAATATTAATATTAATATTAATATTAATATTAATATTAATATTAATATTAATATATTTGTAATACTAAAGGTAATTATACAGTTATACATTAATGGCCGCTTCGAGTATTTCCGGAACAAATATAAAAAAAAAAAAACTTGATTCACTTAAAGATTCGCAGTCAGTATAAAATTATCTCCCCTATTTTTACTCCGTGCATAAGACTCGATAGTCCGATTTTTTTAAAAATCGCCCAAGACAAATCATGAAACCACTTGATGTAATGAGTTAACAAGAACAAAAGATGATTATCGAAAAGAGATGAGATACATATTGGGTTTAGTCTTTAAAAAATATATAGCTAGGAGGAAAACAGTCAACGAGAAAAGAGTTCCATAACCCTGCAGTTTTTGGAAAACGAGCTACTGGAATGTACGAGTGTTACGAAGCCATGTCCCTTTTCTTAAATATATTTTGAAATACTTTTAATAGAATAAGAATACTTTTAAAATTATTTAATATTTCATGTTAATATTTCCATTTCACATTTACGATAATAAAATAATTCATGGAAAATTATAACACAAGTTTAAATATAAATAAGTTATAATAGGTCAGTCAAAAACGGTACCTGCTCTAATAGCGTATAGATTTTTTTTTTTCGTCAATTCACAAAAAAATAGCAGAATTATTGTATTTCGATAAAATTTTCAGTCTTCGAAGCGTCAAGAGATAATTAAGCGGCAACCGGTTTGTGTGGAGTTTATATATTTATGCCCCCCCCTAACTGATCGATGTTATCATATTTTTAAGGCATAAATTCATGTTTAAATTAATAAGTGTGAAAGATTATTCCTTGCAGCTAAATATTTTATTCATTAATTTCATTAACTTCTAGACGAACGCCCCCCCCTTACTTTTAGAAATTTAAAAACACAAACATAAATAAAATATTGATCGTCGAGCCAATTTTTAGGTGGTAAAATATTTGCTTAATTTATTACGGTAGTAAAAAAGTAATCAATAGACACGTGTGTCTGGCTCACAGCCGTCATCAGCATGGCTAACTTAGACAAGGATTGAACCTTCGATGTTGATGCATGTAGTCCAGAGTCTTACCAAGAAATGTGTACGATATTTAATGTATTGTTATTCAGTTCAATATCGAAAATTCGATCTCTGTCTAAGTTAGCCATGCTGATGACGGCTGTGAGCCAGAAACACGTGTCCATGAATTACTTTCATGTACGTATAAAATAAATATATATATTAACGAAAAATACGTCCTATCAAGTTAAGGGCGAATAATAAGGCAATTCTCTGCATCTTAATCACTTAGGAAGTGAGACAATCGAAATAATAGTAAGCAAAATAACAACGAACGCTACAATCACCAATAAAAATAATTACATAAAAATGCATCATATATATATATATATATGTATATATAAGAGGAAAACGGAGAGAAAAGAAAGTCAGTGGGAGAGGTGTATTAAAATATTCCATAATAAATGCCAGTATACTGAAATCATATGTCCTTAATAGGATTAAGATGAAAATTCATATACACTAAATGTACAAAAGCAAGGAAATCCCCAAATTCTTACACTTTTATTGTCATTAAGGGTATGCGAGCACAACAGGGCTATGTATTTTACTAGTAGAAATTTTTCTTCAGCGCACCTCACACACTTCATCCACTCATGCATAGAGATTTATACTGTATACCATTAATGACAAAAAAAATGTAAAAATCTGGGAATTTCTTCGCTTTTGTACATTTAGTGTATATGAATTTTCATCTTACCCCTATTAAGGGCATATGATTTCAGTATACTGGCATTTTTCATGGAATATCACCACTTTTGTAAACGCTATGCCTCAATTTTTGGAATTTTCTGTAAAACTAAGGTATATGTTGAACTGAAATTAAAAATCCATCAACTAGACCCTAGAACCGATACTTCTGCCAAAAATCAGCTGAATCCATCAAATAGTTGATGAGATACAGGGTGGCACATACGTACGTACGCACACACGGATAACATAATTTCATGATTGAACTTTCTGGCTCTCTGCCTTGACTAATGATGCTGAAATTCTACACACTTATAGAACCTATATAAAAAAATGTTGTGCAAAGTTTTAACTAATTTAGTTTATCGGTTTTTGAGTTATGATTGATCAAAGAAATGAGATTTCCAGCATAGGCCATTTGTGAAGTCTATTAAGGGATAGAGAGCTCTCGCGCCTCCCTTGATTTGTTTTTCACGACTGAAGTTGTATAGAATGAGAGTGAGACCGATATTGTGGTGCGCGAGCGATAAGAATACTTAAATATTCTGTTATTCATTTCGCCTGAAAACACCAGATAGTTTTTAAAATAATTCCGTCTTTTGATATTATAGCGTCTATACAGACTTAGAATATCAATATATTTGAATAAAAAATGTTTTTTATGTCCCCTTTATGTACGACTGTATGCCAACGTGTCTAAAAGATCATCAGTACTAAAAGAAAGAAGAATTAGATTCGCTTGACATAGAAGCAAAGAATGGGTTACCAGTGATCTGATTTTATGGACGCCAACACACGGAACCGTTGAGGTTGGTCGACCCTAAAAGACGTACACAAAACAGTTGACCGAAGATACTGGTTTTCAACTCGAAGATCTTCACAGAGCCATGATGAACAAGGAAGTATGGAGGGGTTGGGTCAATATGGTCCGGGAAACCAGCCCGATCTGATAGATAGACTGATAGAGATGTACCCTTATCTTTTACGTATTACATAATAACATTACGGTTATCCGACGTTTGTGTGTGTATCTATATAAACTGCCGAAAATAAAATCAGCGCCATTTTGTGAACATTTAGATGGTTCAGAAACTATTCGTAGCCGCTTTATATTTGGAAAAATGCGTAATTTAAAAAAAATTAAGTAACATTAATAAAAGCAAAAAATAGGTCTACAAAGTTATACAAACATAAAATTTCTAGGGAGAGAACTAAATTTCCTCATTAATGTCTAATTATTTGAAAACTGTTTTTATGATGAGTTATTTATTAAAAATATTGCGGATTTTTCAGCGTTAAAGAATTTTCGAAAAAAACGGAATAATAGTTTCCTGAAATACCCGAGCGACAAATAGCAACATTAGCACGGATACTGACAAACATGGTTGATACCCGTAAGGTGATCATGTTGAAAATATATAGTACTAGCGGAACCCGTCGCCCGGCGTTGCACGGAAGAAAGTACTACCTATTGCCCCACGTCGAATAAAAAAAGGAAACGGCCTATTGTTTCTCCCCCATCTACCGTGTTGTCGAATCTTTTAAATTAAAAAACAAAATTTTAAAAAGTGGTAGAGTAGACAGGGATCGAACGCTAAAACTGACGATCATGAAACCTGCCTTGTTAACGACTGTGCAACGGTCTCAGGTTAACAATACATGTGAAAATGCGCCAATTAACTTTAGCTTAATTGTTGGCATAAATAAGAACCGGTGTTTCGTGAGAATTAAACTGTGTGTATTAGTTCCCGGTGTCGATGAGTAGAGTGACAGTACAGAATTGTTAGGGAGGAAAGTTTTTGCTACCACCTATATGGAGTTGGTTTTTCGGAGAGACGTTGATGGTGGGCCAAATGTAATATTTAGTGTTAGGTAGAAAAAACTAATAACAAATTTACTAAAACACGCTCGAGTGAATAAGTGTAGTATAGTGGTAAGTTTAGTAGCCTGTGATGCATGTGGCTATTTTCCTATTCTCCGAGAAGGTACAGGGGAAAAAACGTCTCTACTTTATATATTAGAAAAGATTAGAAAACAAATAACAGAGCTATAAGTTTATGTTTCGGATTTTTTTTAAGATGAAGATTGATAATTCGGATTTTTTGGATTATTCGGACAACTGTCTGAATAATCCGAAAATGTTTATGAGGAAGAAGGTGAAGAAAAAACCGAAGAATAGAAGAAGAAAATGAGTTTTAATTAAATTAACGAGTCATGTATTTATTTTTTTAAACTTTTAAATTTAGAAATACAATTTAATAGTGTAGATGCCGTGTGAATGGATTCAAGGTGACATGAAACGGTAATTTTCGGATTGTCATTGTTCACGCAAATCAGAAGACGAGGAAGAAAGAATGTTCGAGCAGGCTAATAAAAAAACCCACAAAATACAAAGTTAGTAATAATTAACTAAAATTATATGCAACTATAATAATAATGGTTATGTGTTTTAAGTATATACGAATACGACCGTGAGTACCGGTCGGAATATGTCGATTTTCTCGACAGATTTGTATTCTAACCGATCGCTGTAGAGACGAGTGGAGTGATTGGCTCTGCGACGCGCGACTTCATCGGGAGCCTTGGTCTATTAATGACGCGTAACACCGGAGACAATCGCGAATTGTATTGGTTTTACGAGCGCTTTTCTCTATCGCCATTATTCGCGGAAACGCCTTGAGTCTGCTCTCGGCCTGCCAAGCCAGCCGGACATTCGAAGAACACTATTGACTGTGATACGATTACATGTAAGGAATCGAGATTTCTTGCTACTGAACTAAACAATGTCCAAGTGACGAATAAGGGATTTATTAATTATTTATTGAATTATTAATCTTATAGTTTACTTTTTCACCGAATGAATCAGTGTAATATATAAGGAATCAGGATTTCTCGATATTGAACTAAACAATGTCCAAGTGACGAATAACGGAGTTATTAATTATTTGTATCGTAATTAAATTAAGACAACGCTTTGTATAACACCACTAACGGATGTTGGAGGACGTCATTTGTTGTTGCTGTGACATTTTAGAGTTTACAAGGATGTCAGAATATTTTCCACCTCTATTTCTGTAGTAATGGTAATATTATATGATGTTCCTACTATCTTTTAACAAGCCGCGCATGCGTGGTCCCCCTCTGTATGTGACTCGATGTGGCGAGTGTAAAATGCAATAAATTTGGGCAATTTGCGGGGATTTTTACCCCTCTTTGACCCCATGGGGGCGCGAACCAGTATTTTTCTGAGGTCAAGGATGCTCATTTTATATCCAGAACAATTGCCTCTACATTTTGGCCAACTTTCAGAAAAATTGAATGGATGGATCAAACGTTATGAGAGAAAAGGGTCATTTTTTGCCATTTTGGGGGCTTTTGACCACCTGGGGGCGCAAACCAGATTTTTTCCAAGGTCAGCGATACTTGTTTTCTATTAGGAAGAATTGCCTCCACATTTTGGCCAAGTTTCAGAGAAATTGAATGGATAGATGAAAAGTTATGCGGCAAAAATATCATTTTTTTGCCATTTCGGGGCCTTTTGACCCCCTGGGAGGCTAACCAGATTTCTTTTCAGAAATCGGAGAATGTCACTTTCTGACCTGACCAAAGTTACAACTTCATGCAAAATTTCAGAGAAATTCAATGGATGGTTGCGGAGAAAAATCCGGACGGACGGACGGACGGACGGACGGACGGACGGACATGCCTCAAAACATAAGTCACTCGATTTTATAAATCGGGGGACCAATAATATTAGTATGTGTACTAACGATTAGTAGTTTGGTTTGTTGCTGAGAATGATTAAGGCGGCCATTTGATTATTAAAGTCGAAAGCGCTCGAAAAAAATGGCCGAATGAAGAACAATCGGGGACATACACTACGGATTGCCAACTGAAATCAGAAGGATAGCTCGACAGTTTGAGAACCTCACAAACAAGATTTACAAACAGGAAAGTTCCGTGACGTTCAACAATTTATATATATATATATATATATATATATATATATATATATATATATATATATATATATATATATATATATATTGGTTTCGCCACGGGTCCTTGCGGAGTTCGACGAGACGCACCTGAAGAAGGTCGAAGGTTACATCGGCCGAAACATCGTGGGAATTACATCCAAGATGGGAATAGTAGTCCGAATAATCCAAATAATACAGCTACATGTTTGTTGTTGTCGATATTCAATCAGTGTTTGACAATTGGACCATTAAAGCTTAATTGTAAATGTAATATATTATATATATATATATATATATATATATATATATATATATATATATATATATATATATATATATATATATATATATATAGGTATTGCAAGTAGTTTAATAAATTAGTGTAATCAGTTTGTAAATATATCAAATATATTTTGGAACGTCTAATGAAAAGAGAGTAAATACGTAACAATGGGGGGGTTGGAGGTTACGAAAGGTCGATGTAGTGCTAAACAAGGTTAAAGGCAAGTATAAGTATACAGGTTGAGAAAATGAGGAGCGTTAGAAGAGACAGTCTCGACTGAGATTCGCAGATGCTAATACTAATGAAATCAAAAGTGTCAAAGACAATCCGTAATGGTAAAACGGAAGAGTGTCATAATAACTCAATTTTGAAACAAACTAAACCACCAGGCTACAAACTATTGCTTTACTTTTTAATATTACATCTAAAGAGACATTTTCCAGCCAACGAACTACAATTATCAAGGCTTGAGATAAACATATTTTTTTAATGCTTTTATTTGTTTGACGACGAATAAATACACTGTATATGGGCATCTTTTACGAGACTCAGCAGAGTAAAAACGCTAAAAAAACAAATTTACAACAAATAAAAGAAACTGTAACCTGTAAAAGTTTGTTTCAAACTTGCATGTGCTATTTGTTTGTATTTTAAACCCGTTTGAAGTGCTATTTATTAGAAATCAATAGTTTTTTCACCGTAAGTTGGGGAAAAAACATGGCCGAATTGGGGGGGATTACTAACGAATGCACTAGGAGCGATCATATTTATTTTTGTGAAAACGGTGGGAAAAAAAAACAAGAATTTTTTTTATTACATCTAATGAAAACCCATTTATAATACGTAAAAATAAAAACAAATTACATAGGTAAGTAGGAAAATATCTATTCTCGTCGTAGGTCAACTTCACTTGTTGCAAATTTATGTTTTTAAACCCTTTCTCGTTCTTTTTTTGGACCCCGTTCGCGCCTCTGCTGAGCGTCGTAACATATACCCCTGTATATAATTTATGAAGCTGTATTCAATGAGTTTTGTCTAGCAACTATCGAACACAAAATAGCGCCAAAATATGCAATGAAAATGTATACTTTTTTAATTAAAAAAAAACAATGATATTATACATTAACTTCTTTGTTTGAATCACCACATTGTATTAAAACGTGAGTTGAATGCGTATCACACGTAGTCGAATGCCATGTCTAGATTCCATCTATTAAATGGGTACATTTGAGAACCGGTATTTTTTAATGCCATGTAACTTTTGAAGAATGCTTCTCACTTTTCTTGAAGACAGTCAACAACGAATTGTATACTGGCGAACTTTGTTTATATCTTAGAACGACCGTAATCGTAATTGGAATCATGGATGCAAGACATTAATGTAATATTCATATGGTTTCGTTAATGCGACACATAACGATTAAGGTGACTATTCTAAAATAAATATATCCAATCATGCGAATGTATATGTTACGTGGATTATATATATATATATATATACATATATATACATAAATAATTTATATATATATAAATAACTTATATATATATATATATATATACATATATACATAATTTGTATATGTATATATATCCATAATTTATATTTGTATATATATATATATATATATTTATATATATATATATACATAAATAATTTATATATATATATACATCAATAACTTATATATATATGTATATATATATATATATTTATATATATATATACAAATATAAATTATGGATATATATATACATATACAAATTATGTATATATATATATATATATATATATATATATAAATGATTTATATATATAAATGATTTGTATATATCAATTATTTTTATATATATATACATTATTTATATATATATATATATATAAATTATTTATATATATATATATATATGTGTATACATATATAAATCATTTATATATATATATATAAATTATTTATATATATGTCATTTATATATATACATATATAAATTATTTATGCATATATAAATAATTTTCATATAAATATATAAGAAAATTATTTATACATATATATGAATTATTTATATATATAAATACATCTATATATACGTTATTTATATATAGATAATTTATGTATATATAAATAATTTATATATATATACATAACTTATATATATATAAATAATTTATATATATATAAATAACTTATATATATATATATTTATATATATATAAATAATTTAGATATATGTATAAATAATTTTCATATATATTTATATGAAAATTATTTATATATGCATAAATAATTTATATATGTATATATATATATAAATAATTTATATATGTATAAATAATTTATATATGTATATACATATATATATAAATCATTTATATATATATATATAAATAATGTATATATATATAAAAATAATTGATATATATATAAATCATTTATATATATAAATCATTTATATATATATATATATATATATATATATATATATATACATAATTTGTATATGTATATATATCCATAATTTATATTTTTATATATATATATATATATATATAAATCATTTATATATGCATATATGTATATTTAGGGAGCATCTTCTCTTGCAGGCAGGTATTGTCAAATATAAGAGACAACTAGTGTCTAGATATCTTTTGGTAAATCCTTTCAGTAGTCCGAATCAGTAGTTAGTATAAATACTAACTTATCCTCTATACCTGATTAACCTAGTTCCCTCAAAAATGGACCCAAACGGGTCCGGAATTACTTGGGAGACAAATCCAAACTATGACAAATTCATCAGCCAATTCCCATCCGAAACTAAGATCTTGATTCGGACTATTGAAAGGATCTACCAAAAGATATCTAGACACGAGTTGTATCTTATATTCAACACTACCTATATGCATATATATATCAAAATAGTTTATATATATATATATATATAAACATATATATATATATATATATATATATATATATATGTAAAAATAAAAATGGGATGAATTGAATTGTTGAATTGCTTATCCTTTATTCCAATTTTATTTTTAAATTCTGTCCGAAACATTGTTTCTTTTTCCTCATATATATATATATATATATATATATATATATATATATATATATATATATATATATATATATATATATATATATATATATATACATACATATATATATATATATATATATATATATATATATATATATATATATATATATATATATATATATATATATATAATACGCTCCACCAATCAAAAGTTATTTAGTTTACATCGAAGATGCTTCCCTCTAAGCATATTCCAACATACGTCACATGCCTTACAAATGGAGAGTTGTTAATTCGTAGCATACGATGACGTGATTGGTCACTGATTCATCTCTCCTAATGATAATTAAGACTGTCGAATATGAAGGCTCTTTTACAATGACAACCGCGCTGGCTGTTATACAATGTAACACGTATAATATACTTACGGAATACTTTTACAGGGACAGTCAATTTTGCAAGGATGGTATCGTATTCGCCAATAGCAACACATGTATAGTTCCCGGCGTCGGAGGGTTGCATTTTCTTGATTGTCATTGAAAGCTGTTCTGGTCGCGGCATGACGGACACTCTGTGAAAAGTACAAAGAATTGTAAAATTGTGTTTCATAAAATGATGTTGTGTCATAAGAGATGAATATTCACACTAATTACTACAAAAACATATAAGCATCTTCTTATTTTTTTTTCAAATCTTTCCTTACGTATTTCTATCTCTCTCACTCACATCTATTTTTTCAACTTTTTCACATTTTTCAAATTATGATTTTTCGCTATTCCACCGCTAACTTATCTATAAATGAAATTCTTCTAATTATAAGATACAATTCTTTGAAAAGCCTGGCTCAAGGAAAGAAAAATTAACATGACTTTATTGCATTCACCTCGAATTGAACAACTGTCTTTTTATATTTTTTATTTCTCTTCTTTCATCTCTGTCTGTCTGTCTGTCTGTCTGTCTGTCTGTCTGTCTCTCTCTCTCTCTCTCTCTCTCTCTCTCTATATATATATATATATATGAACAAGATTTGACATTTTCATGTTTTTTTTTATTTCTCTTCTTTCAGTTCTCTCTCTCTCTCTCTCTCTGTATATATATATATATATATATATATATATATATATATATATATATATATATATATATATATGAACTAGATTTGACATTTTTATGTTTTTTATTTCGTTTCTTTCATTTATCTATATAATTGTTCTATCACTTCACGATAGGTAAACATTTCTAAAAGTATACATTCTACTTCATGTTTCATACTCTCTCTCTCTCTCTGTCTCACGTTATATATATATATATATATATATATATATATATATATATATATATATATATATAGAGAGAGAGAGAGAGAGAGAGAATCAAATATGAAACTAAACTTAAACTTTTAGTAAATAGAACCTATAGTGAAATGGTTTAAGCTCAATATACGAGAGTATAGAAGAAATAAAAGTGATAAACATGTACGAATGCCCAGATTTATTTCAAACTTCGATTGTTCAATGCAAGGTATATTCTGTAATAAACTAATATTTATTATTCTTTCCTTTAGCCACAGTTTTTCAAAGATCGAAACTTTATCATCAGAGGAGATATACAGATAGATAAGTTGGCTGTGGAAAAGCCAAAGTTCAAACATTTGAAAAAATATTATCAAAAATGAACTTTTTTCTCTCCATTTGTAATAATATTTTTCAAATGTTTGAACTTTGGCTTTTCCACATCCAACTTATCTATCTGTATTTCTCCTCTGATGATAAGATTCCGATCTTTGAAAAGCCTTTAGTTTATTACAGAATATACCTTGCATTGAACAATCGAAGTTTGAAATAAATCTGGACATTTGTACATGTTTATCACTCGTATTTCTTCTATCTTTATCTTTATATATATATATATATATATATATATATATATATATATATATATATATATATATATATGTGTATGTATATATATATGTATGTATATATATATATATATATGTATATATGTATATATATATATATGTATATATATATATATATGTATATGTATATATGTATATATATATATATATATACATATGTAGGAAGCAAATCATTATTTATGCACGTCTTTTTTAATACCACGGATTTTTTGCGTTTTGTTTGATTTTCCTATTAATGTTCTCGACGCGGCGAGTAAAGTATCGGCTTTCTGGTGTTAGTTTGTAAAACTTATTACCGCTAGAGATGGCTTAAATAAGAACCCTCGGAACTATATTATAACAACTATGGCCAAAGACCCGAAAGCTTGCTCGCCGCATCGAGAATATCACTAAGAAAATTTAAAAACGCGAAAATTACATCGTATTCAACCAAACTTGCATATATATATATATATATATATATATATATATATATATATATATATATATATAGAGAGAGAGAGAGAGAGAGAGAGAGAGAGAAGGGGGTTGTGTAGCATCAGTGCAGTTCCAACGAGAGAAAAAATTGCACCGACATATGCTACCCTGACACTAGCCTACCTAGAAGAAATATTATACACCAAGATAGAATCAATTTATGGAACAAACACAAAATCCCTATTCATAAAATCTTGGAAAAGATATATGGATGACTGTTTCATATTTTGGGATCCCACATGGGGAGACATAAACGAATTACACAACACACTACAAAATCGAATTCACACTAGAACACAATCAGACAGCGCTACCCTTCCTAGATATACTAGTTTAAATTAAGAACAATCATATTATCACAGACATCTACCACAAACCCACGGACACCCAACAATACCTCCACTTTAAAAGCCATAACCCCAAAAGCTGCCTAAAATCTATACACTATTCTTTAGCACGCTGAATATGCACTATAGTCAGTGACAAAGACCTCCGGATTGTCCGACTGGAGGAACTACGTAAGACATTAGCAAAAAGAGGATACCCCGCACAAATAATACACAAAGGTATAGAATTAGCAGAACAAATACCATTAGAACAACTACGAATTCCCCAAAAAACGGAACAAAGAACACATATTAGCATACGTATCTACACATAACAAAAACAACCCAGAATTATTCACAGAGATAACAAGAAACCTAACCTTACTCAATCAAAATAGCAAACTAAGCAACATACTTAAAACAATGAAGATACTCAAAAGCAAACGACAACCGAAAAACCTCAAACAAATTCTAACCTCATCAAAATTCAACCAACACGTATCACGAGGAGTCACAAAATGCAACAGAGAAAGATGTGGAGTTTGCGACATAATAATAGAGGGTAACACATACACATTCAAAAATCCAACACAAACCTTCAAAATAAAGAAGGATCTAAACTGCACCTCTAAAAATGTCATATATGTACTTGAATGCATTACATGTAAAAAATACTATATATGTGCCACAAAAACATTCAATAATAGAGTGGCTCTCCATAAGAGCACTATTAAAATTCAAGAAAATAGAAAATTGCCTGTCTCCAAACATGTACACTCATGCAGCAGTGGAAAATTCCAAATAATGCCTATTTTCCAACTTCAGGACTATTCATACCTCCTAAAACAAGAAAAAAATCTTCATATCCAAATTCAACCCACCATTATATAAATCATAAGACAAATCACACCGCAGACATATAAATAAGTACGAACACATGTATAAACAGGAACCCATCTGCACTCGGACACGTGTGCATTTGCACACCCTCACACATAGAGTGTATTCATGCATACATGCAGAAAATAATATGAATGTGTGTATCTATCTGTCTATCTTTCTATCTATCTATATATATATATATATCTTTCTATAATTCTATCTATATTTCTATCTACCCTCAATCTTCCTTCCCCCTCTCTTACTGTTCTCCCTCACTACCTATCTATCTTCTCACCCATCATCTTTTCTACTCATCTCTCTCTCTCTCTGTCTATCTATCTCTCCAAACCCAAGCAAACATCCTCACCCCCAACCACCCACACATCCACATTCATGTGTGAACCCACCAGGGACACCGTCATGAATGACCGGGAATGACCATACACACACATACCATACAGATTCGACCGACCCCATGAAAGCAATTAAAGCAATAAAACCTAATACACAAATGTACTCAAAGCACCAAACACTTGCCAAACGGAATATATTTTTATCTCAACAAGATAACATTTTCTTCTGTCAAATGGTACAAACATTTTTTTCTGTCAAATGGAACAGACACTTTTAAATGAAAGAGAAATGAAATCTTTTCTCAAATGAAACACTTTTATCAAATGGAATATACATCTGAAGAGAGCATAATGGATAAACGATAAATGCTCGAAACGCTTTATGAAATTATATTTAAAAAAAAATTAAATTGTTAAAATGATAAGATAATAAATAATTATTGAAAAAGTTTTTTACAAGCGTTGGTAACCACAATTCTTTAAATATATATATATATATATATATATATATATATATATATATATATATATAGAGAGAGAGAGAGAGATAGAAGAAAAAAGAGTGATAAATATGCGACGATTGTCCAAATTTATTTCAAATTTAAATTGTTCAATGCAAGGTGTATTCAGTAATACACTAGTGTTTATTATTCATTCCTTAAGCCAAGGCTTTTCAAAGATCGAAATCTTATCATCAGAGGAGAAATACAGATGGATAAGTTGGCTTTCGAAAAAACCAAAGTTCAAATATTTGAAAAATATGAAAATTATTATTAAAAGAATTTTGTTAAAAAAACGCAGTGAATGAAAAGAAAAGTTCCGTGAAAAAGATATGCAAATTGTCCGGGTGGTAAATTTCCGTTGAAAAGAAGTCCGATGAATTGTAGAATGGTAAGATAAACTCTTTGCGTATATATATATGCGTGTGGAGGGGGTCTTTGTGTTTGTGTGTATATATATATATATATATATATATATATATATATATATATATATATATGTGTGTGTGTATATATTATAATTCCAAAATATACAAAATTCATGATATAATACATATTATGTTATAATGTTCCGAAAATTCAACATAAATTAACACCTGCATTATTCACGTGCATTTTCGCGATTTGAATGGCTGCTCTGTTTATATTTGTAGAATAATGGTGAGGTTTTTCTTTTCGCCAATAAAATACAATTTAAATTTACACATTTTACTTCATTTAACATTTCTCGTCTGAAAATTTTAAAATGTAATTTGTATGTTTGTTTGTTTTTTGTTTTTATGATCTTTGTTTATTTTAAATATAAAAGCTCTAATAAATATTGAGAACTTTTGAAAAGTATTGGTTTTGTTTATTTTGTTAATATTTTAAATTTATATATACATATATCTCCTTATAAACTTTTATGTCGATACATGAAATAGTAATATATATATATATATATATATATATATATATATATATATATATATATATATATATATATATATATAATGTTAATACTCCAAGTAAAAACATCCACAGGGTAGTAATCCAAAGAATTTCAACCGGGTTTATAAAAAGTGCTCAATATCAAATAGAGCTTTATATATGATTATTTTCATTTACACAGACATGTACAAAATCTGCGACACTGGCATGTCGATGTTATCGATCAACAGTTACTATAAACTGAGATCTCATCAGGCAGAATCCGATCTTAACCTCAGATCATATTTGGTTCTCTGCAAATATGATCGGAGGTTAAGATAGGATTCTAACTCTGCCTGATGAGATCTCAGTTTATAATAACTGTTGATCGATAACATCGACATGCCAGTGTCGCAGATTTTGTACATGTCTGTGTAAATTAAAATAATCATATATATATATATATATATATATACATATGTTTGTGTATATATATATATATATATATTGCTTTACTTATTTTGTAAGAGTTGTTCTCGTGTATATTCCGCGAGAATAGCCCATTAACATGAAAGAAATCCACGTATCAAAGGCGTGCTGAAATATAAGGAAGGAATAAAGTTATTCGGTAAGCGTTTCTTTTGACATTAAATGAATAATTCGTTCCAAGCACTTATCAAATGCATATATATATATATATATATATATATATATATATATATATATATATATATTTGCAGACTTGCATAAACCAGCACATTCCATCAAAAATACGTCAGGGAAGGGTAGGGTCGTTGTGTTACCCCTCCTCTAATTCTTTTGACTCTGCTATTGGCCAGCATTTGGTAGAAAACCCTAGCTGAGCCAGTGGCTATAAAATAGACCGTTTTGAGGTCTTGCATCGAGCAGATTCCAAGAACCATTTGAAAATATTGGAATCTGTCTCTATTGCTATGCGAAAACCTTCCTTGTGCCGGCAGAAGGAATTTGTAAGATCGCTTAATCTCTTTGGGGAACTTTGAACTCCTTCCCAATTTTTTTTATTTTTTTTATCCCCTAACGTAGTGCCTTTTAATCGACTTTTAACGAAATAATTAAATTGAATTTTAATCGCTTCAACGTTAATTTTGGCACACTCAATTTCCCCATTTGCTCTTTCTTTCGATGTTATTATTAATTAAAACTATCGATTTTCTCCTGACGAGATGATAGTCGAAAGGGCCTTAGAGAGATTTCCGCGTATTCTTTTTAAATGTATCTATAAATTTTGTACCTCAAAACATTTATTTATATATATATATATATATATATATATATATATATTAATAGTTTGAATGCAGAACGCGATAAATCCATTTTTTTAAAATTGAGACCTTAATCAATAAAAGAACGAATATATTAAATATAGACTTCGAATATAAGTTTATTTTAATTGAAAGCAAAAATTAATTATTCCGGTATCAAATTATGTAAAACATAATGTGAGTGTCTAATGGTCGAGTGTGGAAATGTTACACTTTTTATAGTGCTAGCTTTGTAATTTTTTAAATGGCGTTTATCGCGTTTTGTATTCGAACTCCTCATATATTCATATATATTAGTTTGTGTGTGTCTGTGTCTCTGTGTCTCTGTGTGTGCATGTGTCTAGGCGAGGGTGAAGTGTCAGACGGTGACTTTGTGTAATGGCGGTAGAAGCGAATGTGGTGGCAAGTGAATACAGATAAATGGATCAAGTTATTAGCAAGGTGGAATTCGCATTAGGCATGCAGTGTTCGACTTCAGTCGGTTATAGTATCCACGACAGCTATGGCATGTTGAACACATTCATGTCGTCACTCATGTTGGTAGCCTAATTTCAATCAGAGTGCTTAATGTCTGAGAGATTGTTTTTACTAAACAAATTAATAAAATAATGACGTATTAAAACATATGCATATATACTTGCATACACGACTCGATTACCTTAAATACTTTTTTATTAACGACGTGAAGAAGAAATATGGCCAGTGTTTAGTATTAAACTGTTTAATACATTATAATTACGTTTTTAAACATAAGCTGAAAATATTTTTTTATGAATGTTCAGCAGAGAGAATAATTGAAATACTGTTGAAATACTACTTATATAACGACACTATGAATATTGTTACGACTAAGTGTCGCGGCAGTCATGTAGTGACAGCCATAGCCACAGTATCGGACGCACACTTTCTGTAACATACTATGTCTATACTTCTGTGTATACACTTTTGTAAATATACGATTGCGATGTCGTATTTTTTATCGGATCGTCAAGGCGACAACAAATATGAGAGTCGCTTTTTTTTAAAACTTGTTTTGGGTCAACATTGATTTTTTTTCTTACACAGCTTATATAAAAAGGGTATTGTCTTCGGATAAAATGAAGCCGGTTCCAGTACAAAGTTGCTTGAAAAACCCTACACATAATTTTTAAATAATTTAACTAAATATATATATATATATATATATATATATATATATATATATATATATATATATTAATAAAATTGATATGTAAACCATTAATAATGCGAGATTAATTTATATATACAGGGTGGGCAAAAATAAGGGTCCTATTTTTAAAAATTCATAACTTTTTTATTTATTGATTTTTTTTTTTTTTTTTTAGAATAAGTAAAGGACCCCTTCCGAAGCAAGCATGAGCCGTATTAGCCCTAAGGAACGTACCCTCATTTAGAAAACATTATTTTTGCTTAAAAAACTCAAAACAGTGTAAAAAACAATACTTTAGTTTTTGTAAGTTTTAAGAAGTGTTTTTCGGCTAAAATTTGTTTTGTCTATTTCAAAAAATCTCGGAAGGGTCAGTCTACACACACATAACGTTTGGTGAGTTTAACTTTTATTTTGTGGAAGTTATTCAAATCCAAGTTATTAAAATTTAAAGATAGGACCCTTATTTTGGCCCACCCTGTATATATTTTTTTTACATTAATCTTATATTTCGGAATAAATTTCATCTTCAGAGGTGACCAGATATTGAGTCATTTAAAAAAAAATAATTTTTTTATCAAAAACAAGAATAACCAAACTTATTTCTTTGTTACTTGATAAAACGTCTCTCCGCACTGGTGATGTTTGCGGCCATGACTCAAATTCAAATATCATTTTTTTTAACATATCAAACAATGCTTTAAATGGACGACCAACCAATATTACTTAACCTACAGGAGCGATCCAGGCTCTTCGTTCGACACCGGAATTTGAATCATGGCCGCCAACATCACCAGTGCGGAGAGACATTTTATCAAGTAACAAAGAAATAAGTTTGGTTATTCTTGATTTTAATGAAAAAAAAATATTGAAAAAAAAATGACTCAATATCTGGTCACCTCTGAAGATGTAATTTATTCCGAAATATAAGATTAATGTAAAAAATATATATATATAAATTAATCTCGCATTGTTAATGGCTTACATATCAAACAATACTTTAAATCGACGACCAACCAATATTACTTATATATATATATATATATATATATATATATATATATATAATAAGGAGAGGTAGTTTGCTTGAAGCATTGTGTGTAAAACGTATATAGAGGAGTATTAAAAGGCTATCACAATGCAATAAATAGAAATATGTTGGCGTTGAGAAGTAAGACAAAAACAAGTGATTTTTTTAATATATTTTGATCGGCTGTTATTATCAGCTAACTTGACGTTATCTCCAAAACATGCGACATTAGACCCGACTATTTTTTCTCGACAAACTCGACTTCCTTAGAACAATCCGATATTCTAATCGCCCATTTCTACAGCACCCTTAATTTCCTATAAGACCTCATCCATTCAGCGAAACTGTTTTATCTAGCGAACTTAATTTATTCTATACATCTGATACTCGAAGCAGCTGTTTTCCTCAGGACATTTGGCGTTACCTCGACATGCGACATTAAACTCGGCCGTTATTTACAACGCCCTTGAATTTCTTTAAAACATCCGATATTTGATTCAGCCGTTTTTCTCAAAGCAGTTGACGTTCTCTTTAAATCATTCGACATCAGACTAAGCCGATATTTGAATTAGCCGTTTTCTTTTAGACCACTTAACTTCATTTAGAACATCCGACATTTTGAGCAGCCGTTTTGTTCGGTGGATTTGACGTTAACTCTAAAACACGCGCGATTAGAATTCGCTGTCTCCTAAAACATCTGATATTTTAATCAGCCGTTTTATCATCGCACGACTCTCTTTAAAACATTTTAGTTTAAATTTGGGAAAGTTTTTTTTAAGCATCTTTAGAATTTTAAACTTAAAGAAAGAGGCAAAATGCCTTAAAAAACATGTGTAAAATGCTGATATTTTTTATTAAAATCAAAATCTAAAATAAAAACAATATTTTTTTTTCTTCTTCATCTTGACTTTTTAAAATCTAATATTTCGGTTGATATAACAAGCCTCGTCGGAGCTTCAGACAAATAAAAAGTATTAACCATATTTTTTTTTCGTAATAATCCTTCCTGATCTTCTAGAAGTGACGCCCGATGTTGTTTGGACTAACGGTGCAAATGTCTCTTTTAAATTGAACTTAAATCGCGCATGGTCGCTGGTAGGTATACATTTGGGAAAGTTCGTCCCTCTTCTCTAGCGAACTTTAAAACAGGCGATATTCTACCGGCCGTTTTCGTCAGCGCACTCTTGACTTCCTCTGAAAGAACCGGATATTTTATTCATATCAGTGTCACAAAACAATTTAATATTTTAAACACAATTAACAGATATACTTAATTACTTATTATTCTTTTCCGAGATTATACTTTTGACTTTTGACTTTTGACTTTCTCTCTCAAGATTGATTGATGTTGATAATTTAAAAAAAAACAACCTTTTGCGCCAAGAGATCACACAACTTATTCTCTTCATAGCACCGATGAATTGACTACTCTGGTGCCACCTCGACGTAAATTCACTAGACCAACTCGACAATCAACTAAATCCCATCCATTTACTATGGAAGTCCCCAGATGCCGGAGAGCTTTCTACTCAAATAGCTTCTTTCCTCGTGCTGCTGGCCCCTGGAACTCCCTCCCTGCCCCCTGTTTCCCCGACAGTACTGACATGCAGACATTTAAAATTAATGTAAACAGACATCTCGCTGCGCAAATCCCAGTTTAGGTTGAACCCCCCAACCTTCCCCCCTTTTCTTTCTTCTCAGTAGCCCCTTACGTCTACAGTGGCGGCCTGCCTTGTTTGAAGTGAACTACGTTAAAAATAAAAACCTAAATAAATAATAAAAGGATGACTGTGGTTTTAAAGCTTGATATTATAACAAGCTTCCATTCTTACAGAAGGCCAAGATTAAAGTCAATTTACTTTCACTTTTAAACAGACTCCCACATTTCCGATTAAACCATGGAAACTTTTCTTATTGTATAAAACGTGTGTCCCAAGGAAGCAGTTAACTTTACCGTAGACGTTACAGCAATAATATTTTTCCTGAATCTATTTTTATTGTATTAAAATTGATTTTTTTTCTGAGGAAAAAGTAATCGCTTGAGTTATTATCAAAATCAGTCTGACATGAACGTAGATTATCAATAAGTCCTCTCGCTTGGGGCGACTTTCGAAATATATTCTCTAAACTTACCAATAATTAAATGACGTATATTGATCTGGAAGTTTGTCTGTTTCTCTGCGCCTATCGCGGACTGATTTCAACTAATTCTCTATGATGTTTTAAAGTTACCTATATATTAAAAAAACGACATTACTCTATGGATACTGCACCCCATACTGGTGTTGTCTTGGCCCTCGGGGCTTGATTTACGCCGGTCAATGGATCTGTCCCGTGCAGTTCTGGGAGGTCCACCTTCCCAGGCTTTGTCTCCCCTCTTTGGGGAGGAGTAAGTGTATTGCTTACTGCCTGAGGCGCCTTTACCGGGGAATGCCTACGGGGCTGCCCAGGCAATTTTTAAACCCCACTTTCCCGACCCGAGCTTGGGTCACATCTTACTTGTGGGAGTAAGATAAAACTGGCCTTGTGCCTAACTCCTGGAGAGGAGTAAATCAATACTCTGTGTGTCTACATGTCTTCGGCTAAAACAAAAAAAAAAAAGAATATTTAAACCAATAAAATCAATCTATTTATCTATCTACCATATCTCTCCCTCTCTTACCCTCTCTGTCTGTCTGTCTCTCTCTCTCTATCTATCTATATCTATATTTAAAATATATATATATATATATATATATATATATATATATATATATATATATATATATATATATATATATATATTTTCTTTGTCGTACAAAACTTTAAAATAGCATTGAAGAGACAATATTTATTATTCATAATGAATTTAAGAAATTAAAAAGATGAAAGGGCAGCTGACCGGTTTCGTACCTCGCTCAACAAAGAGAAAATCGGTTTCGTACCTTGCAAACAAAGAGAAAATCTCCTCGGGCTTAATGTTGTTTCTATTTGATTGAACTTTTTTTTTCTTTTTTTTTCTTTTTTTTCTTTATTTTGTAATTTAAAAAAAAAAAAATTTTTTTTACCCCTTTCCCTCCCTATAATTCTCATAGCATCTTTTTATATTTTTTATACATTACCTCGATATTTGGCTCTGTTGAGCGAGGTACGAAACCGGTCAGCTGCCCTTTCATCTTTTTAATTTCTTAAATTCATTATGAATAATAAATATTGTCTCTTCAATGCTATATATATATATATATATATATATATATATATATATATATATATATATATATATATATATATATATATGTGTTAAGATTTTTATTTATAAACATGTAAAAAATGCGGCTACACTGACATGCAGATGTTACCAATATTTAGTTATCAGAAACTAAGAACTCCCCAGAAAGAAAAGTATGATCTGTCACTTAGATTTATTTCTAAGTGAAAGATCAGACCTATCCGTGTGAGGGGATCTTAGTTGCTGACAAGATTAGTAATATCAACATGCCAGTTTTTAGAATATTGTATACTCCCGAGGGCAATAAGCCGAAGTGTTTAATATCCTTTATTTTCATATGATTGTGTAATGAAGTGTTGTGACAAGAAATTAGTAATCTATCGGGATCATTTGTTCAATCGGTATTGTACGGGATGGAAAATCGTAAGATTACACTATTACTTTTGGTAAGGGATATATAGT
>OY744543.1:73034939-73067439 GCA_963556195.1 Sepiola atlantica | reverse complement strand
GTTAAAAATGACGAGTGATTAAACGAGAACGGCCACGGCCCGTTCCGGGACGAGTATACAACACGAGAACGGCCGCGGCCCAAGCAGGGGCCAGGTAACATTATATATATATATATATATATATATATATATATATATATATATTCTACTTTTTACTAGCTTCACACAATTTCAATACACATTCTACTATTCTCTGAAGATTGGCACATGGACTATTGAACTGTAATTTTGTCCCAAAAAACACGTGTAAGAATAGAAAAGATTAAAGATCGAATAATTGTAATTTATATGTAAGATGATAATTGTAAAAAAATGTTCGTATTAAACGTACCATCATTTTATTTCATCATTTTTTCGATTTTGGGGGAAAGTACATTCAGGTATTTGTGAATAAGAAAAATATTTGTTTGACTTTGGTAGAACATTGTTCCGTATTAAAAAAAAACAGATTTTTCTTAACGACACCGCTACGCATTGCATGTAAACAACATTAACATTTTATGGATTTAGAACCAAAAATAAAAAAGACATTCAAGATATCTTCAAATAAATTGCCATTGTAGCCTCTGGGATCAAAACATAGTATTTCTTAAATATATATCTCAATTGTTTTTTTTTGTCCATGGTGACACAACTACATTAAACAATTTGCAAAAAAACTAAACAAAAAATTTCGAGGAAATAAAACGAATAAAAAGAGAAAAAGAATAAAAGAATAACAGAATAACGGCACAGAAACTAACGGAATAACAGATTAACGGAACAGAAATTAATGGAATAATAGATTAACGGAAAAGAAACTAACGGAATAACAGATTAACGGAACAGCAACTAACAAAATAACAGATTAACGAGACAGAAATAATGGAATAACAGATTGACGGAACAGAAACAAACGGAATAGCAGATTAACGGAACAGAAACTAACGGAATAACAGAATAACGGAATAAAATATTAACAGAAGCCAAACTAACTAAATAAAAGAATAACGGAACAAAAACTAACGGAATAGCAGATTAACGGAACAGAAACTAACGGAATAACAGAATAACGGAACAGAAACTAACGGAATCAGAGATTAACGGAACAGAAACTAACGGAATAACAGAATAACGGAACAGAAACAAACGGAATAGCAGATTAACGGAACAGAAACAAACGGAATAGCAGATTAACGGAACAGAAACAAACGGAATAGCAGATTAACGGAACAGAAACAAACGGAATAGCAGATTAACGGAACAGAAACTAACGGAATAACAGAATAACGGAATAAAATATTAACAGAAGCCAAACTAACTAAATAAAAGAATAACGGAACAAAAACTAACGGAATAGCAGATTAACGGAACAGAAACTAACGGAATAACAGAATAACGGAACAGAAACTAACGGAATCAGAGATTAACGGAACAGAAACTAACGGACTAACAGATTAACGGAACAGAAACAAACGGAATAGCAGATTAACGGAACAGAAACAAACGGAATAACAGATTAACGGAACAGAAACTAACGGAATAACAGAATAACGGAATAACATATTAACGGAAGCCAAACTAACGGAATAAAAGATTAACGGAACCGAAACAAACGGAATAACAGAATACCGGAACTGAAACTAACAGAATAACAGAATAACGGAACAGAAACTAACGGAATAACAGATTAACGGAACAGAAGCTAACGGAATAACAGATTAACGGATCAGAAACTAACAGAATCACAGATTAACGGAACAGAAACTAACGGACTAATAGATTAAAGGCACAGAAACTAACGGAATAACAGAATAACGGAACAGAAACTAACGGAATGAAAGATTAACGGAACAGAAACTTACGGAATAACAGAATAACGGAACAGAAACTAACGGAATAACAGAATAACGGAACCGAAACTAACAGAATAACAGATTAACGGAACAGAAACTAACAGAATAACAGATTAACGGAACAGAAACTAACGGAATCACAGATTAACGTAACAGAAACTAACGGAATAACAGATTAACGGAACAGAAACTAACGGAATAACAGATTAACGGAACAGAAACTAACGGAATAACAGATTAACGGAACAGAAACTAAAGGAATAACAGAATAACGGAACAGAAACTAACGGAATAAAAGATTAACGGAACACAAACTAAATGAATAACAGATTAACGGAACAGAAACTAACGGCAAAACAGATTAACGGAACAGAAACTAACGGAATAACAGAATAACGGAATAACAGAATAACGGAATAACATATTAACGGAAGCCAAACTAACGGAATAAAAGATTAACGGAACAGAAACTAACGGAATGAAAGATTAACGGAACAGAAACTAACGGAATAACAGAATACCGGAACAGAAACTAACGGAATAACAGAATAACGGAACAGAAACTAACGGAATAACAGATTAACGGAACAGAAACTAATTGAATAACAGATTAACGGAACAGAAACTAACGGAATAACAGATTAACGGAACAGAAACTAATGGAATAACGGATTAACGGAACAGAAACCAACGGAATAACAGAATAACGGACGAATAGACAGTGACATGTCCTTTCTGGTAAACATTGGATTAAAAACATGACTAAAAAAAATTTTTATTAATTGTATCCATATTTAGAAGGGTTCCTGACCAAGAAAAGGATAAAGAAGGGTCATTAGAGAAGGTTACCAAAAAGGTTACCAGAGAGGGGGAGAGAGATAGGGGAAGAGGAAACTTAATGGCTGTGAATGTGTGAGTGAGGTTTCTGTGTTACCTATAGAAAGAAATGTGAGAGAATATTGATAAAATCTCAAAATGGATTCTTCTGAAAATTTACGGGGGGTAACAATGGAAGTGGTACGAATATCTAAGTGCGCCATGAAAGCATAACCTCTTACAACTCTAAATCTTTTTTATTAAATTTAAATAATGTGTATAACATTTTCTGGGAAAGACAATGGAAATGGTCCTGAATATCTATTTGCCCTCCGAACCTATGTGGGTCTAACATCCCTTAAAAGTTAAAAAATATACTATATCGACTAAATTAATATCATGTATAACATTTCGCAGGGTAGACAATTGAAATGGTAGCGAATCTCTACGTTTCCCTCTGTGTGCCGAGTTAAACGTACGACGTAGCCAGACGTTCATCTTAAATATATAATCATAGCTTACTTATTATTTAAGACATATATTACTTAAGAAATATCGTAAGACGTGTCCCGAGATCTGCAAACAATACACGATTTTGCTAGGAAGTATTTGAAAAAAATGTTTAAAATTTGTTTTTTAAAAAGGTAGTCATCATTTTGAAGTAATTAATAAAAAAGCATAGCCAAATAATCCGGGTTTTGATATTTATTTTCTAAATTTCGATCCGATACTTGTTTATGTAATTTCGTTTATCAAATTTCTGATAAATTACTTGACCAATTATCAGAGTTATTTGATCACCAGACTACGATTTCCCACTATTTTGTTGAATTACGCCATCCTAAATAAATACCAAAACAAAACTTCCTCTTTACAAATTCCCAGACAACTGCGTTTCTATAATTCTTCAAATTTTAATACATTTTTGTTTCATATAGTTTCGAGTTTACGTGCGTGTTTCATCCGACTCATACAGTGAAAAAGTGATACTGGTTTAGTTAATCAAACATTTTTATTTATTTATTTTTTATTTCGAACGGTTCGTGATGAAATCCGGATAACTATCTAAGCATTTTTATTTAATTTTTTTATTTTTATTTTTATATTATTTATGATATTTATTATTAATTTTTATTTATTTTTATTTTTATTCTTTTTATTATTTATATATTTTTTTAATAATATTTATTATTAATTTATTTTTATATTTTATTATTATTTTTATTTATTTTTATTGATTTATTAATTTATTTTTATTGCGAACGGTTCGTGATAACATCCGGATGACTATCTAAGCATTTTTATTTATTTTTATTTATTTTTATTTTTATATTATTTATAATATTTATTATTAATTTTTTATTTTTATTTTCATTTTTTTAAATTATTTATTTATTTTTTTAATAATATTTATTATTAATTTATTTTTATATTTTATTATTATTTTTATTTATTTTTATTCATTTATTAATTTATTTTTATTGCGAACGGTTCGTGATAAAATCCGGATGAGTATCTAAGAAGAGAATAGTGTTATCATTTACAGGATTATAAGACTGTCTCCGCTTGAAATTCTGCCATAACCATCGATGCAATTTTGTTTTCTTTGGTCAAATTAAAGAACATGAAATCCTGAGGCTAATTAGAAAACATTGTATGAACTAGATTAATTATTACAAAAGTCGTGAAAATTGAATAACGTCTGTTTATTTTTATACGAAAATAAAAGAGAAGCAAGAATATGGTAATTAGCAGATTCTAACATTGATTTAAGAATAAAAGCAGATATTTTTCATGCTAATTACGAGAAATACTGCAAGCTATTACATATTGCAGACATTACAGACAACAAGTCATCGCCATCTAAATCAAACGAGAATAATAAATTATGTCTACAGATACGATCAGCAATTTACAAGCAGTTAGAATCGGTAGAAGTCAGATTATGTTTCCATAAGTAAAGAAACCTTATACACTTGGTAATATATTCTAACTAAGAAAAAATAAATTCATACGAATCAGGTTAACTTGACTGCGTTTGAGGAAAATTCATATCCTCTATTTAAGCAGGCACTCACGGTAAGGGCTATGCGAAGGTTGCCAACATTCCAATGGCTGCTACCAGATCAGGCTGTCTGAAAATACTGGCTTCCTGACTTTAAAATGCACCAAACATTGATGTTATTGTTTTTCGTTTCCCTTTGCAAAACTCAATCATGTTCTGAAAAGCCAAAAACAAAAACAACAATTTTCCTCCACAAAACAACCAAACCAAACAAAGAACTTGAAGCATAAAAACGTTTTACCAAAATGACCGGGTTTGGCATTAAATAACTCGAAAAGGGTTGATGTGCCGTAAAACAAATCAACAAAACTAAACACGATGAATAAATACTTGAAGATATAAAGAACTTGAAGCATAAAAACGTTTTACCAAAATGACCGGATTTGGTATTAAAAAACTCGAAAAGGGTTGATATGCCGTAAAACAAAACAACCAAACCAAACACGATGAATAAATATTTGAAGATATAAAGAACTTGAAGCATAAAAACGTTTTACCAAAATGACCGGATTTGGTATTACATAATCCGAAAAGGGTTGATGTGCCGTAAAACAAAACAACCAAACCAAACACGATGAATAAATATTTGAAGATATAAAGAACTTGAAGCATAAAAACTTTTACCAAAATGACCGGATTCGACATTAAATAACCCGAAAAGGGTTGATATGCCGTAAGAAAAAACAACCAAACCAAACACGATGAATAAATATTTGAAGATATAAAGAACTTGAAGCATAAACACCTTTACCAAAATGATCGGATTCGGCATTAAATACCCCGAAAAGGGTTGATATGCCGTAAAACAAAACAACCAAACTAAACACCATGAATAACTATTTGAAGATATAAAGAACTTGAAGCATAAACACCTTTAGTAAAATGATCGGATTCGGCATTAAATAACCCGAAAAGGGTTGATATGCCGTAAAACAAAACAACACAACCAAACACGATGAATAAATATTTGAAGATATAAAGAACTTGAAGCATAAACACCTTTACCAAAATGATCGGATTCGGCATTAAATAACTCGAAAAGGGTTGATATGCCGTAAAACAAAACAACACAACCAAACACGATGAATAAATATTTGAAGATATAAAGAACTTGAAGCATAAACACCTTTACCAAAATGATCGGATTCGGCATTAAATAACCCGAAAAGGGTTGATATGCTGTAAAACAAAACAACCAAACCAAACACGATGAATAAATATTTGAAGATATAAAGAACTTGAAGCATAAACACCTTTAGTAAAATGATCGGATTCGGCATTAAATAACCCGAAAAGGGTTGATATGCCGTAAAACAAAACAACCAAACCAAACACGATGAATAAATATTTGAAGATATAAAGAACTTGAAGCATAAACACCTTTACCAAAATAGTCGGATTCGGCATTAAATAACTCGAAAAGGGTTGATATGCCGTAAAACAAAACAACCAAACCAAACACGATGAATAAATATTTGAAGATATAAAGAACTTGAAGCATAAAAACTTTTACCAAAATGACCGGATTCGGTATTAAATAACCGGAAAAGGGTTGATATGCCGTAAAACAAAACAACCAAACCAAACACGATGAATAAATATTTGAAGATATAAAGAACTTGAAGCATAAAAACTTTTACCAAAATGACCGGATTCGGTATTAAATAACCGGAAAAGGGTTGATATGCCGTAAAACAAAACAACCAAACCAAACACGATGAATAAATATTTGAAGATATAAAGAACTTGAAGCATAAAAACTTTTACCAAATTTACCGGATTCGGTATTAAATAACCGGAAAAGGGTTGATATGCCGTAAAACAAAACAACCAAACCAAACACGATGAATAAATATTTGAAGATATAAAGAACTTGAAGCATAAAAACTTTTACCAAAATGACCGGATTCGGTATTAAATAACCGGAAAAGGGTTGATATGCCGTAAAACAAAACAACCAAACCAAACACGATGAATAAATATTTGAAGATATAAAGAACTTGAAGCATAAAAACTTTTACCAAAATGACCGGATTTGGTATTAAATAACCGGAAAAGGGTTGATATGCCGTAAAACAAAACAACCAAACCAAACACGATGAATAAATATTTGAAGATATAAAGAACTTGAAGCATAAAAACGTTTTACCAAAATGACTTATATTGCTTGTTATCCTGTCACGGCGTCAGTGTTTATTCATCCAAAATATAGAAATAACAGTTCACTATCACACACACATTGTGCTCGTTTATGTATTTTAATAAATATAGAATGTCAATCGACATGCGTTCCAATGGTAACTTGTGCACAAAGTAATTCCGCTCCTATATATACATACGGAAAATAATCGCAAAGGTACGTAATCGGTTTCTAAAAAATCATGTATAGATGTGAGCCAGAAACACGTGTCCATGGATTACTTTTATGTACGTATAAAATAAATTTAAAAAGATATAGTAACGAAAAATACATCTTATAAATTTAAGGGTGACTAATAATTCCATTGTTTGCATCTTAATCACTTAAGAAGTGAGACAATCGAAATAATAGTAAGCAAAAAAAACAACGAAGGCTGCAATCACCAATAAAAATAATTACATAAAAATACATTATATACTTAGGTGATAAAAATCGCACATATTTCTAGAGAAGCGACTTGTTTCAATGGTATAGACGCTGGACTGTAGACATCAATATCGAAGGTTCGATCCTTGTCTAAGTAAGCCATGCTGATAACGGCTGTGAGCCAGAAACACGTGTCCATGGATTATTTTATGTACGTACAAACTATATATATATTAACGAATACTACGTTCTATAAAGTTATGGGCGACTAATAATGCAATTTTCTGCATCTTAATCACTTAGGAAGTGAGACAATTGAAGTAGTAGTAAGCAAAAAAAAACAAAAAAACAACAACGAACACTGTAATCACCAATAAAATAATTACATAAAAATACATGAAATATTTAGATGATGAAAATCGTACATATGTTTAGATAGGGCGTCTTGGTCCGATGGTAAAACGCTGGATTATAGGCATCAATATCGTAGGTTTTCTGCATCTTAATCACTTAGGAAGGGAGACAATCGAAATAATAGTAATCAGAAAAACAAACGAACGCTGCAATCGCCAATAAAAAATAATTACATAAGAATACATGTATAGATGTAGATATATACAATGGCCATGATCAGAAATCCAAACCAGAGTCATTTATAAACTAAAAATTGATAGGCTACAGTATTATTTTTTAATCTTTTAAGAGCGATTTTCAGATAAAATTCTAGATTAATAAAATATAAGAAGTCAATATTAAAATTTAAAAAAGACAGTTTGAAAATGTAAACCATAAAATAAATAGTTTGCGAAAAATAGTTCGTGGGCCGATTTGGAAAAAAAAAAGAACGATATGAAATTGATGGTAAATCGTCCATTTTGTTTTTAATTCGACCAGGTCTTCAGAAATGATTTCCCAAGTGAATATCCGCTGAAGTTTTAGTTATAAATACAAGAAATTAGTTACAATGTTTTTTCCATCATTGTTTTATTCTGAACACGTTTATTAAATAATTTAAATCAGTCTCTTTATTTTAGTATTTAATTTGCTTAATGGAATATAATTGATGCACTGACTTTATATTTATATATATATATATATATATATATATATATTATTAAAAATAACCGACAATTTTTGTCTGGCTATTTTAGTGTAGATCCCTTCAATTTTCCGGATTAAAATCTTAATCTCGGAAGGAAATTGGCTGATGAAACTGCCATAGTGTACATATTGGTCCAGAGTACTTTCTGACCCGTCTGGGTCCATCGTCAGTGGAATTTCCTTCCGAGATTAAGATTTTAATCCGGAAAATTGAAGGGATCTACACTAAAATAGCCAGACAAAAATTGTCGGTTATTTTTAATAATACGTGTCTTAAAGAAAAAATGCTGCCTCGATACACACATATATATATATATATATATATATGGGGTAAGGTACACGATAATTCATGAAAATGAAATGCCGTGGTGGACAAAATGTGTGAAACATGTGTATCAATTTCATGCCCACTCCTATTTGTTGTTCATCCTGGCCAGTTCCTTTGTCTTCTTCTCTTTATCGCCTTTTATCCCCTCCCCTACCGCATCCCCCATACTAGCTCAGTAGGTGTAAAAGTGAGGAAGAAAAAGAAAATGGATAGAAATATAAAAAGAATAAGAAACAAAGAAGAATGTGTCACCCACTTGTCATATTTCAACGTCACTTAAAGTCTTCTCATATGGTCCAATCGGATCATCCTTTCCTCATCCCATGTGTGTGCCTTTCAAAATAAAATTATTTCCAAATCTTCACTGTTCTGAAAACGTTCGCCAACACGAACGAAACCGGTCAAATCTCTTGTTTTTGTTTTTCTCCTGCACTTTTACCTGTTTTCCGTTTGTCATTTTTCACACACACACACACACATACACACACACACACACACACACACACACACATATATATATATATATATATATATATATATATATATATATATATAGAGAGAGAGAGAGAGAGAGAGAGAGAGAGAGAGAGAGAGAGAGAGAGAAGGGGGTTCTGTAGCATCAGCGCAGTTCCAACGAGAAAAAAAAGTAAATTCAAAGAATTGTGGTTACCAACGCTAGTAAAAAAACTTTTTCAATAATTATTTATTATCTTATCATTTTAACATTTTAAGCTTTATTAAACTTTTTATATTAAAAAAAACTTAAAATGTTAAAATGATAAGATAATTCATAATTATTGAAAAAGTTTTTTTACTAGCGTTGGTAACCACAATTCTTTAAACATATATATATATATATATATATATATATAATGGTAATAATCCAGGTGAAAAATATCCACAGGGTGGTAATCCAGAGAATTTTAACCGGGTTTATAAAAAGTGCTCAATATCAAAATAGAGCTTTATATATGATAATTTTATTTATACAGACATGTACAAAATCTGCGATACTGGCATGTCGATGTTATCGATCAACAGTTACTATAAACTGAGATCTCATCAGGCAGAGTTAGAATCCGATCGTTAGAATCAGAGTTAGAATCCGATCTTAACCTCAGATCATATTTGGAGAGATTCTCTCCAAATAAGATCTGAGGTTAAGATCGGATTCTAATTCTGCCTGATGAGATCTCAGTTTATAGTAACTGTTGATCGATAACATCGACATGCTAGTGTCGCAGATTTTGTACATGTCTGTGTAAATAAAATTATCATATATATATATATATATATATATATATATATATATATATATATATATATAGCTAAATGTATAACATAACTATTCATTGGATGAATTGCTGATTATGCAATTATTTTGGTAGGGTAACTTGTTTATTATAGAGTAGAGTGGTTAGACTTTGGATATAGGTGTAATAGAACGTTATTATTATGAATGTGTGTTACTTAAGTATCAGAGTTCATATTGAATGTTACATCTAGAAAGTAATCAGCGTTACATAGGATGGTGCCTACTTTGAAGCATAGTTCCTTAAATTCTCTTGATTAAAGTAGAGAGACAACACTTATAACATTTACATACCAAATATAACACTCTAATTTATAATTAAGACAATATACAGTTTCCTGTAAGAAATATATAGATATATATTTATTTATTCATATATGTACTTAAATTATATATGTTATTACACAATATGAAGACAAATATATATATATATATTTATATATATATATGAGGAACAAAAGAAACAATGTTTAAGACAAAATGTAAAAATAAAAATGGAATAAAGAATAAGTTAATCAACAACTAGCAAAAATAAACTCAAAAACACATATTGAAAAGTTCTACCAAAATATTTAAATTTATTTTCTTTCTTTTTCTTCTTCTTCCTTTTCTTCTTTTTTTTTAACATTTCTTTCTTTCTTTCTCCCTTTCTACTGTTTATTACGCGTGACTATATTTTTTTTCCAAATTGCGTTCTTTGTATAAATTTGTTTTTAATTAAAGTTCTGCTACCGATTGATAATGATTGTATTTTAACAATCGAAATATTTTGGCAGAACTTTTCAATATGTGTTTTAAAGTTTATTTTTGCTATTAGTTGATTAGCTTATCATTTATTCCATTTTTATTTTTACATATATATATATATATATATAGATATATGTATATATATATAACGTATACTTTACATATATATGTATATATATAACGTATAATGTATATATATAACATAGATCGTATTGAGCTTTATTTTATCGAGATAGATCACTCTACGATATTTCACTTTTCGTTAATTCGATTATATATATATATATATATATATATATATATATATATATATATATATATATATATATATATATAAAGAGAGAGAGGGTTAGACAGAAGGAGAGAAATAGAAAGAGATATAGAAAGAGACACGGAGACATTTATTAAATAAATAAATAAATATATATGTAATTAAATATATTTGTTTTATCTACATACGTATACGTTTCATCCTTACAGGAAACGTCAGTGTAGAGATGAATTATTCACACTGGTCGCTGGGATCAAACCCCGGAAGCCGAATTATATCGCAAACTCTAATTACAACGTCTTTGCCCACACGGCCGTCGCCAATAACTCGGTAAATCGGCGAGAGATTAATCCTACTTAAAGGCAGCTGACGTAAATAGTTCAACTTTTAAAAGGAATATCGCACCGAAGCCACTATGACCGCTATGTTAATACTACTCGCTACAGAGCCCAGCCTATATTTGGGGGCGACATTATAAAAATGTAAATATTTTGTTTTTATTAACATAGGTATACCTTTCATCCTTACGGGAATCGGCAGCGTAGAGAGGAATTATTCACACTGGTCGCCGGGCTCGAACCCCGGACCCCGGGTAATATTACAAACTCAAATTCCAACGTCTTTGCCCACACGGCCATATTTATTGACAAGAAAAATGCTAGGACGGTTAAAATTAATTCACTGAAAAGAACATATCTTTACTATTTCATGCTGCTTTACAAGGATTTATTCAAGATATAATTGTACAAAACTTTGTTTAGAATCCTTTTTCTAATTTTCATCAAATTGCATGATTTTTTTTTCTAAAAAATGTCTAAAACGTAAGAAAAACTTGAAATACAGGTTTTATTGATTCACTGGTGTTAATTGACTACGGATCAAATTTAAGGCAAATCTGAAATATTTGAATTTTCAAATAGAAGGTTTTGCTCATATTTTGCTCGCTAAAAACCTATTTAAAGTACTACAGTGAAACTGAAATTTTGGAAGCATTAATTCATTGATGTGTTCACTCCCTGCTTCTTGTTTCTCCGACTGTACAGAAATGCCGAAATTTAAAACTAATGCCAACAAGCATCCCGCTGCACAGCTCCCAATTTCGGATGACCCCAAAACGTTCACCATAATTCTCAGTAGCCATTTCAGTTGGGAGCTTGCCTTGTTTAGAATTAAACTATGTTAAAAAAAATACCTATTGTCAAAATTTCACAGAAATCGGAGGTGTCTGAATTTTAACGAAGATATTCCACTCACTTTTTGCCCCTTTGCATAAAAGTAAATCAAACTAGATATAGCCCACATTACCACCCTTACGCCTTGCAACAGTGTTCCCAAAATCACAAAACGTTTTTTTCTTTATTTAGCTGAGTTCATCCAAACAAAGCAAGTTGCCACTGTAGACGTGAGGGGCTACTGAGATTTAGGGTGACATTTTAGGGATCATCCTAAATTGGGAGCTGTGACGCTAGATGTTTGTTGACATTAATTCTAAATTTCTGCATGTCGGTACAGTTTAAGAAACAGTGAGCAGGGAGGGAGTTCCAGAATCTGGCAGCTCGAGGAAAGAAGCTATTGGAGTGGAAGGCTCTTTAGCATCTGGGGACCTCCACAGTGAATGGATGGATTTAGCAAAGTGTCGAGTGTATATACGTCGAGGTGGCACCAGAGCAGCAAGTTCATCGGAGCACATTCCATTGAAGTACTTGTAAAACAAGCACAAGGAGACACAACATTGCGGCGATAGGACAGGGGCTGGAGCTTGGTAGACAGTGCGTGACCTATAAGATTAGATATTCTTTTTTTGGGACCTTGTTTAATAGGGAGGGACTAGTGGTTGGTGCACCAGCTCAGATGTGACAACACTACTCTATGCATGGACGAATGGTGGTTTTGCAGAGATATAGGGTACTGTAAGGTATAAGTACTTTTCTAGCCCGCTAGAGGGAGTCCACCTTCTTTGCAGCAGCCTTGGCAATATCTTCTATGTATTTGTTCTAATTCATATTACCTCTGAATTAGTCGAGGAGTGAGTCCTATACATAAAATATGTAAATATATACACATACATAATTTATGTAAGTTGAGATATATTCATATATTTCATACGGTATTTTAAAAAGTTATAGTATAGGCTGTCTAGGGACAAAGCGAGAGACAAGTCTAGCTAAGTAGACACTTAACACGTTGCCTGCAGAATGAATTTGAATATGTTGATCTGAACAGTGTTTAACATCTAAATAGCACAGTACAATGCAGTTTTGTATTGTCGGTCATCAGATTCTGATATTTATTGTGCTAATTCTCTCTGTACACCAATCGATCTGTCCTCAGACAGTTTCAAAAGTCCGATCTTTAAGACCCAACGGTGATATTGCCTGATCGATCGATTGACCAATGGAGAGTGACCAGATGCTGAATTTGCGTTTTACAATTCGAAGCACAACAGAGTGAATATTTATTAAGTCAATTTGCTCAAAGAGTTCATAAAAACACAATGAAAATTAAATCTACTGAACAGATCACTTTCGATATATCTTTCGACACGCCGTGACCGAAAAGAGTTTTACGTTCAAATCACGGGTCTTAATTCTATCCCGAATGTATATATATATATATATATATATACATATATATATATATATATATAGATATATAAATATATATATATATATCTATATGCATATATACATATATATGTACATATATACATATACATATACATATATACATATATACATACATAGATATGTATATATATATATACATATATATATATACATATATATATATAATTATATATATATAATATATAAAACTAAAACTATACTTTTAGAGTATAGAACCTATAGTGAAATAGTTTAAGCTCAATATACAAGATAGAGCAATTATAAAGATTAATGAAAAAAGAGAGATAAATATGTACGAATGACAAATCTATTTCAACTTCGATTGTACCGAGTACACTTTGCATTGAACAATCGAATTTGAAATATATTCGTCATTCGTACATATTTATCTCTTTTCTTTCATTTATCTTTATATATATATATATATATATATATATATATATATATATATATATATATATATATATATAACGTAAAATATAATAACACGAAATTATATGATTGTCGATGCAATAATTTATTTCAACCTTGCGGTTTTATTCAAGCATCCAATTTGACAATTACATTTTTGAGACTGACAGAAAGCTGAATTCACCCTCGACACTTCAAACACAACCAGAGAGAGTGGTGGTCGCAGCCAATCTGAATACCTATTACAGAGCGAGTAGGAATTAACATCTTATATTTAACTAAAGCAATCGAAAGGGATCTTATGTTTTTTTTTGTTTGTTTTTATTAAAATAATAACGTCTGAGTTAAGCGCACATATTCTTTCTACATTTCCGACCTGGTGACATTTAACGTTCATACGCCTCCATACACACGCACACATATACCTATTCTTAACATCACACACACACAATTTTTGGCTAGCTCGAAATTCAGTTTTCGGCCCGGAAGGAGGAAGAGAGATAAGACACTAACACACGTTAGCGTGTCATCGGCCGATTGACACTTTTCGTGCCTTCATTCTGTCTAGATCCGAGTGATAGTATCAATTTGAAAACTAAAAATTATTTAAGATTATATTCCAAATGTAATATTTTAATACTCTGAGTTTCACAAAATTCATCTTACATTAGTTTTATAATCTATGGAAGCCTATAATTATAGCCTAATTCCAATCTAATATTGTCTAGTGATAATATTATACACTTAATTTAATTCACTATCTTATTTTAAGTAAATAATCAGAATAAACGAATATCTTAAAGTACAATTATATATGCATACATCCCCACATATACACACATATCTCTACACACACATATATATATATACACATATATACATACATATATATATATACACATATTTATATATATATATACATACACATACACATACACACATACACACACACATACATATATATACATGCACACCCGTACCTACTACCTTGAATTAAAAATTTTTAAGACATCAAGGATAAATGTGTTTCGTCTTTAAGTATTCATTAAAAAATATCATTACTAAATGAGTGTATACCTACACACACATATCCATACATATGCACATACACACACATACACACATATACATACACATACATATATACGCACATGCACACATAGACACAGATGTGCAAAATAGAGACACACATACATGTATACATAGACATACACAAATGCACATATGCACGCATACATATAAACATACACAGTCATACGCATACGTACACACATACCTATACTCATATACGCGCACATGCCCATACATGCACACATACACCTGCACACATGTATACACATATACACACATACACATATATAAAATAATATATACGGCCTGGAAAGTTTTAAATAACCGGGGTAATAGTTTAATTAAATATAAACATATATTGACAAAATAAATATGCAAGATACACACACACACACACATACATACACACACACACACACACATACATGCCTGCACATACACAAACACATGCATGTACGTACACATATATATACATACAAAAACATATGTACTTATATATACGCACATACTCTTCCCATACATACATATACACCAATGCATGCATGCACGCGCATCCGCACGCGCATGCATACATATAAGCAAATATAAGGCTATCTTATTTCAAGTAAATAATCTGAATAAACGAATATCTTAAAGTACAATCGTATATGCATACATCCGAAAAACAACTATAACGAATGTAACCAAGTCAGTAATTACATGTCCATAACAGATATTATTGTAAATATTTATGGGGGTTTACCGTAAATGATCTATTTGGTATCTTCACCGTTACAAATCTAGAGGTCTATCAGATTATTAGATATTGGTAATTTTACCAACATCTAATAATCTGATAGACCTCTAGATTTGTAACGTGCTGTGGTTCTGTTTACAAGACAAACATTGCTAATAATACGTAGCGTTAACTGTTGCTGATTCTTCCATCGGCTTGAATATATAACAAATTAAACGTGACCCGTGACCCGTGACCCGTTAGGTCATAACAACTGCCACTATTTAATCTAATTTTGATGCGAGGAATAAAAATGAGTGATATATTTAAAAACATCTTCAATGAATATAAAGACGTGAAATCAAAATTAAATGAATCTTCAGTGAATGATGCATTTGCAAACAGGCGCTTCCACAACACCACGATCAGTACTTGTCGTCTTTTGTGGTAAATTTATAGAT
Organism: Sepiola atlantica; assembly: GCA_963556195.1. Lineage (NCBI taxonomy): Eukaryota > Metazoa > Mollusca > Cephalopoda > Sepiida > Sepiolidae > Sepiola > Sepiola atlantica. The sequence goes on along the minus strand of OY744543.1, from coordinate 73,051,113 downwards.
ATTTAAATGAGCTTTGTTCTATATTTTATACAAATAGGGAGTTTGTCTGTCCGCCCGTTTGTCTGTCTGTCCGTCAGTCACAATTTTTTTTTAAACGTAATGAATACATTGCCGTATTTGTCTAATTTCGAAACAAATACTTTTAGAAATTGAAAATATTGCATCAATAGAAAATAATAAATTCCCAACAAATAAAGCGGACGTCATGACCGGAAATCGAAACCGAAACCTTCCGATCTTCAGTCTGATGTTCTACGAACTGAGCTATTTAGATTTTCTTATAAACAAGCCTTAAACATTACCGTAACAAAATAATTATAGCTTTGAAGTCATGTCATAGATTTATGATTTACGTCATGTTTCAAAACATGAATTCAAACATAAGCGATAATAAAATAAATAAAAGTGGTAAACCTAAACTTTGATTATTTTAATAGTTAAAACCAATTTTTTTAGCTTTAAATATGTATTGTATGTAATTTTTGACAATTATATAATTCTAGAAAAGAATATCCCCACTTTGGGAGTAGTGGGGGTGGTTTTCGCAACACGCAAATTAAATGGTAATGTCAACAAAAAAAAATACTTACCCACCATACTCACCGTGCTGTCTAGAAAACGTATCCAAGAATTCATAATAATTATAATTTCTTTAGTTTAAGAGTTGGCGCCGTATATACACGCGATCGAGGTTCGTGCACGCGCACCGACTAGCTTAAGATTCTATTATATGAGACATATTCGATTTTTTAGATTAATCCTTTTTGTTTTTATTTCAAAAGTTACTTTCGGTCAGAAGAATCCAGTTTTGCTTTGTTTTTGGGAACGTTTAGAAAAAAATGATGCCCGCCTACTCACTGTGTTTCCTAGAATAGAGATTCAATTATTAATAATGATAGGGGCATTAGTTTAGGAGTGAATCTTATGCATATATATATATATATATATATATATATATGTGTGTGTGTGTGTCTGTGTGTCTGTGTGTGTGTGTGTGTGTGTGTGTAAGCAGCCAGCAATAATATCTATAATGTATGTATAACTTCACAATCAACCACGGTGTCAATTAAAACAATATTTATAAAAAATAATGTGCCCGCTTACTCACTGTGTTTCCTAGAATATAGATTCAATTATTAATAATGATAGGGTCATTAGTTTAGGAGTGAATCATATGCATACATATATATATATATATTTATATATATATATATATATATATATATATACAAATACATACATATACATATATATATATATATACAAATACATATATATATACATATATATATATATATATATATATATATATATATATGTGTGTGTGTGTGTGTATTATTTATATTCTGAAAAATAGGTTTGAGCTTTATTAGTTTTTTTACTTCAGAGTATGTATAAATAAACAATATAAAATCAGATTTCAGTGACGACGCCTTTCTCCATTTTTACAGGAATCTGAAACCGATTCATGAAAATAAACAGTAACTTATTTCCTAAGGAAACGGTAAATGTTTTAATAATCTGAATATTATTTTTTATTTTGTTATTTTTCGTTAGCCTAAGGTAAATTTATTTCTGCGTAAGCAGCTGTTTGCTATCCCACTTCTACAGTTTAATAGATTTATAATATATATATATATATATATATATATATATATATATATATATAGAGAGAGAGAGAGAGAGAGAGAGATTTTTATGTAATTGTTTTTATTATTGGTGATTGCAGTGTTCGTTGTGTTTGCTTACTACTATTTGGATTGTCTCACTTCCTAAGTGATTAAGATGCAGAAATTGCATTATTAGTCGACCTTAACTTTATAGGACGTATTTTTCATTAATATATATATTTTTTCATTAATTTTATACTTACATAAAAGTAATCCATAGACACGTATTTCTGGACATACATATGTATGAATATATATATATATATATATATATATATATATATATATATATATATATATAATACATACATATATATATATATATATATATAGATTTATCTATTCATACTTATATATATATAATTATATATAAAGATAAATGAAAGAAGAGGGATACACATGTACGAATGACAAATCTATTTCGCCTTCGATCGTTCAATGCAAGTTGTACCCGGTAAAAAACATCTTAATTATTCTTTTTCCTATAGGTTTTATCTGCTAAAAGTATACTTTTAGTTTCATATTTCATATTTCATTAAGTATATATATATATATATAATTCCATGATAAATGCCAGTATACTGAAATCATATACCCTTAATAGGGTTAAGATGAAAATTCATATACACGAAATGTACAAAAGCAAGAAAATTCCCAAATTTTTACACTTTCATTGTAAAGGTATGACTACATATCAACCAAGCCATTTCATTATCACGTCACTACAATATAAACTTCTATGCATGAGTGGATGAAGTTAGTGAGGTGCGCTGAAGAAAAATTCCTACCAGTAAAATACATCGCCCTGTTGTGCTCGCATACCCTTAATGACAATAAAAGTGTAAAAATGCGTGAATTTCCTTGCTTTTGTACATTTAGTGTATATGAATTTTCATCTTAACCCTATTAAGGGCATATGATTTCAGTATACTGGCATTTATCATGGAATGTCACTACCTTTATAAAGGCTACGCCTCAATACAATGGTCATTTTAAAGTTTTTTTAAAATAATTTTCTGGAAAACTAAGATATATGGTAAACTGAAATTAAAATGCCATCAACTAGACCCTAGAACCTCTATCTCTGCCAAAAATCAGCTGAATCCATCAAATAGTTGATGAGATACAGGGTGGAACATACGTACGTACGTACGTACGTACATACGTACGTACACACAGATAACATGATTTCATGATTGAACTTTCTAAATCTCTGGGTTGCCTTGACTAATGATGCTTAAATTCTACACACTTATAGAACCTATCAAATAAAAAATTTGTGCAACGTTTTAACTACTTTGGCTTATTGTTTTTTAAGTTATGATTGACCAAAGAAATGAGATTTCCAGCATAGGCCATTTTTGCAGTCTATTAAGGGATAGAGCGCTCTCGCGCCTCCCTTTATAAGGAGAGGTAGTTTGCTTGAAGCATTGTGTGTAATACGTCTATAGATGAGTATTAGAAGACTATCACAATGCAAGAAATGGAAATATGTCAGCATTTAGAAGTAACCTAACCCTAACCCTAATCCCCACATCGATGCTATGATACAACGAAACAGCCTGTCTGGGGATGACCATATACAGATATAGATAAATAGTAAGAGTGTACCGCCCTTACAGACAATGAAATGGCTATTAATACGTATAGATATTCCACCAGAGACACAACGCGTGTAATTATATTATATATTCATGCAAGTTTTGTCATACATAATAGATGTTTGCGCGCGGCTGACCGGTTTGTGGAGACATTCCAGGAACCTGATTAGTGTCCGCCTCATGGGTTCGAACAGACTAATGAATTGCCTAAATGTCAGGGTGGAATCCAAAGTTCAAGTAATTACGGACTCAGCATAAGTCATTCGGAAAGGAACAATCTGATACGAAAGAACCACAGCTTTGTGTTTTTAGCGTCGTTGTATGAGAATAATAAGGAAGACTATTTTTTTGTTTTATGTAGTTGAGAAGTACAGCTTAAGTTGTGCTAGGATTTTGTCATTTTTGAGAGATTTCCTAGTATATATATATATATTAAATTCCCGAAACAGTTTTTCATGGTAAACAACTGATGATCCCTTAAAATAGTGTTAGAAACAAACTAATATAATAACTGTAAAAAATAAATTGACTTACATGAGTGATTTTCCACTGGAAGACTTGGGACTATAAGTTTGTTTGTTTTTTGTTTCTTTTAATATAGTTTTAATGGTTGAGAAACTTCCGAGACTATATATATATATATATATATATATATATATATATATATATATATATATATATATATATGAAGGTTTATAACTAAAAGGTTTATAACTAAAAGATAACTTTTAGAGAATTAGACCTATTGTGAGATGAGGAAAGCTCAATATTCTGGATAGAGCAAAAATAAGGTGAGTCATTGAAAAATAATTAGACCTGCAAATGGAAACAGATCAATATATTCAGTTGTTCAGAACAAGTGGCATTTAGTAAATAAAAATATTTCTTCTTCTTCTCTTTCAATTTAATTCCTTAAGCCAGGCTTTTCAAAGATTAAAATCTTATCATCAGAGGAAGTAATGATTAGTAAGTTGACAGATAAGAACAGTCAATATTAAAAATTTGAAAAAGGTTTTTTAAACAAAGTTCTTTTTAAAAGGTTTTAAAAGTTCAAACGGGTGTGTTTCAATATAAATGAAAGTCACCAAACACGGAGATCCAAGTTGTATGGGGTTCAAATGTACTTGGTAAATCCAGAAGAATCTGTATGAAAATCCAACGGCAACGATTCCACCCAAGTCCTTAGTCCTTAGAGGGGGGATCAGACAAAATTAGCCATATTATGAGAACACATTTCTTCCTGTTTTCAAGTAAACAGATTCATTGACTCACCTTATCATTGACTCACCTTATATATATATATATATATATATATATATATATATATATATATATATATATATATATATATAAAGATAGATGAAAAAAGAGAGATAAACATGTACAAATGACAAATTTATTTCAACTTCGATTGTTCAATGCAAGGTGTACTCGGTAAAAACTGGACCCCTCATCAACGGACATTTACCAACTGAACAGACTCCATATTTTTTTACACGCACACTCTCACTCTCCATTACTTAATATTTTTTTCAAATTTTGAATTTTGGCTTTTCCACTGCCAACTTATCCATCTATGTAATTACTCTGATGATAAGATTTTAATCTTTGAAAAGCTTGGCTTAATGAAAGAATAATAAACATGTTTTTACCGAGTACCGAGTACACCTTGCATTGAACAATCGAAGTTGAAATAAATCTGGACATTCGTATATGTTTATGTATTTTCTTTCATCTATCTTTATAATTGCTCTATCTCGTATATTGAGCTTACACCATTTCACTATAGGTTATATCTACTAAAAGTATACCTTTAGTTTCATATTTTATTTCATATATATATATATATATATATATATATATATATATATATATGTATGTATATATATGAAGAGTTTACCAAGAGGTTTCAATAAAAAAAGGATGCATCACGACAAAACTTATTTTTCCTTCAATATTTGTTTAATTTCTCTCTCTCTCTCTCTCTCTCTCTCTCTCTCTCTATATATATATATATATATATATATATATATATATATATATATATTTGTATAACTTAATACAATTATGTATGTTTGTATGTTTAGATATTTATCTCTACATAATTAACTCATGAACTAATTAACCGATCATAATAATTTTTTGAATACAAGGTCTAGGTGTAAGGGTACCAAATGTGGGATATGTTTTGTTTAATTTATTTCATTCAAAGGCGGTAGCAAGTATCGTGAAAATTCAGTTACTTCGAATATTTGTAAAATCTTAATAATAAGTATAAGGAACCCAATGATATTCACCAATTGTGAGTTTCTATTGAGTATTTTAAATGGATATTCGGTGGTATACTACGAGCACAACCTCCATTTTTTAAAATTCAAATATTTCAGATTTGCATTGAATGCGATCCATAGTCATTAGACGCCAATTAAGCAAGATTCCTGAATTATAATTTCTTTCTTACGATCCTTTACTTATACACACATTTTCAATTTTCGCTAGGAATCAGCTGACTATCGTCAAGTCAAGTTCTAGTATGAAAACAAAGATGAAAATCGAAATGAAATTCGCTTGGAGGGGTTACAAGTATTTCAAGTAATATGACATGTTTTTAATTAAAACTCATAAAGATATGTTTTTTTGTTTTTTATTTCGATTTTATGTTTAGAGTTTCGTTTTGAACAACTTTCAAATAGAGAAATATGGTGTAAACAACCAACAACGCATTAAGAATTTGATCAGATTGTGCAACCTAACATATTTACTCTTGTCCAACTCTTCTAGAAACGGGACACATTATGACGCAAACATATTCTACGTAATATACATATAGACTCAGGCATACACGGGTCACGTTCGTAGTACATTATTGTTTTCCAATTACACATATTATTATTATTATTATTATTATTGCTATCATTATTATTATTATTATTATTATTATTATTATTATTATTATATTCGCATCAGCTTTAATAACGTTATTACACTGATCAAGATTGTTTACTAATGTCAATACATCATTCGCTTTGGTCGTGACAGTTTTAAGGCTTTTTCATATTGACACATCTCAGGTTCGGCGGCTTTTAGCTTCTCATCTAACAATCTGAAAATATCATTACTATTATTATTATTTGATAATAGTTTCAACGATGTTTTAGTTGGAGTTTTCTTTATTGAACATCAAGTCAGTTTCCTTGACTTTAGACATTCATGCTGTACCTTAACACTTTCGCTGTTCCTAACAGGCAAGCCTTTTTCAGAATTAGAAAATAAATGGTCTCGTTAATCTGTTTAAGCCATTTATAATGGCTTTTCGTTATGGTTCCAAGCGTTCCAATTACAACGGGAATCACATTGACTTCTTTACATGTCCATAGTCTAACGAATTCCCATTTAAGATCTTGATATTTATTTATTTGTTCGTGTTCTTTCTCCTATACCCTGGTATCGAATGGGCAGGTTATATCAATGATTAAGCAACGTCTCTTGTATTTATTGAGAAAGATTAAGTCGGGTTTCGAATGTTCAAGAACCTTATCAGTCTGTATGCGCATGTCTCAAAGAAGTTTGAAATTGTCGTTCTCCTGTACCACTTCTGGCTTATGCTCATACCACTTCTCATTGTGGTCCAAAGTCCAAAGTTTGTATATATTCTAGTGTAGTACCTGAGCGACTTTCTCGTGTCTCCATTTTTTATGCTGATGCTGTGCTAGCATTTGGCATTCAGATACAATATGCATGTTATTATTATTATTATCATTATTATTATTACTATAAATTTCTAGGGAAGTGTCTTTACACACTATATGACTCAATGTTTAGTAGTATATTCGATGATCATTGTAGAATTCAAAGTAAAGCAAAAGCTACCCACCGTCCATTTGAACTTGTTTGTAGCGAAGTACCATCAGGTGAAAACCAACTCATTTTGGCAATCTTTTCCTCTGGACCAAGGCCAATTGGAATGCAGCTCAGGTGGAGGGATGTCCCACTGGCAATGTCGGTTAGTTTCGTTGGTTGCCATAGTTTCAAGCCATCTGAAATACAGAAAGATAATTTTAGAATAAACTGCATATTGAGAATGTTAAAAGCAACTATATATATATATATATATATATATATATATATATATATATATATATATATATATGATTATTTTTATTTACACAGACATGCACAAAATCTGCGACACTGGCATGTCGATGTTATCGATCAACAGCTATTATAAACTGAGATCTCATCGGGCAGAGTTAGAATCCGATCTTAACCTTAGATGATATTTGGAAAGAATGAAATGGAGAAAAAAGAAAAGAAATTTAAAATTTAAATTTGGAAAGTCACGTGATGAGACCTCAGTTTATAATAGCTGTTGATCGATAACATCGACATGCCAGTGTCGCAGATTTTGTACATGTCTGTGTAAATAAACATAATTATATATAAAAGCTGTATTTGATATTGACCACTTTTTATAAACCCCGTTGAAATTCTTTGGATTACTACCCTGTGGATGTGTTACCTGGATTATTATATATATATATATATATATATATATATATATATATATATATATATATATATATATATATATATAAATGAAACATTCTCTGTGTGTGTTTCCGCTATTAAACCCTTAAACTATTGCAAATTAAGTTAATCAATGCCATCAGTGAAGATCATAAAATGTTGACCAAATAAGTTAGAAAAGTCATTACTTATGAAAGCGGGGCTCAACTCAAATATGTTAAAGCTTTTAAACTGGCAATAACGGCTGGAAATTAAATCAAATTATAATAATATGTTGTGCATATCCAAATAGACATTAACAAGTTTGCTTCACTGATGGCTTCATCATTTTCATCTTAAATTCTAATATCAATAAACAATTGTAATAAACTATCCTCATAACTTATCAAATCGTATTTCTTCCATTCCTTGTTTCCAATTCTTTCATAATAATCGTCATTGTTCAATTGACAACCTATCAATTTCATTAACGCTTAATTCCGAGTGTTTTAACGCTTGACAAGTATTGACTCATTATTAAATAAATACAAGCAAATACTATTCTATGCTTGACAGATACAAAACTAATTTTAAAAAAAAAAAATCTTTAGGTTTTTGAAAAATCACTGGAATAAAAATCACTGTAATTTCGATGAGGCAAAGACGTATTTAGGATGTATAAGGTAACCAAGGCTTTTGCGACCACCAGCTCTAAAGTGAGACGAAGTTTAATTAATGAACTAAATTTCGATCTAGTGTAGTATCTGTTCCGATGGATACTGAACCCTATAGACGGGTGTTGTCTTGGCCTTCGGGGCTTGATTTCCACCGGTCTGTGGGATTGTCCTGTGCAGTTCTAGGAGGTCCACCCTCCCAGGCTTCGCCTCCCCTCTTTGGGGAGGAGTAAGTTTATTGCTTACTGCCTGAGGCGCCCTTACCGGGGAATGCCGACGGGGCTGCCCAGGCAATTTTTGATGGTCAGAGTGCTCACCTCTCGGACGCTGGCTTTTCAAACCTCACTTTCCCGACCCGACCTTGGGTCACATCTTACTGGTGGGAGTAGGATAAAACTGGCCTTGTGCCTAACTCCTGGAGAGGAGTAAATAATATTCCAGATTATCAGTCCGGATTTAGGATTAGTTTTAGGGTTAATGAAGTGAATGTGTTCCTCCTAATAATCGTCAGGTTATTTCCAGTGTAAACATCACCAGTTATTTCGGAAACCTGGAATATACCGCTGAATAAGTATTAGTTGTATCATGAACAATCCCCTCTGTCAACTAATGCTACAAATGGTGTTTGTCTAGTTCTATTCTGAAAGATTACTACAAACTGAAATCATAACGTATAAAGTTATATTGTCGGATTTTCAAAGTAACGCGCAAATAGTAATCCGCTTAAAATATCCATACTTGATTCGGACTAACTTAATTTTTCTTTTTAGCTTTGCACTATGTAATTGGCACGAATATAATGTATTTCTTTTAAATTTCTTTCTAAAAATACTTATTCCGGCAAAGAGCAATGTTCGAGTGTAATCACTTACACGCCGAAACAGATACAAGGGAAATTACTGTGTGCAATTATACTTAGTTCTCTCCCGTGAGTTCTTAACAAATAATTATATATAAGTGCAGATTATTATAATTATATGTATTAATTAAATAGTGAGACTTCGAGCATATCTGTGTATGTGTATGTGTATATGTGTATGTGTGTGTTGTGTATGTCTGTGTGTGTGTGGTTGTGTATGTGTGTGTGTGTTTGTGTATGTGTGTATGTGTATTTGTGTATGTGTGTATGGGTGATTGTGTATGTGTGTATGAGTATGTGTATTTGCGTGTGTGTATGTGTGTATGGGTGTTTGTGTATGTGTGTATGTGTATATGTATTTGTGTATGTGTATCTGTGTGCATGTATATGTGCATGTGTATGTGTGTTTGTGTATATGTGTTTGTGTATGTGTATGGATGTTTGTGTATGGGTGTTTGTGTATGTGTGTGTGTATGGGTGTTTGTGTATGTGTGTATGTGTATATGTATGTGTGTATGTGTGTATGTATATGTGCATGTGTATGTGTGTTTGTGTATATGTGATTGTGTATGTGTATGGAGGTTTGTGTATGTGTGTTTGTGTGTGTGTTTGTGCATGTGTGTGTGTATGGGTGTTTGTGTGTGTGTGTTTGTGCGCGTGTGTGCTTCTCGTTTCCACGCTAATTATACATTATTATTTGTTCTTTACTATTAATAGCGTACTAAAACAAACTGGGTACTCTTATAGATGACGTACCATGTTTCCGTGACTTCGCGTCGTCAACGTTCGGGCAGGTCTCGGAAGCGGCCGAGAGTTGACGAAACTATTAAACAATCAGGCTACAGCGAGCAGCCGATAACTTGTTGAATAAATAAATCGCATTAAATAACAAAAATTAATTTCAGCCATCGCTGTCAGCTCGTTGAATCCCCCAAAGGACTAATTAAGTTCTGCCAGCAACAGGACCAGTACACAAGAACACTTTTGGACCAGCTGCAAGCCTAACCCTTAAACCCAAAAACTGTCATAAAAGGGGGAAAACAGAAAATAGATTGGAAAAAAATCACTTGCTTTAAAACAGTGCGTTCTTTAAGAAAAAAAAAATTAAAAAATTGGCAAACATCGAATTAATAATTTAACTATGGTTATTTATTATCGTCTGCCAGTCTTCAATTTAGCGTTTGGCAGTTTTCGCCTCGTCAACTCTCGGGCACTTCCGTAACCTGCCCGAATGTTGACGACGCGAAGTCACAGAAACATGGTGCGTCATCTACAAGAGTACCACAAACTGTTTTAAAATTTCTATTTCACAAAATAATTTGATTACGAAATGAAAATAACCAAAATTCATTTCGGTTTTATACGTAAACAAGTCAGCCATATTTTCCCCTTTCCTCCTGAGCAACGCCGGGTTATTACAGCTAGTTTTAAAAAAAAACACAAATTTATTTTTATTCGAACTTGTAATACTTATTCTCAACAGAACAATTCGGCATAAACATAGAATTACATTTATATTCGTGAACTGTAATTGTTAGTTCCAGAAGCGCCTAGAATTTCAGGACTCTAAAATTGGCGGGCGTATGATTTCTCAAAATTGAACTCTGTTTTTACATAATGACGTGTATTGTGTCTCCGCGGCGGTACACTATACTTCCGCAATGACGATATTAAAAGATAACTATACAGCCAGACATGTTTATTAACGAAAACAGAACAATGAATGAAAACATTGCTGGTTGTTGGTAAGTTTGGTTGTTTTGTTTTACGGCATATCAACCCTTTTCGGGTTATTTAATGACGAATCCGGTCATTTTGGTAAAAGTTTTTATGCTTCAAATTCTTTATATCTTCAAATATTTATTCATGGTGTTTTGTTTGGTTGTTTTGTTTGACGGCATATCAACCCTTTTCAGGTTATTTAATGCCGAATCCGTTCATTTTGGTAAAAGTTTTTATGCTTCAAATTCTTTATATCTTCAAATATTTATTCATGGTGTTTGGTTTGGTTGTTTTGTTTGACGGCATATCAACCCTTTTCAGGTTATTTAATGCCGAATCCGTTCATTTTGGTAAAAGTTTTTACGCTTCAAATTCTTTATATCTTCAAATATTTATTCATGGTGTTTGGTTTGGTTGTTTTGTTTGACGGCATATCAACCCTTTTCAGGTTATTTAATGCCGAATCCGTTCATTTTGGTAAAAGTTTTTATGTTTCAAATTCTTTATATCTTCAAATATTTATTCATGGTGTTTGGTTTGGTTGTTTTGTAGATGAAAATTGTTGTTTTCGTTTTTGGCTTTCGGTTCTACAGTATCACTTTTACTTAGGGATGTTGGCAACCTTCTCGTGGTCCTTCCCGTAAGTACCCGATGTCCTTCCAGAAAAATTTCTAACTAGAAAAACACTGGGGAAACTAAAGCCAACACCAGAATCATCTGATTCACACGAAAGAAGAAGAAGAAGAAGACAGACAGACAGACAAACAGACGAAATATGTGTCTTACAACCTCCTGACTCTATAATAAAGAGAAATGTGTATCTATATATATATATATATATATATATATATATATATATATATATATATATGCGTGTGTGTGTGTGTATTTATGTATACATGTGGGTATTGTGTGTGTGCCTAAATGTGTGCGCGTATTTATATTTATGTTTACAGACACGCCTCTTATCACTGAATTTTAGATATAGACCCCTAAACACATATTGCCTATCATACGGCTTTAAATCAGCAGATACTTGTATATATATGTGACCTTTAATTTCTCTATTCCCTTTTCTTTTCTTTCCCCTCATGCTCTGCCTCTTTCTTTTTCTCCTCCTTCCGGATGTACGTCAGACAGACCAACCGCCGACGTCAAAGTGAACCCCCCCCCACACACACACACCGAGTAGACAGTTTTAACTAAAGAACTCCCCGCTTTTCTTATTTTCTTCATTTCCTTTTATTTATTTTCTTGGTACATGTGTACAGGAAACAAAACAGACAACAAGAACCCCCATATATGACATTGAGAGGTGACCCCTGGTAGCCGATTTGTGAAATAATAAAAAAATAATATTAATTTTAGTTTGCCATTTTCAAGAACTCTGTTCACACCTCATAGAAGGCGTGATGAAGGGAATGGTTCCCGAAAATTTCCAACAGATTACAACACCAACACAACTGAAATTGGAATTTACTTTGCTTCCAAAATCGTCCAGTAAATTTTACTCGAAGTTGTAAGTTGCACATTTATTAATTTTTCTTAATTTTCAGTTATTTATTCACTACTATTATTATATTCTGTTGTACTTTCTGGTGATTGATTACACCTAGAGACATAATTGCCAGCTCGCTATTACTTCGCACAGTCCGCTATCTAAAATAATTGAAACCAAAATGTTAAATACAAAACATTTCAATAATAACTTTGTTGTAAACACAATACTAAACTAAAATATTTATTTATATGAATGGATAATTATATATATATTGATTCTTATGAATAGATACTAACATTTTGGTAATTTGATACAAATTTGTTTACCTTTAAGAAGACATCGTCACGAAAGGGGAAATCAATTCACCTGAGCGATAGTATGTATGCGTGCACTTTTAAAACTTACAAATTTTACATTGAATTTAAAAGAAATTACAAAGGGGTCATTGGTCTCCAACGGGAGAGCAGTAAGTCGGTGGGCTAAGTGTCTGCAAGCACAAAAGGGCCTATTTTAAAGAGGATTATGGTCCCAACCCCGTCACGTATTTGAAATATTTTTTCTGGCCTAAGGTCTCTCTCTCTCTCTCTCTCTCTCTCTCTCTCTCTATATATATATATATATATATATATATATATATATATATATAGGAAAACATTATTAAATAACACAGAGTGCTTTTGCTTGACAATACTTTTTTTTTCAATTTTCCAAATGGTCCATTTAGTATTTCAGTCAAATTCCTGTATGTAAGTTCCATGTGTTTCTTGTTCAATTTTCTTTTTTTTACAAGTACTTTCGATTTGATTCGTCAAATCATTTTCAGGCGTTGTTAATTTTAATTTCTTACAAAATATGTCTTTACTATTATTATGTTCTAATTTACAACTTAAAATGAGCGTCTATAATATTGAGATGTTACATGAAAGCGTGATTACGTTCTAAAAGCGTACAAGATTAAAAAGTATATATACATATATATACATATATATATATATATTAATATAAAATTAAATAAATGAATTTTTCATTTAAATTGAACGATTGTTGATTTTATAAATATTTCACTCAAATACATTCTCATGCATGCTTCAAAGATGTTGTCAATTTACTTATATATATATATATATATATATATATAATTTTAATTTACCAAACCTATTCAAGGTAAAAGATCAATGAATGTTAACATTAAACAACAGAAATTATATATATATATATATATTATATATTTATATATTTATTTATATATATATATATATATATATATATATATATATAAATATTTTTCATATTTGTCGCTCCTTAATAATTAGTAGAGCACTTTAGTAGTAGGGAAAATACAGCGTGACGTCATTTGCTTTATAATGCATCATTCCTTAATATAAGTAGAATGCCTGTGTCGTTATCGCCGCTTTAATGTGTTTAAACTACTACAGTTTATTAGCTGTTCAAATATTGGCCGCGAGGTTTAAGACGTTGGATTGAAGTTGAAAAATACTTATAATCCAGGGTTTCGAACCGAGTGACCGGTAGTGAATAGTCATACTTTTACGCTGAAGAGTCTCGATTGAAAAGAGACGAAACGTATACGTCCGTAGATAATAAACAACAACAAATATTTTTCATATATATATATATATATATATATATATATTATATATATATATATATATATATATATATAAACACTGGTATGTTAAATTTCAATGACCAAATGTTTATTCATTTTTTTCTTACCGAAATTCAAAACAATTCTGTGTAACTTGACGACCATTACGCCCACTAAAAACAACAGACAAATTTTCAGAAGATTCTTTTGAAGAACTGAATAAATAAAAGATCCTGGTACTCACATGGTTATTCCTAGTTGTTTTTGGTGGTCAAGTTACACTGAATTGTTTTGAATTTCGGTAAGAAAAAAATAATAAAGATTTCATATGTATATAGCCTAAAGAAGCTTTGAGTTATTTTAAACAAAAAGACAAAAAGAAGACCGAAAAAAAAGGAAAATGCAGTTTAAATTCCCAGAGAAACTAACTAAATCCAAAATAGTGCAGACTTAACATTCGTTGGAAAGTTCATAAATAAAAAAATATAATAGTTAGTAAATAAAATAAAGAGGAGGATTAAGTATCTAACAGTTTAACAAAAACAGGAAACTTTAAGGTAAGCATCTCATATTAACACGGGGATCATCAGCTGTTTACCATGTAACTGTTTCGGAGATTTAAAAACAGGACAGTTATAATATGCATGGCTCTCCAATGGTACTGATCAAACTACCATTTCCCCAATAATCAAGTGTCGAAATAATATATATATATATATATATATATATATATATATATATATATATATATATATATATTAGGTGCCATACTCCACCAATTAACACCAGAAAACCGACGAATCGCGTCGAGAAATTAACAAGAAAGATAGCGAAGAAAGAAAACTCCGTGGTCTTCAACGACGCGTGTATAATAAATGACTTGCTGCCGATATATATATATATATATATATATATATATATATATATATAATAATAATAATAATCCAGGTAAAGCATCCACCGGGTAGTAATCCAAAGAATTTACACCGGGTTTATAAAAAAAGTGCTCAATATCAAATAGAGCTTTTATATATGATTATTTTCTCTCCAAATATGATCTAAGGTTAAGATCGGATTTTAACTCTCCCTGATGAGATCTCAGTTTATAATAGCTGTTGATCGATAACATCGACATGCCAGTGTCGCAATTTTGTACATGTATGTGTAAATAAAAATAATCATATATATATATATATATATATATATATATATATATATATATATATATATATATATATAAATATACGAGGCCTATCTAAAAAGTATCCGACTGTATGCCTCTTGTGCTTGCACATACATAGCCCAACGATCCCTCCACTGCCGGAAAAAAACTCTGGAACGCGACGGCGGAGATTAACAGTCACGTATTTGAAACATTCATTCGGGCCTAAGGTCGGATACCTTTTATATAGGCCTTGTATATGTATATATGTATTCGCTTTCAAGAAACCGCGTAAGTACAAAATATACCCAGTTCAGCAATCGTTGCCATAGAAACTCAACACAAATAGTGTCACAATAACATAAACTAGAAAACTTGTACATTTTTTTTCCATGGAAATCGCTCCAGACAGGGCATGAAGCCAGTTGATGTAAAAAGTTAACACAAACAAACATGGTTATCGCAAAGGCGGGGTATGCATATTGACCTTTATCATGAACAGACTAAGATTCTAGGTATAAGGAAAACAGTCAGCAGGAAGAGAGTTCCACAAACCTGCGGTTCCTGGAAAGAAGTTACTGGAATAAGAAACAATATTACAATGATGTATAAAAACAGCGGATATATATATGTATATATATATATATATATACGTATAATAAGTTTTCAATATATCCAAAGTGTAGTATCTATTCCGATGGATATTGCACTCTATAGACCGGTGTTGTCTTGTTCTTCGGGACTTGATTCCTCCGGTCTGTGGGTTTGTCCTGTGCAGTTCTAGGAGGTCCACCCTCCCAGGCTTTTGCTCCCCTCTTTGGGGAGGAGTAAGTTTATTGCTTACTGCCTGAGGCGCCCTTACCGCGGAAT
>OY744543.1:73022439-73032439 GCA_963556195.1 Sepiola atlantica | reverse complement strand
TCTCCTTGTCAAAATACACACAAAAGAAAAGTCCGATAGTGTGAAATTCACTAAGATGGGTGCCAGAAAGTAGAAATGAAAACAGGTCAGTACCGCAGATGGGTATGGGAACCTTGCAGCATATAAAACATTAATTAATTTTAATAGATATGGTGTTAAAAATTAATAAGTAATATTAAATTAATAAACTGGGTATAATATGGTTATTAATCAACTGTTTTTTTTTTGTAAACAATATAATTTTATTTATTCATTTATTTTATTTGTTTATGTCTTTTTTTATATAAAATTTCATAAATTGATATTCTTTATTCAATTTTCTTTTTATTACTGTATATTCAAGTAATACTATTAATTTTAGGTTTTATTAAATTAAATTATCGAATTAATGAAATTTGTTATTAATTAATAGCATTTAAAGCATCTAAGTTTTACGTGGGTCTCGGTTAAGAAAGAAAGATGGGGAAAGAGAGGTCGAAGAGTGCGTATGCAAAACGCGATAAACGCCATTGACAAAATTACGAAACAGTCACTACAAAAAATGTTGTATTTCAACATTCGACTACATTCTAAAATTATGTTTTACATAATATAATACCGGCGTAATTTCTTTTTTTTTCTTTCAAATAACACACGTTTGAGTCTAGATTTGATATATTTGTCCTTTTATTTTTTTATGACGCTATTTAAACAAATTGGATTTATCGCGTTTTGCAGTCGAACTCTTCATGTATAGCCTAGACGTTTAGGGAATTAATTGCAATGTAGTTAACAACGTTTAGACCAATGTGGACATATCAGCCATAAACAAGTCTTCGCCAAGTATGATATCTATATAGAGAAATAAAATATAGAGAAAATATTGAATTGGCTCCGTCTCAACTTCTACTCTGTGTGTTATCCAGAGTTCCAATGACTGGCCTGATATTACACTGAAACCCCTAAAAGCCGAGGAGGGGGGCACCGGGGCGACCAAAGAACGTTAGCATATTTTGTAACACACGCACGCACACGAATTACCTACATAGACACCATCCTCGAGTGTCTTCGGTTTCTCTGTACAAGGATTTATCAGTATCACGCTGGTGTATTTGGTGACAGCTTTGGTTCCCTCGGAGACAGCGTGTTTGGTCAACTCACCGGGGAGAAGGAGACGAACAGCGGTTTGGACTTCACGGCTACTAAGGGTCCTTTTCTTGCTGTAATGGGACAGACGGCTGGCTTCATTAGCGATTCTCTCAAAAAGATCGTTCACAAAACTGTTCATGATAGACATGGCTTTGCTAGAAATTCCAGTGTCAGGATGAACTTGTTTCATCACTTTGTAAATGTAAATGGAATAACTTACGTCTACAGTGGCGTCCTGCTTTGTTTGGGGTGAACTATGTTAAAAAAAAGAAAAAATTACCTACATAGACACCATTCTCGAGATTCTTCGGTTTCTCTGTACAAAGATTTATCAGTATCACCTGGCATAAGGACACCCCCCCTACAAGTAAACTCTCACCAAATATTCAAAATAACATAGTATTCAAAGCCCAAATAATATCCCCTCAACACGGCTATATACTGGCTTATACAAGGAATGGTGCATCTTCTTCCAGTCATGTTACCACAAGTAACAGATTAGATGAATTCTTGTCCTAGAATCCGGTAAGACCAAGAAACCACAAGAAATATATACTATAACATAATTAACTGGTCAATTGGGGAGAAGACAATTAATGTTTTTAATTGCTGTATTAACTAAACGTTAGACAGGTAAAGGAGAACTTTAATGAAATATCTCCGTATCTAAAATAGATATCACGTGTTAGCCGCAGAGAACGGTCTCTTGATTTCTGAGAACTTCGACTGAATTAAAATGAACCAAAAGTGAGGCACCCATGAAAATGTATTTAAGTGAAATATTTTTTAGAAATTAACACATGGTGCAATTTAAATGACAAATCAAAAACAAATCAGAAAAAAATTAAATAAATCAGAAAAAAAATTAAATAAATGATTTTTTTATTTAAATTTCACTATGTGTTGATTTTCGAAAATATTTCACTTATATATATATATATATATATATATATATATATATATATATATATATATATATATATATATATATATACTAGCTGTACTATCCTGGCGATGTATAATATAATAAATATAATAAATAAAGTTGTTTTAGTTTGTAATTCGTTTGCACATTTTCAAAAATGCATACAGAAAACTAAAGAAAATGTTGTTGTAAGGGAGACTACTCTTTTTATATTCTTCAATTCAATACATGAGTTATCCCACTTTCTGATTTTATTTTCCGGTCGTAATTGAAATATGTTTCCATATTATAATTTGTGCAGGTGGGACACTACAATTAAAAATAAAAAAAAACTGTAGCGAAGTGCGTTACTGGTACCAATAAAATTGTACAACAATAATAATGGTACAATAATAACATGGCTCAAAAATAATAATTAAAATGGTCTAAGCTGAATCAAAGTTGAATATATCAGATTAAATGCTATTTAGGTCTAACTATCAAAATCTTACAAGAAAACTTGTTATATGTCAGATTAGAATATATATATATATATATATATATATATATATATATATATATATATATATATGAGAAAGAAAGGATGAGAGTAATCCGACGTAATGGGAAATGAAAAAGGAAAAACCAAGAGATATTTTTTTATATATTCATCAACGTTTCGTCTTTATTGTAAGACTTCCTCAGGATGATTATTTAAAGAAAAATGTCAGTCAAGTACATCGAAATATTGGCACTGACTGACTACTCTCAGCCAGGACCTTGGTCCAGCGCTCTTAGTAGCCACGGCTACTCATTTTTCTCACCAACACATCATGTCAACCCAATATTTCGATGTACTTGCATACCATTTTTCTTAAAATTTTCATCCTGAGGAAGTCTAACAATAAAGACGAAACGGTGATGAATATATAAAAAATCTCTCTCGGTTTTTCTTTTTTCATTTCCCACAGGAAAAAAAATCAAAATATCATATATTAAATGGATGGTGTTTTGTCGCCCTTTCTTGTAGTTTTAAAACAAATACACAAATTAAGGAGTTGATGAAAGAGTCTTAAGAAGAAGCCTGAAATGACGTTGTGCATACATTTATCATATGTGTTAATGCGTACATGATAACAACATATCCAATACGATTTGAACACGACGGTATCTAATAAGCTACTTACGCACCTAACATTTTCAGCGAAAGTTTATTGTGTCGGCCTGACCAGAGTGTTCCTAAGAGGAGCGGTCAATTTTTTTTATCTTCTTTTCCTATTGGATTTCAGCTTGCCAAAGGGACATCGGCTAAAGCGGCGGCTATGGCAGAAATATGATAAGCACATACCTCGGATCTACGGATTCTTTATTCTCATTCAACCCCTTTGTCGCACTTGCTCTCTCATCTCTCGGGATATTTAATATCTGAAATATTAGATTTGCCAAAGTCAAAAGCCAATCGGACACTTTCCAATAAAAAGGGTTTTGGTCCTTTGTCTGTTTGGTCAACGCATTCCCTTATATATATATATATATATATATATATATATATATATATATATATATATATATATTTACTTTTGACCTTGCTAATCTTTCTTTCTATCTTTTCTTAGTTTTTTTCCTGATCTTTTTCATTACGAGAGCACAGTCTCCTTCAAAAACGACAGACATAGAATTCTGCTTCGCCAGTGTTCGCA
Source organism: Sepiola atlantica (assembly GCA_963556195.1). Lineage (NCBI taxonomy): Eukaryota > Metazoa > Mollusca > Cephalopoda > Sepiida > Sepiolidae > Sepiola > Sepiola atlantica. The sequence goes on along the minus strand of OY744543.1, from coordinate 73,028,707 downwards.
GAAATATTCATATATAATAACCTTTTTATCTGTAAAGTGAAACAAAAACAGAAATCAGAAAGCAAGACATGTCTTAAACTGTTTAAAAACAGAAATAAAAAGAATAAAACGTATCAACCGATATAAGAACAAGAAAGCACAAATAAACATAAGTCTTATTATGGAAATAGAGTGAGAAAATTATTTCCAGATTTATCTGAGACGGCATGTGGTATATAACCTGCTATTTGCTTTCTACCATCCCCTAAACACTTGGAATGGTGTCGTCTGGCACGGTTTCACTCGCGTGGCAGAGGAAACATATATATTTATAAACAAAGTGTATTTCAAAAAAATTCCCACATATTGCAAACGTTACCGCGGGGCTGCTTCCTTATAATAGATTACAAACTGGTCGCTTTCAAGTCCGATGTCAACAAATACCTGTCAAGACGTCCTTTAATTTTATCAAACACCGTTATAAATTCTTCCATGGTACTGCGCCATCATCTAACTGACAATCTTATTAACCCTTCGAGTGGTTTTAGAATTGGATATTTTTCTTGGATATGTTTTAAATTGTATGACTTAGATAGACTGTATAGCTTTAACAAACAATTATGTTTTGGCTTGATATATTTGATGTTTTATATACTTTTATGTATTTTTATATATATTTTTATATATTTTCACAGTGGAATTTTATTACCTGCAGCAATGTCATTGCGGTAATGGTCCTCTGGGGAGAAGAATTTTCTTTGAAAACTCATGAGTTAAGGACTTTAAGGTACTTTGCCTTAACATTAAATTCTAATAAAATTTGATTCGTACCTTATTTTATTATTTCATTTTATATTATGCTATTAATGCTCTATCAAGTATATTGAGCTTCAGTTTTATCTGGATGTTCACTAATTAAAGATATTAGTTGCCTTTTATATCTTTTGTTGGATTAACTTTATATATATATATATATATATATATATATATATATATATATATATATATATATATATATATATGGAGAGACAGAGAGAGACAGTCAGAGAAAGAGAGAGCTAGAATAAGTTAAAGTATGTTGGGACAAATAAATGTTAACATTATGTTGATATCGTAAATTCTGACTAGATTCACGAGACTAACGTCTATGCATAATATATATATATATATATATATATATATATATATATATATATATATATATATATGCATATATACACATATATATATATATGCACATATATATGCATATATATATATATGCATATATATATATGCATATACATATATATATATATATATATATATATTTATATATATATATGTATATATATATATATATATATATATATATATATAATAATGGTAATATTCCAGGTGAAAAATATCCACAGGGTGGTAATCCAGAGAATTTTAACCGGGTTTATAAAAAGTGCTCAATATCAAAATAGAGCTTTATATATGATAATTTTATTTACACAGACATGTACAAAATCTGCGACACTGGCATGTCGATGCTATCGATCAACAGTTACTATAAACTGAGATCTCATCAGGCAGAGTTAGAATCCGATCTTAACCTCAGATCATATTTGGTTCTCTCCAAATATGATCTGAGGTTAAGATCGGATTCTAACTCTGCCTGATGAGATCTCAGTTTATAGTAACTGTTAATCGATAACATCGACACGCCAGTGTCGAAGATTTTGTACATGTCTGTGTAAATAAAATTATCATATATATATATATATATATATATATATATATATATATATATATATATGGGCATAGACATTAGCCTCGTGATGCTAGTCTGAATTTACGAACGGCGTCCGATCTAAAGCGACCGCTTGCAACCACCACTCCTGCACTGATGAGGTATAAAAACCCGAAACGATATCGTCTGTAGGTATAAAAACACTTCAGTATTTAATATATATATATATATACATATATATATATATATATATATATATATATATATATATATATATATATATATATATATATATATGTATTTATATATATATATACATATTTATATATATATATATATATATATATATATATATATATATATATATATATATATATATAGGGTGGGCCAAAATAAGGGTCCTATCTTTAAATTTGAATAACTTGAATTTGAATAACTTCCACCAAATAAAAGTTAAACTCACCAAACTTTATGTGTGTGTAGACTGACCCTTCCGAGATTTTTTGAAATAAACAAAACAAATTTTAGCCGAAAAACACTTCTTAAAACTTACAAAAACTAAAGTATTGTTTTTTACACTGTTTTGAGTTTTTTAAGCAAAAATAATGTTTTCTAAATGAGGGTACGTTCCTTAGGGCTAATACGGCTCATGCTTGCTTCGGAAGGGGTCCTTTACTTATTCTAAAAAAAAATTTAAAAAAATCAATAAATAAAAAAGTTATGAATTTTTAAAAATAGGACCCTTATTTTTGCCCACCCTGCCATTGGTCTTTACTATAAAGCAGACGATTCCTTTGCTTCTTTTTCTCTTTCCGTATTTGTTCTGTTCATTGTGCTTTTTCTATTACAGCTTTTCTTGATTGTTCTGTCGGGTATTTGTCCATTCATTCATTTCCTTTTTCTTCCCTTTCTTTTTTCTTCCATTCCTAAGTTTCCATTATCCCTTCTGACCCACTTCCGGTCTTTCTTATTTATTTCTTCATTTCTTTCTTTCTTTCTCCTCTGCAGAGATTTGTACACTGAATGATTTTTTTTATTTACTTTACTCGTGCATCGTTATTTTCTTCGAATGAACATCATCACCCAATTTTCTTCCGCTAATTCACTCTTAATTTTATGTTCTCTTCTTTTCTTCTATCTCCATTTTCCACTGCAAATAATCTTTAGCTTAACAAAAAAAAAACATCAATCGAAAGTTACTTTTGTTTAATTATACCACTAACAATATGTACCAAGCAAACGCTTCATTAAATTACTGTGTTAGATTACTCTGAAAATATCTCCGAATTTACGCACATTAAATTGTGTCTCTAAAATTAGGCTTCCGATTTTAACATTTAATTTGCCATTTTTTTCATTAGGTTTTTGCGTTGACGTTCGCAAGTTAAGCTTGTTATATTGTGCCTGGAAACTCGACAATAATCTAGCAGAGAACAAAACATTGCGTTTTGAAACAAATAAATTAAGCATTGAAGAATATGAAACACTTATAAATGGAAATAAACTGTATTTAAATTCCATGAAAAATGCCAGTATACTGAAATCATATGTCCTTAATAGGGTTAAGATGAAAATTCATATACACTAAATGTACAAAAGCAAGGAAATTCCCAAATCTTTACACTTTTATTGTCATTAAGGGTATAACTACATATTGACCAAACCATTTCATTATCACATCACTACAGTATAAATCTCTATGCATGAGTGGATGAAGTGTGTGAGGTGCGCTGAAGAAAAATTCCTACCAGTAAAATATATAGCCCTGTTGTGCTCGCATACCCTTAATGATAATAAAAGTGTAAAAATTTGAGAATTTCCTTGCTTTTGTACATTTAGTGTATATTTTTCATGGAATTACTTTTGTAAAGGCTATGCCTCAATACAATGGTCATTTTAAAGTTTCTTTGGAATTTTCTGGAAAACAAAGGTACATGGTGAACTTAAATTAAAATGCCATCAACTAGACCCTAGAACCTCTATATCTGCCCAAAATCAGCTGAATCCATAAATAGTTGATGAGATACAGGGTGGCACATACGTACGTACACACAGATAACATAATTTCATGATTGAACTTTCTGGATCTCTGGGCTGAGTTGACTAATGATGCTGAAATTCTACACACTTATAGAACCTATCAAATAAAAATTTTGTGCAAATTTTTAACTAATTTGGTTTATTGGTCTTTGAGTTATGATTGATAAAAAAAATGAGATTTCCAACATAAGCCATTCGTGAGGTCTGTTAAGGGATAGAGCACTCTCGCGCCTCCCTTGATTGAAACAATCAACTATTGACATCACCCGTTTTTTTTTCAGATATTTTTTATCGAAATTTTTTTTCAGGGCCCGATTGAAAAAAATAAAATGAAAATCTACTGACTTTTAAGCGAATTGAACTCACGTACTCAGATTGATTTGAATGTCGTGTTCTAATATACTTCTTACTACTATTCACTTTCTCCCGATTGCTTCCATTCCTGTTTACCCTTCATTGTTACATGTTAAAGCATCTTCGATACTATTCTAATGAAAGGACGGACGGAAAGAGGTGTCAACACAACATATATGCATCGATCTATTTTGGTGAGTGAGATACAAATAAACGAAATGATATAATTCCAAACATCTAATTGTAACGAGAACCAACGTAACATGAGAAAGCTTTATTCGGCATACAATGTCGGTACAATATTAGCGCTGCTATTTATATTGTTTAGTAAAAGTAGGAGACTTCTCCAAGGGGGAGATAATTCAAAATGGGCAAAGTTATTCGTAATTGTTCATTACACTAATATTATATAAATATATATATAAATATATATATATATATATATATATATATATATATATAAATATATATATATATATATATATATATATATATATATATATATATATATATATATATATATATATATATGGGGAAAGGTAAACGATAATTCATGAAAAAGAAATGTCGTGGTGGACAAAATGTGTGAAAAATGACAAACGGAAAACAAGTTAAAGTGCAGGAGAAAAACAAAAACAAGAGATTTTGACCGGTTTCGTTCTGTTAGAGAACGTCTTTCTGAAGATGTTCTCCAACAGAACGAAACCGCACACACACGCACACACGCACACACGCACGCACACACACACACACACACACACACACACACATATATATATATATATATATATATATATATATATATATATAACAGAAGCTGAAGAGAGCCGGATGGCTAAGTCCATCTGTGCTTGCAACCGACGGTACTAATGTTGAACTAATTTTTCTGTACCAATATATATATATATATATATATATATATATATATTTATATATATATATATAATTAATTATAAATATTTCTTTCTATCTACATACGTATACGTTTCATCTTGACGAGAATCGTCAGTGTAGAGGAGAATTATTCACACCGATCGCCGGACTCGAACCTCGTAACACGACCTATATTTTAAACTACAATTCCAACGTCTAAGCCCGCGCGGCTTTTAACAACAACTCAGTAAATCAGCGACATATTTAACCTATTTATAGGCAGCTGTCTTAAAGTGTTCGACCTTTGAAACGAACATTGCATTGAAGCGACGATGGCGGCTTATGAATACAATTCGCTATATATATATATATATATATATATATATATATATATATATATATATATATATATATATAAATATATATATATATATATATATATATATATATATATATATATAAACGTAGAAGAAATAAAAGTGATAAACATGTACGAATGTCCAGATTTATTTCAAACTTAGATTGTTCAATGCAATTACCATCTGAAAATGAATCTGGACATTCGTACATGTTCACTATAGGTTCTATCTACTAAAAGTTTACTTTTAGTTCATATTTGATTATATATATATATATATATATATATATATATATATATATATATATATATATATATATATCAGCTTAAGAAATCAGCCCTTGAAATAAGGCTCTTCTGACTGCTGGCATCCCGGACGAACATTTATGTTGATTTTTCTTTGTGAGAAGTTGGATTTTGAATTCCCATACTATCATTGGATTGGAATGGTAACTTGTGAACGGTACCTTGAATGATTTAGTTCTTTGGGTTTTTTTGGTGGGGGGGATTTATTCATCATTGTGCCGGCCGACGTGAAAGTGTATTATCGCACATTGTTCCGGTTTTATTTGTTTTTTTAAATGTATTTGGGACCGATTATTTGCTTGTTGGCTTGGTGGAAGAAATAATGCACGAGCTACTTTTCTAAGACTTTTTCTAGGACTTTCTTTTTTTATCGTTGTTCTTCCTTGTTTTTTTTATTTTAACTTTTATTTTTTATTTATTTCCTCTTCTCTTCTTAAGTGACCTCAACTATTGCAACGCCACATTGTGTATTGTCGGCAGTTGAAACCCGTATTCCAGACATTTAATTTCCCTGATGATCTGCCAAGCAAGTACCTGCTTGGTAGTGAAACACGTGTAGGAAAAAACATTTAATTTGAATAAATGAAATTTGTAAGAAAAAATATCTTTAATGGTGATCATTGGTGTTCTGAAAGGAATGC
>OY744543.1:73002439-73017439 GCA_963556195.1 Sepiola atlantica | reverse complement strand
GTACTTGCATGACATTTTTCTCTATATTACCATCCTGATGAAGTCTTATAAATAAAGACGAAACGTTGATGTACACATAAAAATCATTCATTTTTTGGTTTTCCTTTTTCATTTTCCCATCACGTCGGATTACCTTCATCCTTGTCTTCCCATATATATATATATATATATATATATATATATATATATATATATATATATATATATATATAAACTTTAGCCGGAAAATTCGCCCGGGGATGAAACACGGAAGCCTCTGTGACGTCACATCGAGTTCTGTTAATTCTCACAGCCACAGTAATTAAACCTAGAGGTTAGCAAGTTAACCCCGACTGAAAAGTCATTTTTTTTCAACTAACCAATTCATATACTAACAGGTCTATCGTTCATTATTTAACAGAAAGAGTAATGTTTTATTTACACAAATCTATCGCAAAACAACAGAACATTAATCTTTAAAGCACTATGAATACACTTACGTGATTTTGCCTATACAAGCCAAATATCTGTGTCTGTCTGCTAGTTTCCCCTCATGTGTGGCCGCGTGTAATACACATCTACGTGTAAATCATTTTTTTTATATATACATTTAAACCATAAATCTAAGCGTTGTTTATACCCTGGAGTCACTCATTTTAAATCCACAATTGTATTCTCTATCGATCTTTGAAATTATCTTTTAAACATTTTTATTTGCATAATCCACGCCTGTCTCTATCGATAAGATCGATGCAAGGTCAGCTCCTACGGGAAAATATCAGTAAATCTTCCACACAACAACGTGTACGTTGCATTACATATTTTTTCAGCGTTTAGAGATAAAACTCTCACTTTCCCCCCGAGATTGTTGCATTACGACTTGACATGTTGGTTACAGAAGAATATAATTTACAAACACTGTATCTTGAATATTTCAAAAAGTGTGTTTTTCCGCGAAAATAAAAGAGTTCTTACCATTTAAAAACTAAAAAGATAGCCGTATGTAAATTGCCTTTTGGCCTAGATCAAAGTGTAGTATCTGTTCCGATGGATACTACACCCCATAGACTGGTATTGTCTTGCCCTTCTGGGCTTGATTTCCGCCAGTCTGTGGGGTTGTCCTGTGCAGTTCTGGGAGGTCCACCCTCCCAGGCTTGACCTCCCCTCTTTGGGGAGGAGTGTTTACGTAGACAGCGGGGAAAAAGCCGAATGAAAAGTCGTTTGCCTGCATCTAAACAAAAACAAAATAGAACGAAGTTGGATGTACAACTGGAAAAATGTTTTTTTTTACACGTAAAATTTTTGAGAAGAAAACTATCGCTAAACAAGTGTTTGGCCAAGATCAAAGTGTAGTATCTGTTCCGATGGATACTGCACCCCATAGACTGGTATTGTCTTGCCCTTCGGGGCTTGATTTCCGCCAGTCTGTGGGTTTGTCCTGTGCAGTTCTAGGAGGTCCACCCTTCCAGGCTTTACCTCCCCTCTTTGGGGAGGAGTAAGTTAATTGCTTACTGTCTGAGGCGTCCCTACCGGGGAATGCCGACGGGGCTGCCCAGGCAATTTTTAATGGCCAGAGCGCTCACCTTCTCGGGCGCTGTCTTTTCAAATCCCACTTTCCGACCTTGTGTCACATCTTACCTTGTGGGAGGAAGATAAATAACCTGTAATTTACATACTCATATGTAATTTACAAGTGTTACTAACATCGATTATTTACGTACTGTTATCTTTTTAGTTTTTATTCTATGTTATATTTCTGATATTTTTACGATGAGGATTGATAATTTAGATTTAAGATATTATTTCGATTGTTATAGACGATAGTTTAAAGTATAGTTCGGTCGATGTTGTTTACGCTGGTGAGCGCCTTTTGGATAAGGAAATTGATACCATCGTTGAAGCCCCACGTGTCTGAATATTTATATTGAAAATTGAAAAACACAAAACCTTGTGCGAGTTTTAAATGATAAAATGGTTTATTTATTTATTTATTTTGCTATGACTTTCGATGGATACATCTTTTTCAAGAGCGAGAATTCTTTTGTTGATATTAATCGCGAGGGTTAAGATCCACCGTAGAGTTCGAAAAACACGTACAGTTGTTAGAGACGATAGGTTAAAGTGAAGTATAGTCTCTCTGTCTCTCTATCTGTCTGTCTGTCTCTCTTCCTCTCTCTCTCTCCTTATATATATATATATATATATATATATATATATATATATATATATAAAGATAGACGCAACACAGTAGAACCCTCCATAAAATTCACCCATGTAACTGAAACAGACGGCTCGATACCCTTCCTAGATACTCTTATAATCAAGTCCAACAACAAACTAGAATTTAAGGTACACCGCAAAAACACTCACAAAAATGACTACATACATTTCTACTCCCACCACCATAGCAAGATAAAAACAGGTATAATTATAGGCTTCTTCTTACGCGCCCTTAGAATATGTAGCCCCCGAATACATAGATGAAGAAATAAAATACATTTTTAATTCCCTAAAGAAACTGCAATACCCCACATTTTTTATATTAAATGCCAAGAAGAAAGCCTTCCCAATATTCTCCAGAAACAACACACAAAAAAATCAGACTCCAAACACCTCTCTCATAGACAGACCCCTTCTCTTACCCACGCATTCCAATAACACATCCATTTGCAACACGCTTAACAAACTAGGCATTCCAACAGTACAAACCACATCTCAATCCATGAAACAAACATTAAACTCATCAAGACATTTCCCAAAAAAAAAACCACATCTCATGCCGGCTTACACACTGTCCCATGCAATGACTGCCATCAATTTTACGTAGGAGAAACACAACATATATATATATATACATACATATATATATATATATATATATATATATATATATATATATATATATATATATATATATATATATATATATATATATATATATATATATATATATGGGGTAAGGTGCACGATAAGCCATGAAATGAAATGCCGTATGAGACTAAATGTGTGAAAAAAGACAAACGGAAAACAGGTTAGAATGCAGGAGAAAAACAAAAACAAGAGATTTGACCGGTTTCGTTCGTATCAACGAACGCCTTCAGAAAAAGTTAAGATTTGGAAACATATATATATATATATATATTTAGAATCAACAACTTCTATACCTACTTCCCACTTCAGATTAATCCCCCCCTAAATCTACATCCTACCGCCCGCCCACACCCTTAACCCACCTGTCACTTTAACTGCATCCCCATACCAACCCGTCCTCCTTTTCCTTTTCCCCTTTTTTATTCTCCCCAATTCACTAAGCGGCTTTTTAAACATTCCCGTACCTCATAACCCCCCCCACTAACCCCAAATCTTTAACAATTTTGCCTTTTTTCTCATTCGGATTTAAACCTTGAATTGAGTTTCATCTGTTTTACTTCGCCCGGGAAGTACATTAAAAAAATGGCCTGTTTCCCTCTTCTCAACCCCCTTTAAGTGCGTCTGGACTTACCTATATTTTGAGCACTTTCTCCAATCGGCTCCTCCGCAAAGAGTTTTTCTTCACATTCTACAATCCACCGGACTTCTTTTCAACGGAAATTTACCACCCCGACAATTTGCATATCTTTTTCACGGAACTTTTCTTTTCATTCAATACGTTTTTTTAACAAAAATTATTTTAATAATTTTTAATAATAATTTTCATATTTTTCAAATATTTGAACTTTGTTTTTTTCGATAGTCAACTTATCCATCTGTATTTCTCCTCTGATGATAAGATTTCGATCTTTGAAAAGCCTTGGCTTAAGGAAAAAATAATAGTTTATTACTGAATACACCTTGCATTGAACAATTGAAATTTGAAATAAATTTTGACAATCGTCGCATATTTATCACTCTTTTTTCTTTTATCTCTCTCTCTCTCTCTCTCTCTCTCTATATATATATATATATATATATATATATATATATATATATATATATATATAGGGTGGGCAAAAATAAGGGTCCTATTCTTAAAAATTCATAACTTTTTTATTTATTGATTTTTTTTTTTTTTTTTTAGAATAAGTAAAGGACCCCTTCCGAAGCAAGCATGAGCCGTATTAGCCCTAAGGAACGTACCCTCATTTAGAAAACATTATTTTTGCTTAAAAAACTCAAAACAGTGTAAAAAACAATACTTTAGTTTTTGTAAGTTTTAAGAAGTGTTTTTCGGCTAAAATTTGTTTTGTTTATTTCAAAAAATCTCGGAAGGGTCAGTCTACACACACATAAAGTTTGGTGAGTTTAACTTTTATTTTGTGGAAGTTATTCAAATTCAAGTTATTCAAATTTAAAGATAGGACACTTATTTTGGCCCACCCTGTATATATATATATATATATATATATATATATATATATATATATATATAAATGGTATTCTAATCTATTATTTATCATCACTGGTATAGAGCAATGGGAACAGAAGTCCGAATACTCCAAATAAAATACACTCTGTGTTTTGTATACTTATTCTCAGTATAAATATGTAGTAACTGTTTTACCCTCTGTCTGAGAATATTAAATCAATCTACCATCAGGCAATATTTAAAATGTTTTTTTCCCAACCCAGAGTGCCACTATTTTTAGGTGCTAGATTTTCCTTTATATTAAACAACGATATTTAAAAAAAAACTTTTCCCTTGTGGGAAAGTAAGTCAGTAGAGACATGGGTTCGAATTCAAACGAAATCTCAGATCTACGACGTGGATTGTGACCATAAAAAAGAACTCGTCAGAAACTTTTAGGGTGATGGTATCCGTATGTGAGTGCAGAGTCTTGGGCGGGTGCAAATATATGTTTGGTCAACGCACAAATCTTGACGACGACGACATTCCGGTTTATTTCGAGCGTTCGTATCTATTTGTGTGCAGAGTTTGGCGCACATCCAGCTGAAATGTTGGATCTGAATACAAAAAGTATCTGAAAAAGCAAACAAGCATATTTCGGCGGAGGCTTTGCATGTATTTGTACTGTGTGTTTTACATAAAAATACAATGTTCATCTTACGCATAGGTCGTTGCAAAATTAAGACGCATATCGCGAGTGGAGATATGCATGTGCGAATGTGTTGCGTTTGGTTCTGGTCCAAGACTTTACAATCAAAATATCCCAGATATATTTAAGATGTTGTTATTTATATGTATGCATTTTGATGTGCATCCAACAAGAATGTTAGGGATATAAAGAATTTTATGTATATATAATGAATGTTAGGTATATAAACAAAAAATACTGAAATCCCCCCACCCCCAAAAAAACATTTCTCTTCTTTCGTATCGTATTCTCTATTCTGTTTTTTTCTCTTTATTCCCTCTCTTGTGTTTTTCTTCGTATTTCAATTAATTAAAATCATTCTACTTTCTTTTCTTTTATTTCTTTTTCTTCTTCTTTTTCTTCTTCTTTTTTTTCTTCTTCTTTTTTCTTTTTCTTTTTTCTTTTTCTTTTTCTTTTCTTCTTCTTTTCTTTTTTTTCTTTTTCTTCTTCTTTTTCTTCTTTTCTACTTCTTTTTTTCTTCTTTGTTCTTTTCCTTTTTCTATTTCTTCTTCTTCTGTTTCTTCTTCTTTTACTTCTTTTTCTTTTTCTTCTTTTTTTCTTTTTTTTCCTTCTTTTTTTCTTTTTTTTCTTCTTTTTCTTTTTCTTCTTTTTCTTTTTTCTTCTTCTTTTCTTCTTTTCTTCTTCTTTTTCTTCTTTTTTTCTTCTTTTTTTCTCCTTCTTTTTTCTTCTTCTTTTTCTTCTTCTTCTTTTTTTTCTTTTTCTTTTTCTTCTTCATCTTCTTCTTCTTTTTCTTCTTCATCTTCTTCTTTTTCTTCTCAAGCTTCTTTCTTTTTCTTTTCTCTTTCTACGTCATCCTCGTAACTTTCTTTCCTATCATTATAATATTTACATTTTCTCTCTTTTTTCTACTTCCATCATTATTTGTTTCTTTTAATGTCATTCATCTCCTTTTTTATTTCACTCTCCTTTCTCTTCTTTCTTCTTTTCTTCTTCTTCTTCTTCATTTTTCCTTATCCTTCATTATTTTTTCTCAATTGTTTCTTCTTCAGTTTTTTGTCTTTTTCTCCTTCATTGTTTGCTTTTTTATTCTCTTTTTCTTTCATCCTTTATTCTTCATTCATTTTTCATTATTCATTCATACTTACTTCCGCTTTTCCTCTTCTTCTTATTATTATTCTGTGTAAAAACACTTTCTAATTATTAAACATCCTTCTTCATTTTCTTTCTCAGCTTCTTCTTCTTTCTTACATTCTCCATCTCATCTCTCCCCTCGCCAATCTTTTAATTCCTGATCACCCAGGACTTCTTGATGTTTTCACTATTTTTCCTTTCTTCTTCTTCTTCTTCTTCTTCTTCTTCTTCTTCTTCTTCTTCTTCTTCTTCTTCTTCTTCTTCTTCTTCTTCTTCTTCTTCTTCTTCTTATTATTATTATTATTATTATTATTATTATTATTTCATAGTAGTCCCAGCTTTTGGATGTTTTTAGTTGGAGTTTTCTTGTTGTTGAACATCAACTCAATTTCCTTGACCTTCGACATTCAAGTTGTACCTTAACACTTTCGTTGTTCCTAGGCCTTTTGCAGAATTGGAAAAGAAATTGTCTCGTCAATCTGTTTAAGCCATTTATGGTGACTTTTCGTTATGGTTCCAAGCGTTTCAATTACAACAGGAATCACCTTTACTTCTTTACATTTCTGTAGTCTAACTAATCCCCATTATAGATCTTGATATGTTCTCGTGTTCTTTCTCCTGCACTCTGGTATCGAAGGGGCAGGCTATATCAATGATTAAACAAGTTCTCTTGTTTTTGTTTAGAAAGATTCAGTCGGGTTTTGAATGTTCAAAAACCTTATCAGTCATGTTCCAAAGCAGTTTGACATTGTCGTTCTATGTACCACTTCTGGCTTATGCCCATCCCACTTCTCATTGTGGTCCAATTCATAAAGTTTGCATATATTACAGTGCAGTAGTTGAGCGACTTTGTCATGTCTCCATTTTTATACTGGTGTCGTTCTAGCATTGCACATTCAGATACAAGATGCGCTAAGGTTTCTTCACTTTTATTACACAATCGACATATCGGTGATTCTGCAGTTTTTTCAATGTAATGTTTGATGGACCTAGTGCGAGTGGCTTGTTCCTGGGCTGCCATTAAAGTGCTCTCGGTAGATCTTTTAAGATCACTCTGACCAACCAAATCCAGCTGTCATTATCTCTAAATGCAGTATCCTTAAAGAATACACTGTGTAGTTTCTTTCCAAATAATTTTGTAACCTTTGATACTTTTTTCACCCCAGTTCTTAGTATTTCCTCTCTTTTCACTTCACGAAAAAGAATCTCATTACTTTCAGAAATATATTTATATAAACAACCTTTTTCTTTATTCACAACATCTCTAACACTAAGTAGACCTCGACCACCTTCCTTTCTAAGTAGATACAATCGATCTGCATCTCTTCTTTGCAAAAGCTTCATAGATTGTAAGCATCTTCCGGGTTTTGGTATCCAAACATTTTAGTTAATCTATACTTTATTATTATTATTATTATTATTATTATTATTATTATTATTATTATTATTATTATTATTATTATTATTATTATTATTATTATTATTATTATGGTTGTTGTTATTATTATTATTATTATCATTATTATATCTATGTGTTGTATTACCGATTCTTTCGGGGTACCCGGTAAGATTCAACAAGAATGACAAAGAACAGAACTTATATGAAAAAACTTTGGTTTTCTTTATTTCCCATCACCGGATGGGTAACGCCGGCTTCGCACACACATATAAAAAAATCTTTTCACATTCTTTTGTCTCATGAAAGTCTTTTTCTTGCTGAGGTCACAGACTTGGTTTCCGCTAGAAACTCGTTCATATATACATCCGATTGGAATGCAATTTGCTCTGCATTGTCTTTCCGAGCGTGAACTGAAGCAATTGTTCCACAAGCACTTCCAATTGTCTGTTTGTATGAAAGACAAGTCAGGGGATTCCTTCACTGTACCAACTTGCTTATCAGTCGCATTTTTAGTCAGCGAACACAAAAGGCTAACAGCAAGACGGGTTTTGGTACCATAGCCAATAAAGCTTCATCGGTGCCATAAATATCGGTAAACTCCTATTCTTCCGGTACTTCGATACCCCTGCTACCTAGCGTTCCGGATCGTTGCGTTTCTGAAACCGTCACCTTTCAAGTCTCGCTTGCACTGCGGAACCTTCTCTTTCTTAACAGTTATCAAGTAGCTTTCTTTCTTTCTCGACGTCCCACCGACAATGGACTCGTCCACAATTCATTTTTGCCACTCTTGATTCTACATACCCATTATCTTACCTATGTCTTATCCTCTTCGTCTCGTTCTTCGTATTTCTAATCCTTTTTCTTCCTTCTTCTTTTCATATCATTTTCTCCCTCATCGCCTTCATCTTCTTTATCATTACGTTTTCTCCTCTTCTGTTTCACTCAGTGTCTTCTGTGTTTCCTTCTATTTTGCCCCCCTTTCCCTTCACTAAATGTACACTAATTACATACCCTCGTTTCCCTCTGAAACAAAATGTCAATCCAAGTACAATTTTCACTTAATCCTTTTCTTCTTTACACTACAGGTCGTTGACTTACGTCGACTCACCATTAACCTTTATGTTGACTCGGTACCCCATCGCTTCATATCAAGATACTTCGCACCTGCCATCTCGTATAATATTCAAGCAAGATAAAACTTCTCACATATATATAACTTCACTCACAAAAAAAAAGAACTGACGATAGTCAGCATAGAACTGTCAACTAAAAAGATACATATACCATAGATATCAAATACTAAAAGAAGCTACCAAGAGATACGTCACCGTAATTGATCGAACATAATTACGTGTTTGTTTTAAATAGTTCGTTAAGACAGGCAGCTATAAAAAGGGAGCCTGCAGGTGGCCATGTTGAAAAATCTGCATCATGGGTTCGTTTTTTAAACAAATGATGATTAAAAAAGTTTATAGAAGTCAATCGCTCAGTGATTGACTTTAGAATTAATTAATTGATCCCCCGATTTATAAAATCGGGGGACTTATGTTTTGAGGCGTGTCCGTCCGTCCGTCCAGATTTTTCTCCGCAACCATCCATTGAATTTCTCTGAAATTTTGCATGAAGTTGTAACTTTGGTCAGGTTAGAAAGTGACATTCTCCGATTTTTGAAAAAAAAATCTGGTTAGCCCCCCCCCCGCCGGGGTCAAAAGGCCCTGAAATGGCAACAAATGACATTTTTTACCCTATAACTTTTCATCCATCCATTCAATTTCTCTGAAACTTGGCCAAAATGTGGAGGCAATTGTTCCTAATAGAAAATAAGTATCCCTGACCTTGGAAAAAATCTGGTTCGCACCCCAGGGGGTCAAAAGGCAAAATGGCAAAACATGACACTTTTCTCCCATAACGTTTGATCCATCCATTCAATTTTTCTGAAACTTGGCCAAAATGTAGAGGCAATTGTCCTGGATATAAAATGAGCATCCTTGACCTCAGAACAAGTCTGGTTCGCACCCCCAGGGGGTCAAAGAGGGGTCAAACATGCCCCAAATTGCCCAAATGTATTGCATTTTACACTCGCCACATCGAGTCATATGCAGAGGGGGACCACGCACGCGCGGCTTGTATTTTTTAAATATTCTACGTCATTATAATTATAAATTCATCTTGAGCCATTTTATGGTTACTTCATCTTGTACAAATATTTGTTAAAATATATTTGTTCGGGTGAATCTAGCCTTATGTTAATACAGGATATATCCTAGATAAGGGAGGTAATAATGTTATTATGGGGTTAACCTGCCAGGAAGTAAACAACGGTTCGCGATAATATTTAGACGAAACTAACGTCAAACAGGTGATTGAGTGAGTCTTCGTTGCAATCTCGTCAGTGAAAGCTTGGATCGATAAACGTGTTTTCTGATAGAAAAACACAAGGTATAATAAAATAATATGTCTCATCTTTATTTATTCAACATTCTAACAGTGTATGTGTTTTTAAAACAATAAATATTATTTTTTATTTGCTGTAAAAATAAATGTCAGTAAAATATATCCGTTCGGTGAAATAAAACAGAAGTGTTAACCGTTTTATATTATTTAATTATTTTTACAAATAAAATTGTTTCAAAACTAATACTTTCTTCCATTTTGACCTTGAAAATGATTGTTAGTAAAATATTTTTAAAATGAATTAATCCTAGGTCATCGGGTGATTCCATATTTTAAAAAAACTAGATAGGTGGGTGATAACGTACGTACGAACATGATATTACCTTATCATATTAATCTAGATGATAATGATGATTATGATGCTTCTGCTGCTGTTGCTGCTGCTGCTGATGGTGATGACTGCGTGGGGAAAGCAGTACACTGGGAACTATGCAAACAAATACATTTCGAGCACGCGGACACATGGTACAAACATAAACCAAAAACAGTAGTCGAAAACGAAACACACATAAAATCTACTGGGATATGAAAGTACAAACAGATAAACTCATACAAGCAAGGGGACTGGATGTCATAATAGTCAACAAGAAAGAAAAATCCTGCCAAATCGTAGATTTTGCCGTCCCAGCTGACCACAGAGTAAAGACCAAGGAGAGAGAAAAACGAAGCCAATACACGAAACTTGCCAGAGAATTGAAAGGGATATGGAGTATGAAGAAAGTTAATATAATCGTATGAGCACTAGGAACAGAAATGGGATGCTTCCGAAAGATCGTCACCATCTTATACAAAGACGCCATTACAAATAAGGAAGTGACGAAGAGATTCAGTAATGCCGTCGGGCCATTTTGAGATCTACTGACCCCTGTGAAGGATAGACCAATGAAGTGGTTACGGGCACTGTCACGCGATCATCAGGTCTCGCCAAGACAATCTTGCAACGAAATATACAGGGAGGAAGAAGGAGGAACAGACAAGGCTAGCACTGAGTAGTGATTTACTCCTCTCCAGGAGTTAGGCACAAGGCCAGTTTTTATCTTACTCCCACAAGTAAGATGTGACCCAAGGTCGGGTCGAAAAAGTGGGGTTAAAAAATTGCCTGGGCAGCCCCGTCGCCATTCCCCGGTAGAGGCGCCTCAGACAGTAAGCAATAAACTTACTCCTCCCAAAGAGGGGAGGCAAAGCCTGGAAGGTGGACCTCCCAGAACTGCACAGGACAGACCAATTGACCGGCGTAAATCAAGACCCGAAGGCCAAGACAACACCAGTATGGGGTGCAGTATCCATCGGAACAGATACTGCACTTTGATCTTAGCCAAAAGGCCAAGGACTGATCACAATGAGTAACACACGCAGGAAAGCTGAAAGTCGACCCGGAGAAAATTGGTTGTTGAGTTATCTTTGGCGCTGCAACGGTAATACAAACCAGATGAGAGAGACATTAAATAATATTTATTTCTTTTATCGATATTCTTTTAGTGTTTTTAAAAAATTTCCGACTATTTCATTATTCTGAAATATTTTTGCATCATATATATATATATATATATATATATATATATATATATATATATATATATATATATATATATATAAAGAAGTTGTAGTTTGCTTGAAGCATTGCTGGTAAATATAAATGTTAGTAATCCGAGGCAGGAGTAATGTGATATATGTACCGGGAGGTGGAACAGGTTAACAAAAATAAATGAGAAGAGAGAATATGAATGGAATCTCAAATCAATTTATTCATATTTCCCGGTAACGGTTTAAATAACAGAACAATAAATAGAAAAAAGTTCACTGTCAAGCAATTTGAAAAGGTCCGGAAAAAGGTAACCTTAAATTTTCGAGAGTGATACCTCTCATTATCAAAAGCTAAAAATAAAAATATGACCGAATAGTCGAAAAACGGGTGCTGGACCTTTTTAAATTGCTTGACAGTGAACTTTTTTCTATTTAGTGTTAAATTAATTAATAAATTGATTTGAGATTTCATTCATATTCTCTCTTATCATTTATTTTTGTTCACCTGTTCCATCTTCCGGTACCCATATCACATTGCTCCTACCTCAGATTACTGACATATATATATATATATATATATATATATATATATATATATATATATATATATATATATATATAGTAAATCTGATATGATCGAAAGAAAAGATCAAATTTTCATTCTTCCTGATGGGATCTCAATTTCAAAAACATCGACATGCCAGTAACGCAGATTATGTATATGTCTGAATGATAACAATATATATATATATATATATATATATATATATATATATATACGGGTGCTTCATACACATGCATACACATTTATGGGGGTGTTTATCACATATATTGATATACCCTACATATTAACGTGTCACGTGCGTATACATTTTTACAAGTTATATATATATATATATATATATATATATATATATACATATGTATGTATATATATGTATATATATATGTATATATATATATATGTATATATATATATATGTATATATATATATATGTATATATATATATATATATATATACATATGTATGTATATATATGTATATATATATGTATATATATATATATGTATATATATATATATATATATATATATATATATATATAATTCCTCGTGACATCGGCATTGGAAAAAAGCATCAAACTGTCTGGCTATTCTAAGAACTTGAACTGTCCATTGCCTCTTGTGGATTTGTTGGAAAAATACGAATATTCGAATGATTCATGTATGAGATTGCTTTGGTTTTACACGTCTATATACATAAATATATGAATACATTTATATATATATATATATATATATATATATATATATATATATATATATATATACATTGTTTCGATTACTTATCTCTATATTGAGTGGTTTTCTTTTGTAAGATTATCTTTTCATCTGCTCCGTCTATTTTTTTCTCTCGTATAAAACCTCTAATTACACAGACAGACATATGTGTAAATATATATATATATGTATATATATATATATGTATATATATATGTATATATATATATATATATATGTATATATATATGTATATATATATATATATATATATATGTATATGGTTTATTGTATACGTACATAAAGTTAATCTATGGACACCTGTTTCTGGCTCACAGCCGTCATCATCATGGCTAACTTAGACAAGGATCGAACCTTCTATTCTATTTATGTTTATAGTGCAGCGTCTTTACCATGGGGCCAAACGCCCTGTCTATAAATATGTACGATTTTTATCTCTAAATATTTAATGTATTTATTTATTTAAATATATATATATATATATATATATATATATATATAAATATACATATATATATATATAAATATATATATATGTATATATATATATATATATATATATATATATAGAGAGAGAGAGAGAGAGAGATACACACATATATATGCCCAATAAGCTATTCAGATCCGTCTATGTTTCATTCCTTTAAGAAATGTTCAGGCTAAATGTGTGGAGGTATTCTTGGTTATTGCTTTTATATCTAAGTAGTGTTTACTTTATTTAAATAACCAATTAGATCTGTTTGTTTTATTACTGCCTCGCATATTATTCCTATAATACTCATCTCAAACAAAAGGATTCACGACCCTTTTGTTGACAGCCCTTTTATTTTACAAGCTGTTCGGCGCTCTTATCTTTTAAGTGTCTCAACTTAACAGGTGACTATACTTTACTACTTTAATATTCGGGGACTAACACGAGGTATCTAGCCATACTTCGTGCTAGAAATATATTTTTATTCTATTACTACTACTACTACTACTAAACTACTCACCATCAAAACAAAATCATAGAAAAAAGGTTAAATAAGATTCTTGCTTTTAATTCAACAGGGGCAATTCTGAATACCTTTGGTTTCGATTGGTTGTTTTGTTTTACGACATATCAACCCCATTTCGGGTTATTTGATGCCTAATCTCGTCATTTTGGTGAAGGATTTTATGTTTCAAGTTCTTTATATCTTCAAATGTTTTATCATGGGTTTTTTGTTTTTTGTTTTACGACATATCAACCCTTTTCGGGTTATTTAATGCCGAATCCGGTATTTTGGTGAAGGTTTTTTTATGTTTCAAGTTCTTTATATGTTTAAGTATTTATTCATGGTTTGGTTGAGTGAAAAGGGGGGAACAGGGGGCAGAGAAGAAGAGGGGAGGGAGGGGGGAAATAGTTGTTTGTTGTTTTGGATTTTGCAGAACATGATTGAGTTTTGCAAAGGAAAAACAATCAAACATCCATATTTGGTGCATTTTGTGTCAGGAAGTCAATAACTTCAGACAGCCTGATTTGGTAGCGCCAGTAGGTTCTCTTTTACCCATAGATGGGCCCTTATAGGTACTACCACTCCGGGCCAGAGTGGACCTGGGAGCAATGGCCACTAAGGGGCAACTCCACATTCCCCACAGCTCCCAAATGGAGGCCTCACCACTAGATGTCTTTTAAGGTCATACCCAGGACCCTGAATACCTTTGCTCGGGCAGAAATGACATAAAAAAGCAAATAATTTGAAACTGACCATGGAAAGCAAAATGTAAGAAGGCATAGATCAATAAAAATTTCAAGACAATGTCAGAAAAGAAAAATAAAGATGATAGGATTATTATATTTCGGTGTAGAGAAATGATTCACTTGAAAACAAAAGAAAATATCAGTACTGAAGAATCCATCTGAAACATTTCACCCTTACCCTCACATACACATATATAAAACCTAAAACAACCCACATATATAAAACCTAATACAATCCACATATATAAAACCTAAAACAACCCACATATATAACACCTAAAACAATCCACATATATAAAACCTAAAACAACCCATATATATAACACCTAAACAACCCACATATATAAAACCTAAAACAACCCACATATATAAAACCTTAAACAATCCACATATATAAAACCTAAAATAACCCATATATATAGCACCTACAACAACCCACATATAAAAAACCTA
>OY744543.1:72967439-72997439 GCA_963556195.1 Sepiola atlantica | reverse complement strand
CAAGTACTTTTGTTCTCAAACTTATCCCCCTGTCCTTCCATAACCGATGACGCAGTTTTCCAAAGGCAGTGGTTGCTTTCGCAATTCGGTTAAAGAATATATATATATATATAAATATATATATATATATATATATATATATATATATATATATATATATATATATATATATATATATATAGTCTCGAAAGTTTCTCAACCATTAAAACTATATAAAAAATAAAAAATAAAATTTAAAAAAATTATAGTCTCAAGTCTTCCAGTGGAAAATCACTCATGTAAGTCAATTTATTTTTTACAGTTATTATATTAGTTAGTTTCTAACACTATTTTAAGGGATCATCAGTTGTTTACCATGAAAAACTGTTTCGGGAATTTATATATATATCGTTCAATAAGCCATACTCTTTGTGTCTATTAAATTTACTTATTATTGTTTATAAAATTCTAGGTTAAAATAAATGTAACATATGTTCAAACTTTCTCCAGTTAACATTCGATGTTCTTCTTTTTTCGGAATCAATAACATTTTTATCACGATTTATTGTAGATTACAATTTAAAAAAAAAAATTTTTGTACTTTATTAGATTGTGACTCACGCTAAAATCGACTTGGCGTCAGTACTTTCCGGGTGTTTACGTAAACCGTCGGAAAGTACTAGAGCGGTTAGCAAATCAAATTGCAAGTAAATAATCAGACGACATGTCAACATTTCAACTGATTGAAACGCGAAAGTACTGCAAATACTGTTCACGAGTTATCACGTGCTGTAGCGTCTCCCGAAGGAATGATTCGCTTTTGTCAGGAAGAAATACTGATCGCAAATAAAAAAAAATTACGCAAAAAAAAAAAAACTAAAAAAAAACTTTAATACCTTACCCTAACCCTAAACCCTAACTCTTAAGAAACCAAAAAGAATTTTCAGTAAAGAAAAAAAACTAACCGAAAAAGCTAACGACATCATTTTTACCTGATTACAGTCCAAAAATAATTTTAAAAAAAAAGCATTTAAAAATATAATTAAAATATTTTAATTTACAACATTTTTACCTGATTACAGTCCAAACATAATTTTTAAAAAAGTCTTTAAAAATATAATTAAAATATTTTATTTTACAACATTTTTCCTGATTACAGTCCAAAAATATTTTTTGAAAAAAGCCTTTAAAAATATAATTAAAATATTTTATTTTACAACATTTTACCTGATTACAGTCCAAAAATAATTTTTTGTAAAAAAGCATTTAAAAATATAATTAAAATATTTTAATTTACAACATTTTTACCTGATTACAGTCCAAAAATATTTTTTTGAAAAAAGCATTTAAAAATATAATTAACATTTTTTAATTTACAATATTTAAAAGGTTTAACGTAGAGTTTTTAAAATTATTTTTTTAAATAGGTACTTAATTTTTTTTTTACTCGATTCGTAATTAATATTGTTTAGTGTAGGTGTCTGCTCTTTATGTGCAAAGCCTCTATGATTTTGAATCTTTTTACGTTTGAGTCGTAGTGTACAATTATCGTGTTATCAATTAAAAGTTGTCTGTATTGCGAATGGGGGGGGGGCAGTTATGTTGCTTCGCTAATTATCCAGTAGAAAATATAATGATGGGGCAGTATATATAATTATTTGGACGACCAATGTAGATTACGTTTGAATGAGAAGCTTGAAATTCATATTTTAAATATCCCAAAAACTGTGGAAACGAAATAGCAACCATATGTTCACATACAGGACACTTAGCTTAATGATAACTTTATACATAACAAATAAATAAATGATTGTTATTTCATCGTTAAAAAAGTAATATTTATTTCATACAATTTGACTAAATTTATTATTTAATATTTTTTTTCTTTCTGATTAAAGTTTTTTA
This sequence comes from Sepiola atlantica, assembly GCA_963556195.1. Classification (NCBI taxonomy): domain Eukaryota; kingdom Metazoa; phylum Mollusca; class Cephalopoda; order Sepiida; family Sepiolidae; genus Sepiola; species Sepiola atlantica. Next base: position 72,995,555 of record OY744543.1, on the reverse strand, counting down.
CCCACTTGTAAATCAAGCCTCGTTATTTGATTTTTTGGATGCAGGTAGGTCAACCGACTTGGCGTCGGTACTTTCCGGCGTTTTACGTAAACATCCGGAAAGTACCGACGCCAAGTCGATTTTAGCGTGTGTCTAATGTAAGAAAGCACCGATATTTTTAATATGTACAAAAGTGAAACTTGGTACACTGAACTATTCTAAATAGGTAAGTATTCAGTGAAAATTGTAATCTTATTGATCGGCTACATGAAACGTTAAGTTATATATTCGAACGTGTTTTAAATGTCATGCTTTATTGCAAGAGTAAACGATGCTATTTTAACGACATGTGGCATTTGAAAAAAACGGTACAAACAAATTCAGATCTCGGAGAAGCCTTATCTAAGTTAAATTAGCCAAGGAAAATAAATATAATGACGTCGTATCAGAAACAAACTTTGTATGCAAACAAAGACAAAATAAAGGAATAAGAAAAAAGTTGTATCTCAATTACATGTAAATAAGTATGTAGACTAGTTTAGACAATATCTCCGTAGCACAGGTGCTGGCTTACGGGATGAGGTTCCTTCTTCTGTCTAGAAGCACCTCGTGTAGCGTTCTTTAAAAAAAAACCCAGCAAGAACTATCAAACGAATCACCAGACCCATTTAAGATAAGACCCACAAAGAGAAGCGCGTTACTTGGATATACGAAGCCTGTCTAAAATGTATCCGACCTTAGATCAGAAAAAAATATTTCAAATACCTAACGGGGTTGGGACCCTAATCCCCTCCAACGTAGACCCTTGTGGTTCCACCGATCCATCCACTGCCGGAAAGACGTGGAATCTTCTTTTGAAATAGTGTTCATCTCTACCGACGCTTTCCGCATCATCTTTTTTTTTTCTCACCCTCTCAACAACAGCTGCACTCCGAGCAGTTTGGGACCTGCCAGAATGCTGGTCACTCTCAGCTGATGTGCGGCCATTTTTTAAATCGGTTGAACCACTCCTTTATTTGTGTTACACCCATTGCATCTTCTCCAAACACCTGCTGAACCTAACACGAAGATGGAGATGAACAGCATTCCAAAAATGGGGCTTACTTTAAAGAAGATTAGAGTCACGTATTTGAACTATTTTTATCTTTATAGACAGGTCTCTCTCTCTCTCTCTATATATATATATATACAGGGTGGGCCAAAATAAGGGTCCTATCTCTAAATTTGAATAACTTGAATTTGAATAACTTCCACAAAATAAAAGTTAAACTCACCAAACTTTATGTGTGTGTAGACTGACCCTTCCGAGATTTTTTGAAATAAACAAAACACATTTTAGCCGAAAAACACTTCTTAAAACTTACAAAAACTAAAGTATTGTTTTTTACACTGTTTTGAGTTTTTTAAGCAAAAATAATGTTTTCTAAATGAGGGTACGTTCCTTAGGGCTAATACGGCTCATGCTTGCTTCGGAAGGGGTCCTTTACTTATTCTAAAAAAAAAAAATTTTTAAATCAATAAATAAAAAAGTTATGAATTTTTAAAAATAGGACCCTTATTTTTGCCCACCCTGTATATGAAAACCCAATTTCCGAAATGTTTTTCTCGCGGATCAAGTCCGAGTTACACAAGATGGCTCTAATAGATAACTTGACTCTGCCTAGTATTTCGAGCCTCTCAGCCGTGTCGCATTGCAGGTCAACAAGGACGTTGAAGTGTTATTTTTTAAAGGTAGCTTCATAGGAAATTAACTTGTCGGAGATTTCCGTGTGCCGGAAGGTGTTAAACTTACAATAATTTACACACCGCATTTTCCGCATAGTTGAATAGTTTGCCATTCTACCAGAGACGATGTTTGCTTTCAATGCAGTATAATGTTTCATCGAATTCTGCAATTTATTTCCTCGCAACTTTGGTAGAATTAACACTTACAAGATGCTAGTTCCCTTGACCGTAACCCTCTTTAGCAACATTGTTCTTCAGTCTCAGAGCCGAAAAGTTTATAAAAATGGTACGCTACTTTTCGATAGGTACTTATATAGTATGCGCACCGGAACGGCGATAGGTACGTATATAGTATGCGCACCGGAGCGCAGATAGGTACATATACAGTATGCGCACTGGGGCGGCGATAGGTACGTATACAGTATGCGCACTGGCGCGGCGATAGGTACGTATACAGTATGCGCACTGGGGCGGCGATAGGTACGTATATAGTATGCGCACCAGAGCAGAGATAGGTACGTATATAGTATGCGCACCAGAGCAGAGATAGGTACGTATATAGTATGCGCACCGGGGCGGCGATAGGTACGTATAAAGTGTGCGCACAGGGGCATAGTATGAGCACTGGGGCGGTGATAGGTACGTATATAGTGTGCGCACCGGGGCGGCGATAGGTACGTATATAGTGTGCGCACCGGGGCGGCGATAGGTACGTATATAGTATGCGCATCGGAGCGGCGATAGGTACGTATATAGTATGCGCACCGGAGCGGAGATAGGTACGTATATAGTATGCGCACCGGAGTGGAGATAGGTACGTATATAGTATGCGCACCGGAGTGGAGATAGGTACGTATATAGTATGCGCACCGAAGTGGAGATAGGTACGTATATAGTATGCGCACCGGAGCGCAGATAGGTACATATACAGTATGCGCACTGGCGCGGCGATAGGTACGTATACAGTATGCGCACTGGGGCGGCGATAGGTACGTATATAGTATGCGCACTGGGGCGGCGATAGGTACGTATATAGTATGCGCACCAGAGCAGAGATAGGTACGTATATAGTATGCGCACCGGGGCGGCGATAGGTACGTATATAGTGTGCGCACAGGGGCATAGTATGCGCACCGGAGCGGAGATAGGTACGTATATAGTATGAGCACTGGGGCGGAATTAGGTACGTATATAGTATGCGCACCGGAGCGGAGATAGGTACGTATATAGTATGAGCACTGGGGCGGAATTAGGTACGTATATAGTATGCGCACCGGAGCGGAGATAGGTACGTATATAGTATGAGCACTGGGGCGGAATTAGGTACGTATATAGTATGCGCACCGGAGCGGAGATAGGTACGTATATAGTATGAGCACTGGGGCGGAATTAGGTACGTATATAGTATGCGCACCGGAGCGGAGATAGGTACGTATATAGTATGAGCACTGGGGCGGAATTAGGTACGTATATAGTATGCGCACCGGAGCGGAGATGGGTACGTATATAGTATGAGCACTGGAGCGGAGATAGGTACGTATATAGTATGCGCACTGGAGCGGAGATAGGTACGTATATAGTATGCGCACCGGAGCGGCGATAGGTACGTATATAGTATGCGCACCGGAGCGGCGATAGGTACGTATATAGTATGCGCACTGGGGCAGAAATAAGTACCTATATAGAATGCGCAGACAGAGGTGGTACTTTCAAGAGAAATAGATGTTTGAATATAAAGATGTTACACATGCGATATTTCTTCTATTTTCTGTTTTATGACCCGAGCAACGCTAGGTAGCCATGCTAGTCTGTAAGAGAAATATCAAAGCTGCTGCCGGCACCGTAACATCTTCTCAAAGTAATCGTTTAAAAGCTTTTGTAAGCAAATACTAGTGTAATTTAAAAACATGGTAGTTGTTTATGGAAATCGCTCCAGACAAGGCATGACGCCGCTTGATGTAAGGAGCTAACAAGAACAAATACAGTTATCGAAAAGACAAGAGATGCCAATCGGCCATAGTCTTGGAAAGACCTAGGTTAAAGAGAGAAGGAAAACAGTCAGCAGGAAGAGAGTTCCACAAGCCTGCAGTTCTTGGAAAGAAGCTACTGGAATAGGAAGCTGTATTACAATGAGGTATCCACAAAGCAGAATTAATGGAGACCACTACACCAACGAGTCAAACGAAATGGAATCAAAGAAGCGGGGAATAGATCACATAATTCTAAAGAACACGTGTCATGATAGTATTTATAGAAAAGACTGAGACTAGCAACATCACTTCTGTGAGAGAGAGAGGGTGTGCAGAGAAGAAGAAAGGGTAGAGCCAATCAAATTATAGATACGTTACTGCACCTTATCATGAACTCTCAAATGAGACAGAGTTGACCAGCTCAAATATGACAACAGAACTCCATAAATCTTCTGATTGTAGATTTGTAGAGACAGAGAATAGCCTCAGGTGAGAGCAAGTGTTTGGAGCGATTGCGAGAACCGACTTTACGAGAAGCAGAAAAAGCAATGGATCTAATGTATGAACTCCAAAAAATTATTTGATGAGAATGAAAGATCAAGAGGTCGATTTCTCCTCAAAAGCCATCCATGAGAATCTCAGGAAGAAAAGGGACACGCCTACAATTGAAATATTCAAAAAGAAATAAACTTCTTTTGTATTATATCTTACATGACTCTTGATCAGTGCCTTTTTACAATGTCATATATATATATATATATATATATATATATATATATATATATATATATATATATATATATATATATATGAGATGACGATAGAAGCCCTTTTTACAATGCGTGACAAATTTTTTTCTTTTTTCTTTTTTCCAATTAATTTCGGAGGAGACCTCCATCATCAGAGATATATTTTAACTCTTTTTTTTATAAAATAAACAAACTTTTACTTTTGTTTATAGGTAAGACGTTATCCGCTAAGATGTAATAGGCTGATTTGAGGAGAAGAACGGAAATGCCAGAGCATGCCAGGAGGTTAATTCTTTTAGATATTGTTCGTTCTTTTTTTTTTATAAGCATTGAGTGAAAAGTAATAAAATGACGATAGAATCCCATTTTACAATGCGTGACAAAAAAGAGTTAAAATATATCTCTGATGATGGAGGTTTCCTCCGAAATTAATTGGAAAAAAAGGAAAAAGAAATAAATTTGTCACGCATTGTAAAAAGGGCTTCTATCGTCATTTTATTACTTTTCATTCAATGCTTATAAAAATAAAGAACGAACAATATCTAAAAGAATTATATATATATATATATATATATATATATATATATATATATGATGAGCCCCGATTATAAAGGACGAAACGTATACGTACATAGATAATAAACAATAATAAATATTATATATATATATATATATATATATATATATATATATATATATATTTATGGATGAAGTACTCTGCATTTTCTCAACCGCTGAAGGAGCGGAAATAAAAATAAACACACTGGTGTCTTATTACCAGTAAAACACTATAAAACAATATGTGTAGCAAAATCGTATAAAATGTCGCAACGCGTCTTGGTCTGGTGGTTAGAGACCAGACTATAGATACTTAAATCGAGGGTTCGATCCCTCTCTCTGGTCGCCATGCTGATGACAACAGATGTCCATGGATTATTTTACGTACGTAAAAAATATTCATAATAAATTAATTAATAATATATATATATATATATATATATATATATATATATATATATATATATCAATGAAGAGTTCGAATGCAAAACAAGATAAGCCCAATTCGTTTAAATTGAGACATGAAACAATAAAAAGACGAATACATTAAATCTAGCCTTTGACTAAAAGTTTATTTTAATTGAAAACAAAACGAAATGACGCCGGTATCATATTATGTAAAACATGATTTTGGGATGTGGTCGAGTGTTGAAATGCAACACTTTTTTTAGTGATAGTTTCGTCATTTTGAAAATGGCGTTTATCGCGTTTTGCATTCGAAATCTACAATATATATATATATATATATATATATATATATATATTATAATATAAAATGAAGTAATAAAATAAGGTGTCAATCAAATTTTATTAGAATTCAAAGTTCAAGCAAAGTATCTTAAAGTCCTTAGCTCATGAGTTTTCAAAGATAATTCTTCTCTTCAGAGGACCATTACCGCAGTTATAACACTACTGGTAATAAAATAAAACTTTGAAAATTAAGATACTTTGCTTGAACTTTGAATTTTAATAAAATTTGATTGACACCTTATTTTATTACTTCATTTTATATTATAATATTAATGCTCTATCCAGTATATTGAGCTTCAGTTTGTATTCGGATGTTTCACTAATTAGAAGATATTAGTTGACGCTCATATCTTTTGTTGGATTGCTTCATATATATATATATATATATATATATATATATATATATATATATATATATATATATATATATATATATATATATATATATTCGTTCATATATTTACTTTGCAAGTCAATAACATATGGGGCTGAAGCGCTTTTTTACGTCGGGATTTCCAACGAATACGAAAAGTGAAATTGAAATTCAAATTATCTATTAAGCCTGGATATTTATAGTTGGCTGCGTCTTAATTTCCATTCAACAACGATACACTTCCTATGAAATGTTTCTCGCACCTGTCATGAAACACTAACGAGAAATCAATCTGATACCTAATAGAAAAGCAGTTCGATACTCTTACAGTCGAATTAACTAAACAAAAAGTATCAAAATATCGATTTCTCTTACTCTTGTACATCTTTCTCTATTTCAACCACTTCGTGATTCGTAGAAAACTTACAAGAAGCTAGCGCACATTTCTGATGGTAATAAATAGGTGTGTGCATATATACATATGAGAACATCCACACGTAAACATATACAGAGAAGTACATACAGTGTGCCTGTGCTTCTACCTACTAGACACTATCCTCGAGTGTCTTCGGTCTCTCTGTACTAGGGTTTGTCAGGACAACCTGACATGAGGATACTTACCCCTACAAGTAAACCCTGACCAAATATTCAAAATTACATAGTATCTGCAGCACAAATAAGATCTCCCTCATACGAGGAATAGTGCATCTTCTCCTAGTGATGTTACCTCAAGTAACACCACGTAGCTGGATACTCCACCAGACTAGAAGAATTCTTGTCCTTGAATCCGGTAAGACCAACAGACCACAAAAAAGATATACTATGACATACTTAACTGGTAAGTTGGGGAGAGAATACATTTATTATTCTTAAATGTTTTACTTACTCAATGTTTGAGAAGTAAAGGAGAATTTAAATAGAATATTCGGCTATCTATGTATCTCATATAGAGATCGAGTGTTAGCCCCAGAAAGGGATCCCTTGATTTCTGAGAACTTCGACTGAAGTAAAATTAAAAATTCAGTGTGTATGTATCTGTTTGTGTGTGTTTATTCATTTATTAAAGGGTAATTGGTTTCTACTAATGATGGACACTGGGTTTAAATCGAAAAAGAGAATAGATTAGTTTTTGATAATTACTTTTAACAATGTATATACACTTATATACACACACACACTTATATATATATATATATATATATATATATATATATATATATATATATATATATATATATATATATATATACATAATAAACCAATATTCTCTCCTTAGCGCTTTCTAGAAGACACATAATTAACCCTCAAAACATTAACGGTCAAATATACGCTCCTAATAAATATGGAATAATGGGAATTGTATAAAGATATTATTATTTTTTAATATACTTTTAACAATTGTCTTAATTTTAAATCTCAACTATTATATTCCCCCCCCCCTCTTTTTCAAACCTTATTAAAATGTTTAGTCCCACATTTCTCTCCCTAACAGTAATTTTAAACAAATATACATAACACTCTAAAGCAAATAACGCATCCAAACGAGAGTGATACGTGAATTCACATTTCTGTAACAGGTGACATCATAAGCTGAAGGGAGCCGGATGGTTAAGCTCTTCTGGGCTTGAAACCGACGGTACTAATTTGTACTAATCTGTCTGTACCCAAATATATATATATATATATATATATATATATATATATATATATATATATAATAAGGAGCGGTAGTTTTCTTGAAGCATTGTGTGTAATACGTATATAGAGGAGTATTAGAAGGCTATCACAATGCAAGAAATGGAAATATGTCGGCGTTGAGAAGTAAGACAAAAACAAGTGATTTTAATTATATATTTTTTCAAGAACTTTTTTGATCAATTTGTTTATATATAGCAAATCTTACTTGATTAGGCAATACTTCAACACTGATGTAATCTGTGTGACCGTGTTCCATAATATATTTCGAGGAAGACCTCTTTGTCAAAAGGAAGGTGTTTCAAATCTCAAAAAACACATGCGAAATGGCAATATTGCTTATAACGCAGTAAATATTAATATCCGCAGCAAATGTAATCAAACTAAAACTATAACTGATTTTTTTAATGATTTTAATTACTTTTTTTTTTCTGAATATTTTATATTTGAACCCACCGATGAAGTGCTACATATTTATATATATATATATATATATATATATGTACGTAAATTGAGATACTTTTTGTAAAAACAATGCAACAACTTTATTAAAAGCAATCTCGGTTTTTATCTCAAAGAATTGCGGCCGGTTCGTCAGTTGGTCAGATTTCCGAGATATTTATTAATATAAAGCCTGAGGTGTATTAATAAAGGAATCATGAGATTCAAAGAAAACTTACTTCGGACATTGTTGACAAAAACTTTATTTTTATTTTTCTTCCTCGAATGCGACACACCCAGTGAAACCCAAATGCTACATTTTTCGTTGTTTCATTCTCTAGTTATAGAGTTCGTGTCACGATATAATCAGAATCGAGTTATCTTCCCTGAATAAAAAAAAACTTTAAAAATCACAGACGAACTCACCTCCGAAATAAACAAACAAACAAACAAACTATACGTATTATAAACGAATGAAAACGATGTCCGAATTGAAGTTCGTTTATTTTCTTTAGAACTGATGATTCGTTTGTTAATAAAACTCAGGTCTTGTATTGATAAATGCATCTAAAATGTTTAGGCGTCGGATTTGAGTTGCAAAATACTCGTAATCCGGGGTTTCGAATCGCATGACCGGTAGTGAATAGTTATGTCTCTATGCTGATGAGTCTCGATTATTAAGGACGAAATGTATACGTACATAGATAATAAACAATAACAAATATTTATTATTATTTGTCGCTCCTCGAAAAAGTAGAGCACTGTAAGTGTAGTAATAACGAACCATGACGTCACTAGCTTTTAATGCAACGTTCCTTTCATTAAAAAAATGTAGAACGCTCTTAGACGTTAAGCCGCCGATAAAGTGTTAACTTTATCACCGTCTATTCGCTATTTAAATTTGGCCGTGTGGTTAAGGTGTCGAATTTGAGTTGCAAAATACTCGTAAATATTTATTATTTATATATATATATATATATATATATATATATATATATATATATATATATATATATATATATGTGCATTATATTAGTTTCTGTAGATGTTAATCCGTTGAAACACCAGTGTTTATAAAAAGTGCTCAATAACAAGTAGAGCTGTTCTTTTGTATATATTTTTATTTATACAAACATTATTGGTTACATATGTGCATACATCTTTCGGTTGTTCTTTCCATAGAGAGTCAACCTTTTCAGATCAAAGAAAACAAGAATGTCCTCAAGACTTACATAAAATTGTACACTATATATATATATATATATATATATATACATATATATATATATATATATATATATATATATATATGTATATATATATATATATATACATATATATACTTCCTCGTGACATGTATATATATATGCATATATATACAAATACATATATATATATATATATATATATATGTATATATATATATATATATATATAATTCCTCGTGACATCGGCATTGGAAAAAGCATCAAACTGTCTGGCTATTCTAAGAGCTGGAACTGTCCATTGCCTCTTGCGGATTTGTTGGAAAAATACGAATATTCGAATGATTGATGTATGAGATTGCTTTGGTTTTACACGTCTATATGCATAAATATATGAATACATTTATATATATATATATACATATATATATATATATATACATATATATATATGCATATATGTATATATATATATGTATATATATGTATATATTATTCCCGCCCTAATTATTAGAGAAACAGACAATTTTGCTTTTTCTGTTGTTTTGTTGAAAAATATTTCTATTTATAATTTATTTGGAATTTAATATTAGTACTGTATCTAATACTAGTATTCATTGTGTTTCTTATATAAGCTGACGACATGTTAACATTCAAACTGATTGAAATGAATAAGCATACAACATGTTATGTGTATATATGTATATATATATATTTATATATATATATATATATATATAGTCATCTACATACGTACTGTTTCGCTGTATCACAGCTCTTTGATGCCTGAATTGAAACCTCACCGTCGAGCTGACATATATATATATATATATAATTTATTTAGATACTGTATATTACATAACTCAGCAATGTAACGCGGTTTCATCCAAAAGAGCAGATTTAGACATCTTTAGTAAATATCCGTGCCCAGTGGAATCATCGGCAAGCTGGGCACGGAGATTTTATTAAAGATGTCTAAATCTTCCCTTTTGGATGAAACCGCGGTACATTGCCGAATTATGTAATATAAAGTATCTAAATAAATTATATTAGCTCTCTTATATGATCAAGCACTTTAATTGATTTCTTTTCATATACAACTTGACACACTATATATATATTTCTTGTCATAACATTCTGTCCTACAGTCTTCCATACGTTTTCTACAGGGTTCATGTCAGGACTTTGAGCAGGTCAGTCCATTACCTCTACTTCTTGATCAGCCAGATAATTCATGACCAGCTTTGCCTTATGGCAGGGATCATTATCCTGCATAAAAACAGACTTTTCGATACCAGAATTGTGCAACACTGGCAAAACATACTGTTCTAACACATTTTGTATATAGTGACATTTAATCTATTATTTAAACGTACAAGTGGTGATGTACCCTGCCATGATATCATGCCGAAAACCATAACGCTATCTCCACCAAATTTAACAGTTTTTTATGCACATAGGATCCAAACGTCCGCCTTTACTTCATTTTTACAAATTGTTTTCCATCACTTTGTCGTGAAACATTCGTGACACCTTCAATTTGTTTAGAAATTTTGCCAGCTGTAAGGAAACGGTCTTTTAACACTAGGCGTTGTATAACTTTGTCATGTTTTGCCGTTGTCTTTCTTGGTCTACCAGGTTTCTTTGTGTTACTTAACCTTCCAGTTTCTTTATAGAGTTTGCGAACTCGGCTTACAACACTTTTTAAACGTTTCGCACGTTTTCTGATTTCTTCTATTGTCAACTTTTCCTTTCTTAATTTGACGATTTTTGCTTTGTCGCTAAAATCAGTTTTATTTCATTTTGACATGATTGATATTGTGTGACTTGCAGCAGTGATGATAATTAAAGTTTAGAATATTTATTTTCTTTCTTTTATACGAAAAAGCCCCGACTGTTTTAAACTTTAAACAATTATTTTTTCTTAATGTTCCTTAATTGTGGGCACTTGAAATATGTAAAATGGTGGATAACTTTAATAATATTATTTTAATTCATCTGAAAATCTCGGTAAAATTCCAACTACATAATTCACATATGTAGTGAAATTTTCACAAATATTAAAATATAATTTATTTGAGATTAGGAAGATTTTATTTTTTTTCCTTAATTTTGGACTGTACTGTATATATATATATATATATATATATATATATATATATATATATATATATATATATATATATATATATATATATATATAATTCTGCTGAGTTGATGTCCGTATTACTAAGATCATATTGAAAGTGCTCAATAATAAATAGGAATGTATATTTAATTGGTGTTAAACTTTTTTTAATTTTTGATATGAAACAAGTTGAAGCAATTGAGATAAGAGACAAAGGACATCTCGTGTGTAACCTGAAGTGAACTATCTATGGCTTTAAACAATTGTTAAATGTTGAAAAAAAACATAGGATTTTCAGCGGAAAAAGATGCATTTCAAGCAATCATAAAACTGCCACTGTATCAACACACGATTCTTGGACGGCGCGATTTTCTATAGCTGCTGTTTAAATTGATGATATGGTTATGGTAAGAACATCTGTGACACGCATCCAAAGATTTGTCAGCGAAGTCTTGTAAAGTTACAAACACAATGACATGGGGAAAATTATATACTTTATTGTGTGTTAAAATCGCTTATCAAAAGTTATGGAAGTTTATGGATCGGATAGCCCGTATACATAGTATAATTTTAAGGAAGATTCCAAATAGAATATTCGAAACTTATGACAACTCTTTGAGCTGGTGTAATGTTAAGCAAAGTGACTAAAGAAAGTGATATATTCAATTAAGAATTGTATCAATTGACAATTGGAAGCCTACTATATCTGTCAACATGGCCAAGACCAGATATTTTCTATGTAATGTAATATTGACAGAACTGAGAAAACATATATACACTTGTCCGTAATATATGTGATTAGTTGCTCAACAAATAAAAGTCATTAATCCGGTTACCCAGATAAGAGCAAGTTATTTCTAATAAAACAATACTAAACGTTATACTGTCACTTTTTCATATATATATATATATATATATATATATATATATATATATTCAAACTTATGTAAAGAAGAGAATACATGCCTCTATAACATTTCTATGAGCAATCGGATATTTTAACCGAAGGCTTTTGTTCGTTTTACGCTGTGATTCGTTTTAATTTGAGTTGTAAGCGTTCAAATCTTATCATGAAATTGCCTAGTGTTTATGGCAAAAATGTAAGTCGAAGAAATAAATTATTCGTATGACAATCGAAGATTCGTAACTTAAATTAATTTACTCGATAAGATTGATAGGTACGTGACGCTATTTTGAATCAATCTGCAACAGAACTCATTTAGTTCGTTAATTAAATCATGAAATTCCAGCGTGGAATAAAATGTTTAATACTTATAAGTAACAAAGGACAATAAATCAGTATATGTAATCCGATATTCTGGAATTATCAAGGAATATGAGGGAGCGTGTATTATTTGATTTATTAATCATGTATTTTATGTATAAAATTATTAGAATAATGAAATAACACAATTACGGTAATCATTGTATAAATATATCACTTTCATTAAACTGTTTAGAATTTTATATATATATATATATATATATATATATATATATATATATATATATATATAATAGCATCATGAATGGCTGGCCTTTTAAAGGAAATGCAGATAAACCGCCAAATCAATGCATAAATGCGATTTCCGTTCATAGGATTGTCGGGGATTGTGTGACAGCTTACTATATGCTTGCTTGCAAAAAAAATTATAGACTTTATTCTTCTTCTTTTCGCATAGCTAATAGGATGGCCGCATGGGCTAAGGCGATGAAGCTTAGGATGAAAGGTGACTCGTGTCTAAGGGTCGAACCGTTCTACCAGTAGAATTGTTATTTCCAAACCGACGATTATTAAAAAGGTTCAAATATATGAATGTGAATATTAATAATAAAAACATGAGTATTATTTTTCTATAAATATGTATATATATATATATATATATATATATATATATATATATATATTATATTGCTGTTGTTGAGAGAACCATAACAAAGTGTGTGTTAAAAAAATAACATTTATTTTAATCTAAGCTTTCGAAAATTAGAATTTTCCTTGTCAAAGCAAATTGTTTTTTCTGTTTTTTTCTTTTTCATTTTCATCCTCCGATGTTATGTGGAATTCTGGGTCAGAAAGAACAAGTCCGGTGTGTCTGTTAGCGCAGCTACGCTGGTTTAAATCAGTAGAAAAGGGTAGACATATTATAAACCATTGTTTCGTAAAAGTATTATTTTTTGTTGAGAAAACAATAACAATGTGTGTGTTAAAATAAATAACATTTATTTTTGAAAATTAGAATTTTCCTTGTCAAAGCAAATTGTTTTTTTTTGTTGTTTTTTTTTCATTTTCATCGTTCGATGTTATGTGGACTTCTGGGTCAGAAAAAAACAATCAGACAGAGAGAGAAGAGAGAGAGAGAATAGGAGATATTTTAATGGCCATAATGCTCAACTTAGTCGTAGTAAGCAAACCGGATGATGATCGTTGCCAATATACACTTCCGTTATGTCTTTTAGTCTTCAAACTCTAAACGGTGTTTAATAACCAGGAAGTGGTTATAAGCGCTGTGTTATCTTTGAAGTAAGAGATGATCTGAAAGTAGTACTTTAGGGCAGGGAATATATATATATATATATATATATATATATATATATATATATATATATATATATATATATATATACATATATATATATATATAAATATATATATATATTTATATATATATAAATATATATATATAAATATATATATACATATATATATACATATATATATATATATATATATATATATATATATATATATATATATACACGTGATACACACAGCCATATCAACATTTTCGTCCTAACATCAAGACGAATTTCAAAGTGACTGCGATTAGTATGTCTCAATCAAGAAGAAAAAAGAAAAAAAGAAGAAATATTCTTCTGAAGATGGTATATAATACCGAAAGTACTCAAGTTTATAAAAAAAATATTTTTAAGGTAAATAAATAATTTATTTTTAAAAACAAATAATTTGCGTTGTGTAAGGTTTTCTAAATATTTTATAAAAAAATATTCTCTTTATTATATTATATATATATATATATATATATATATATATATATATATATATATATATATATATATATATATATGTACTTAATTATTTCCACAATCAGACCACGCTGCACAACCTATGAAAGAAGCAAACCGGAAGTCCTAGACTCGAGTTTCGCCCTTTTTTGGAGCTCATCAGTAGAAAACATCCGAACTCAAGATTCGAAACCCGAGTCACTTGCATGGTTAGGCGAGTACTCTCCCACTGAGCTATTTCAACACACACAAAAAGTCAGATGTTTTGATTGTAGAAATAATTATATATATCATCTCACATTAAATAATCTAATATATATATATATATATATATATATATATATATATATATTCCTATATACATCGTTCCTTTCATTAAAAAAGTAGAACGCTTTTAGACGTTAAGCCGCCTATGGAGTGTTAAAATTATCACAGTTTATTCGCTGTTCAAAATTGGGCGAGTGATTAAGGCGTCGGATTTGAGTTGCAAAATACTCGGGGTTTCGAATCACATAACCGGTAGTGAATAGTCATATCTCTATTATTAAGGACGAAACGTTACGTACATAGATAATAAACAATAACAAATATTATATATATATATATATATATATATCCCTGATGATCTGCCAAGCAAGTACCTGCTTGGTAGTGAAACACGTGTAGGAAAAACATTTAATTTGAATAAATAATATTTGTAAGAAAAAATATATTTAATAGTGATCATTGGTGTCCTGAAAGGAATGTTTTGGTAACCCTTCATAAAATCACACATATATATATATATATATTATATATATATATATATATATATATATATATATATATATAATAATGGTAATAATCCAGGTGAAAAATATCCACAGGGTGGTAATCCAGAGAATTTTAACCGGGTTTATAAAAAGTGCTTAATATCAAAATAGAGCTTTATATATGATAATTTTATTTACACAGACATGTACAAAATCTGCGACACTGGCATGTCGATGTTATCGATCAACAGTTACTATAAACTGAGATCTCATCAGGCAGAGTTAGAATCCGATCTTAACCTCAGATCATATATAGATTTCTCTCCAAATATGATCTGAGGTTAAGATCGGATTCTAACTCTGCCTAATAAGATCTCAGTTTATAGTAACTGTTGATCGATAACATCGACATGTCAGTGTCGCAGATTTTGTACATGTCTGTGTAAATAAAATTATCATATATATATATATATATATATATATATATATATATATATATATTATAATATAAAATGAAGTAATAAAATAAGGTGTCAATCAAATTTTATTAGAATTCAAAGTTCATGCAAAGCATCCTTAAGTCCTTAGCTCATGAGTTTTCAAAGATAATTCTTCTCTTCAGAGGACCATTACCGCAGTTATACTACTACAGGTAATAAAATTACGCTTTGAAAATATATAAAATTATATACACAAATATATAAAAGTACATAACATCAAACATATCAATCCAAAAACATACTTTTGTTGAATCCATACAGTCCATCCAGGTCATACAAGTTGAGAAGCATAATCAGGAAGGACATTACTCCAAGATACAAACAGCAGTCCAAATACGTGAAATTGAAGGGGCCGGCAAAGTTATCCAGTCGCGAAATGTGTCCATATTCAATGTTAATGATAAATAAATCAATCAAAATAATACAAAAATATATATTTTTCGCTCTTCTGGCTAGATGTGATGGGAGTCGGTCTTATTTTGCTCGATTCGGATTTAGCAGGTTTTCTAATTAAACAACGAATTTGGATTTGACTTGAGTTGCACAAGTTGGGATTTCGGAACTTTGATTGGACTTTTTGTATTATTTTGATTGATTTATTTATCATTAACATTGAATATGGACACATTTCGCGACTGGATAACTTTGCCGGCCCCTTCAATTTCACGTATTTGGACTGCTGTTTGTATCTTGGAGTAATGTCCTTCCTGATTATGCTTCTCAACTTGTATGACCTGGATGGACTGTATGGATTCAACAAAAGTATGTTTTTGGATTGATATGTTTGATGTTATGTACTTTTATATATTTGTGTATATAATTTTATATATTTTTAAAGCGTAATTTTATTGCCTGTAGTAGTATAACTGCGGTAATGGTCCTCTGAAGAGAAGAATTATCTTTGAAAACTCATGAGCTAAGGACTTAAGGATGCTTTGCATGAACTTTGAATTCTAATAAAATTTGATTGACACCTTATTTTATTACTTCATGTTATATTATAATATTAATGCTCTATCCAGTATATTGAGCTTCAGTTTTTTATCCGGATGTTTCACTAATTATAAGATATTAGTTGACGCTTATATCTTTTGTTGGATTGCTTCATATATATATATATATATATTCGTTGTAAAACAACTTTGTTTGATAGTTTGTGTTTTCTTTTCTTCTTCGTCATTTTGATGGTATTGACCCCGTGATAGAGTTAGAAAAGAACATCTTCACCATTTTACGGTCAATATAACACATTGTTTTGTATCAGAATAGTGTTGAATATTATCTGACCTTTCCTGGCGAATGAGGTCAAAACATTCCTGCTAAAGATATCATATTACGCTCCAGATTCTGTCATATAGAAAGCGATTGAAAAACGTGTCGTCTCACTGTCAGTTAGGGTTAATGTCAGGGTTAGGATCAGGGTCAGGGTTAGGGTTATGGTTAGGGTTAGGGTTTGGGTTAGGGGGTGGTCTCACTGTCAGTTATCTCTTTGTGATGGTTTAGAAACAAGAACGAATCAATTCTTTAGATGTGTCCATTCAAGCTGCGCGTATAGCGCTGTTGATGCAATTGCACATTTTCAAACGTGACAAACCAACGAAAAAGCTATAATAAACTTAAACATGACAGACGGACGGACGGACGAACTTCTTATTTCTACTTAAATATGACAGAACAACATGAACGCTGTTTTAAATTTAAATGTGACAGAGCGCGAAATGTTATTTAAAATTTACACGTGGCAGATCAATTTACCTACGGAGAAAAGCATTTATAAAGAAGTTAGGACGCATCTCGCATTAGAGACCTCCATTGAATTTGCCCCTTTGATTACACAAAATGCTATGTTTACTTTAAGAGTGATACACCTACGAAAATGCTACCGCACATAACATAACATTGGCAGACCAACGAAAATGGTATTTCTAGTTTAAACAGAACAAACCAACAAATATTTGATTTCAAAGGTAAGTTGGTATGATTTGGATGTTTTAGAACTACTGTTCTCATCTTGGATGTAACCTCCAACGTTATGTTTTAGTATATTTTAGATAAGGATTGATAATTTGTATTAGTTGGATTATTTCGACTATTGTTCTCATCTTGGATGGTATTCTTACAACGTTTCGGCCGATGTAACCTCCAACGTTATGTTTCAGAATATTTGAGATGAGGATTGATATTTTGTATTATTTGGATTATTCGGACAACTGTTCTCATCTTAGATGGTATTCTTACAACGTTTCGGCCGATGTAACCTCCAACGTTATGTTTCAGAATATTTGAGATGAGGATTGATATTTTGTATTATTTGGATTATTCGGACTACTGTTCTCATCTTGGATTGTATACTTACAAGGTTTCGACCAAATTTAACCCCCGTCTTTCTTCAGGTGTATCTTGTCGAACTCGGAAATCTTTCTGTCGAACTCGGGAATCTGTACAAAATTTCTAAAAGAAATTCTTTATATAATCCACGGGGCTAGCTTGCACTCCTTACGTCAACCATGACCGTATATAAATCTTAAGTAATTCGTAATTGTATTCTTAATATCGCCCCCACTGAGGATTGAACCTTCAACCTCTATATGACTGTCCTTAGAAGTGATTATCACTTATATTTGTTACGACAAATATTCCCGAATTAGACAAAAAGATTCTCGAGTTTGATAATATGCACCAGAAAAGGGTCGGACGTTACATCGACCGAAATGCTGTGAGAATAACCCCCAAGATGAGAACAGTAGTCCGAATAATCCTAATAATATAAATTTTAAATTCTTATGTCTAAAATTCTGAAACTTGAATGGTTGGCTTGTCAAAATTATATTCCAAAATGAAGCTTTAAAAGTCGACCAATAAAACTGATCCACTAACATATTTTGCTGTGGGTGTATCAACAAATCACTTAAAAAAAATTCCACATGTTAAATTAAGTTTGACTATGATGATTGTTTGGATGTTTTATTTTATGGCATATCAACCCTTTTCGGATTATTTAATGCCGAATCAGGTCATTTTGGTAAAAGTTGTTATACTTCAAGTTCTTTATATGTTCAATTATTTATTGATGGTGTTTGGTTTGGTTGTTTTGTTTTACGGCATATCAACCTTTTTCGGATTACTTAATGGCGAATCAGGTAATTTTGATGAAAGTTCTTATGCTTACAGTACTTTATATGTTCAAGTATATATTAATGGTGTTTGGTTTGGTTGTACTGTTTTACGGCATATCAACCCTTTTCGGATTATCAAATGCCGAATTAGGCACCTTTGGGAAAAATCTTTTGCTTTAAGTTCTTTATATGTTCAAGTATTTATTCATGATGTTTGGTTTGTTTGTTTTATAGAGGAAGCATTTTATCTTCGTTTTTGGCATGATTGAGTTTGACACAGTGAAATGAAAAAAACAATAACATCAATGTTTGGCGCATGTTTAGTCAGTAATCCGGTATCTTCACTCAGCCTGATCTGGTAGAACCGGAAGTTTTAAATATGAACAATTCCATTAGAAGTAGGAAGCAGAACAAGGACTACATGCTAAAGAAGTTGCGTCATAGGTGGAAGTTCGCAGTGACACGCAAAGTGAAAGAAGAGTAAATTAGTTTTCTTTGATAAGTTGAGTATGTTTTGTCGTCTTTTCCGAATCTGTGTCTTCGTTCAACTAAGCCTCCCAGCGGCGAGCGTGTGATGGGAGGCTGGCGGATAACATTGCAGTGTTTTGAGATGAGCAAACACCAACGAACATGAGCCATTAAGCTACAGGTTTGTTGGAGTTTTCATTTTCTTCTATCTTATCCACTGTTACAGCTACTAGGCTAAAGAATATATATATATATATATATATATATATATATATATATATATATATATATAAGATAGATGAAAGGAGAGGGATAAACATGTACGAATGACACATTTATTTCAACTTCGATTGTTCAATGCAGAGTGCACTCGGTAAAAACATTTTTATAATTCTTTCCTTAAGCCAAGGCTTTTCAAAGATTGAAATCTTATCATCAGAGGAATTACATAGATAGATAAGTTGGCAGTGGAAAAGCCAAAATTCAAAATTTGAAAAATATTAATTAATGGGGAATGAGAATGTGCGTGTAAAAAGATATGGGGTCTGTCCAGTTGGTAAATGTCCGTTGATAAGGTGTCCAGTGAAAGGAGATTTAAAGATAGAAAATATGTTATTATATATATATATATATATATATATATATATATATATATATATATCACCACTGCGACTTCAGAAAGACAGCAAGTTTATACTGTTGACGAAGAGGACTACGATCAAACAGTTTGAATCGGAGCACACTACACTGCCTTGAACCATGAAAATATTATTCGAATGTAATCATGACAGCCTAACGGAAATGTTATTGCTAATTAAAACTGACAGACTGACAGAGTGGATGGAGCCATTTTTCTATGGCAGTCGCTCTGGACAAGGCATGAAGCCACTTCATGTAATGAGCTAATCATAAAATAAAAAAAGAGAGAGTTAAAGTTACAACAGGCGTGAAACAACCCCCGCCACGTGTGTTCAATTCCCTGGAATCCCAACAAAGCCACTATCAGCCAATGCATGGAGTATTGTTGCCACATCTGGGCTGGTGCATCATCTAGTAGTCTCTCCCTCTTAGACAAGGTCCTCCCCCAAAAAATGTCGCCGACAAATAGGCCCCTCACTATCCACCAAACACCTGTCCCTGTCCCAGCGCCGCGATTTCTATTTAAAAAAGATACATAGATATTCGAATATTCTATTAAAGTTCTCTTTTACCTCTCAAACGTTGAGTTAGTATAGAAGTTAAGAACATTAATGTTCCTCGTCCCAATTGACCAGGTTGCAATGTTATAGTATATCTTTCTTTTGATCTCTTGAGCATACCGGATTCCAGAACAAGAATTCATCCGGTCTGGTGGAGTATCCAGCTGAGTGCTGTTACTTGAAGTAACATCACTTGGAGACGGTGCACTATTATTAGTATAAGCCAGTGTATGCCCGTGTCGAGGGGATCTTATTTGTTATTCGAATTTTATGTTGTTTTTTTTTTAATATTTGTTCAGGGTTTACTTGTAGAGTGAAGTATCCTCGTGCCAGGTTGTCCTGACAAACCCTTTTACAGAGAGACCGAAGACACTCAAGGATGTGTCTAGTAGGTAATTCAAACTCCCCTAAATATATCTAAAGACAGCAGTGAGATTAAAACGTTGCAAAATAAATACATTGAAAGTAAATATATTGAAAACATTGCCGGGGCTGCTGCAAAGAAGGTGGGCTCCCTCTACCGTGCCAGTAAACTTCTCACACCTGACATTATCGTATATCTCTACAAAGTCACCATTCGCCCATGCATGGAGTATTGTTGCCACATCTGGGCTGGTGCATCATCCACTAGTCTTTCCCTCTTAGACAAGGTAAAAAAACACTAATAAAATGTATGTTCTTGATTGATGAGGATTTTATTTAGATTCATAATTGTCATGAGTTTTAGTAAACATAATTTGTAACGCTGAAAACGTACACAACGGCATTGGAGTCGTGGGGGGTTCACATTAGTGCATGAGAACGGGTGTTGTTCCTTTTTGTTCTTACTAGTAGTATCTATTTACATGCTTCCCCACGAGGGCAGAGAAAGAGGCAAGGTCGGCTTTTAATGTAAGGAAAATCCAGCTTCTCAAAATAGGTCACTCTTGGTTAATAAAAGAATAAAAAAGTGTATCAAGCTAGAAGGCTGTCTCCTTCACTGAACAAATCCTATTCTTACTGGTAATGTTTCGGATGCAAAACTGAAATTAGGTCAGACTGTCAGTCAGCTTTCTTTTTCTTTTTTATTATGGTGAACGGAGTAAAAAGAGAAAAATAGGTTTCGAAGCTCGTTATATAGAGCCAAGCTGATGAGTTGTATAACGACGAAACACGTCGTCCGTGGATTATTATATTTTAAATATATATGTAACTCCAAATTTCGGGGTATCACCTTGCTGAATGGTAAATCAATTTCAACTAGCACTTAGGTAAAAATACTTTTCCTATAAATAATTGAATTCGTCCAAAAGTATATCACACAAAATAGACAAATAAATCTAACATACATACACCCCCCACACACACATATATATATATATATATATATATGGTAAAATGCTGGACTATAGCCATCAATATCGAAGGTTCGATCCTTGTCTAAGTTAGCTATGCTCATGATAACTGTGAGCCAGAAATACGTGTCCATGTATTAATTTTATGTACGTATAAATTTAATAAAAATATTTATATTAACGAAAGATACGCCCTATAAAGTTAAGGGCGACTAATAATGCAATTTTCTGCATCTTAATCACTTAGGAAGTGAAAGAATCAAAATTGTAGTAAGCAAAAATCGAATATTGCAATCACTAATAAAAACAATTACATAAAAATACATAAAAATTTCGGTGATAAAATCGTAAGTATTCCTAGGCAGGGCATCGTACTCCAATGGTAAGACGCTAGACTATAGACATCAATATCGAAGGTTCGATCCTTGTCTAAGTTAGTCATGTTGATGACGGCTGTGAGACACGTGTCCATATACGAATTAAATAAATGAAAATTCATTGAATATTTAGGTGATAAAAGTACTACATATTTCTAGTCCAATGGTAAAACGCTAGACTATAGATATCAATATCAAAGGTTCGATCCTTGTCTAAGTTAACAATGCTCATGACAACTGTGAGCCAGAAACAGGTGCCCATGGATTACTTTTATGAGAGAGAGAGAGAGAGAGAGAGAGGGGGGAAGCGATTTTAAACGAGAGATATTACACATATTTCAATTATCCTTCTCACCGGGCAACGCCACAGAACCATTTTATTTTGAGCTAAAAGGCGTCCATTTGTTCTGCGAACTTAAACTTGACAGACCAACCAACGACACGATCTACCGTCTAACAGACAGAGCCTCTTATTGGGATGCGTGGACGCAGACTAGACGCCGCCCGCGCGCCACGTCTCAGCTAATCACAGCAACGGCCTGAAACATTACAGAAGTCGACTGAACACGTAATCGCAACATCGGCTGAGATTTATTACACGAGCCGTTTGGTGAAAATGTCACGTGGAAGGACGGCGGCATTTAAACAGAACGGTCGATTGAACACAGCCTTCGACTAATTACCGTGACCGTCGGGTTCATTCTCATTCCTCAGCCAATCCGCGAATTATGGGCGCTATTGTTAATGTCAATAAACAGCGGCACGACCGATAAGATCGATCGTTTAATGTTTATACAGTCAGCCGAATTCCTTGCCAATATTGATAGATTTATGAATGTGTGAATATCATACAGCAAGGTGGATTGCAGTTTTATTTTGTCGCGTGAAGATTATAGAAATGAACATTTCAATTAAGTATGAAATAGCTAACGTCTTTGTGATTGATTTTTATCGCGATATTTTAGCCCATCGACTCTTTTAACTAAGTGGCTTTCATGGGCGATTTCTAACGAGAGCTTCTTATTAACCTGATTTTCTTGTTTAATAAATGAACGCTCTCTCTCTATATATATATGTATATATTTATTACAATTTATCTAAGTCAAAAAGTCATTGCAGTAATAGTCCTCTGAGGAGAAGATTTTCTTTGAAACCCCATGGATTAAGGACTTTCCAGTACTTTTTGCTTGAACTTTGATCTGTAATAAAGTTGGATAAATTCCTCATTTTATTCGTTCATTTAATCCCTATTTATGATATATATATATATATATATATATATATATATAATTATTTCTACAATCAAACAACGCCGCAGTCAACAACCCATGAAAGAAACACATCGGAAGTCCTAGACTCGAGTTTCGCCCTCCTTTGGGCTCATCAGTAGAACACATCCGAACTCAGGATTCGAAACCCAAGTAACTTTCATGCCAAGCGAGTACTCTGCTACTCGGATTTCGAATCCTGAGTTCGGATGTATTCTACTGATGAGCCCTAAACGAGGGCGAAATCGAGTCTAGGACTTCCGGTTTGTTTCTTTCATGGGTTGTGGGCTGCGGCACTGTCTGATTGTAAAAATAATTACATATATCATTTCACATTCAAAAAAAATATATATATTAAACATGAGAATACACAATTTTATAGATACAATTTTTATTAAGACATCAGAAGTTCAAATCAACGACTTTTATTATTCTTAACCCGTGGATTTTCAAAGACTAACTCTTTTCATCAGAGGATAAAACTCGGTAATGCAACTCTAAATATTACCTGTAACATTAAACTTTGAAAATTAATACACATATATATATATATATACAAAATACAAAAAAAATGTTGTTACTGTCAAATAAAAAAACGCTGTTATTATGAAAATAAACGTTTGAAAAAGAATACTCAACGTATTTAAGAGTCCAAATGTTGTCGTTAAAAAAGCTGATTGTTCGAGAGTTGTCAGTTGAGTTCGTGTATTCTGTGTGCGTAGTAGTCCGTGGGAAATGTGAGAAGGCGAGGGTAAAGGTATCCAATTCAAAAGAATCCAGACTATTATTGAAAGTTATATATATATATATATATATATATATATATATATGTAATATTTGTTATTATTCATTATCTATGTACGTATACGTTTCGTCTTTTTTTTCAATCGGGACTCATCAGCATAGAGATATGACTATTCACTACCGGTCATGCGATTCGAAACCCCGGATTACAAGTATTTTGCAACTCAAATCCGATGCCTTAACAACACGGCCAATGTTAAACAGCGAATAAACGGTGATGATTTTAACACTTTATCGGCGGGCTTAACGTCTAGAGCGTTCTACTTCTTTTTAATGGAAGGAACAATGCATTTATAGCTTGTGACGTCATGCTGTGTTAATACTACACTTACAGTGCTCTACGTTTTCGAGGAGCGACAAATAATAATAAATATTTGTTATTGTTTATTATCTATGTACGTATACGTTTCGTCCTTTTTCAATCGGGACTATATATATATATATATATATATATATATATATATATATATATATATATATATATAGAGTGATCTATGAATTTTTTACATAAATGTTTACATTAAGGGTGTGCATATATATAATTAAAAAAAAATTAAAATAGATTTAACCGATCATTGTCATCTTTGGAATATATATTCTCGGCAACCCGTAACAAGTAACAAGTAGCAATAATTAGTAATAATTAGTAATACTGCCTATTAATCAATAAGATGTGTAAGGCTTTTGAAATGCATACTATAATTTCCCGACAGAACTTAAGGCGCAACGGATGAAAGTGCTAACTTACAATCAGTTTTAAGTGACAGTCTTCTGGAAGTTGAGAGAATCATCCTAAGCACTAAGAATCGTCTTACGAATAAGTTAGACCCGATCATAACTGACGGAACGAGAACAAACTACCGCCATGGTTTAAATGAAAGGTTCCGTTCGAAATGGCGTTCATATTCAAGAGTTAAACAAGAAGGACCTGAAGAAGTTCGGAGGGTACATTGGTCGAAACGTCGTGAGAAGCACATCCAAGATGAGAATCGTACTCTGAATAATACAAATAATACAAATTATCAATCCTCATCTAAAGAATTCAGAATATAATATCAAATAGGAGAAAGAAACACCCGAAGAAGGTCGGAGATTACATCGGTCGAAACGTTGTGAGAAAAGTAGTTTGAATAATCTAAGTAATACTAATTTTATTTCATTTAAAACTTTGAAAATCAAAAATGATAGAAATTAGAATAAATAAGAACAAAAAGAGGTTAGGGTTAGGGTTAAGGTTAGGGGTTAGGGTTATGAGTTAGGGTTAGGGTTAGGATTATGGTTAGGGGGTAGGGTTAGGGTTGGGGTTAGGGTTGGGGTTAGGGGTTAGGTAAGGGTTAGGGTTAGGCTTGGGGTTAGGGTTAGGCTTAGGCTTAGGCTTAGGCTTAGGGGTTGGGGTTAGGGTTAGGGTTAGGGTTAGGGTTAGGGTTAAGGTTAGGGGTTACGGTTAGGAGTTAGGGTTAGGGTTAGGGTTAGGATTAGGGTTAGGGGTTAGGGGTTAGGGGTTAGGGTTAGGGTTGGGGTTAGGGTTGGGTTAGGTTAGGGTTAGGGTTAGGGTTAGGATTATGGTTAGGGGTTAGGGTTAGGGTTAGGGTTAGGCTTAGGGTTAGGCTTAGGGTTATGGGTTAGGGTTAGGGTACGGGGTAGGGGTAGGGGTTAGGGTTAGGGTTAGGGTTAGGGTTAGGCTTATGGTTAGGGGTTAGGGTTAGGGTTAGGCTTAGGGGTTGGGGTTAGGGTTAGGCTTAGGCTTAGTGTTATGGGTTAGGGTTAGGGTACGGGGTAGGGGTAGGGGTAGGTGTTAGGGTTAGGTTTAGTGTTAGACTTATGTAATTTCGGTCTCCTAGAGGTATTAATCCATTCCTGGGCAACGCCGGTTTTTTTTCGTGAAATTAGTAGATCTATTCTAATGTGTACCTACCTACAAAGGAAACGAGAGGTCGACAGCTGTCAGTTCAGATTCCACCTACATATTTACATTTTCTCTCACCATGTCTTTATCAATGGCGATCTTTTCCTATCAGACGCCCAGAAATATTTAGACACCTTTCAAAGCTCTTTCGCCACATCAATCGGTGAGTATGGTGTTTTTTGTCAGTGTGTCGCCCTCTGTCGCCCTGCGTCACCCTACGTGTCCTTGTCGGTATTGCGGAGGGGAGTGAAGGAGGGAATGGAAGTCAGACTTCCTACATTTGCAGCTGTGAGGGTAATATTAGTCACCTTCATATCTTAAAAGAGTTCAACTATGTCAGAGTTCTATCAGGAGAAAGTTTGGGTGCTAAAAAACAGAAGTTCTAAACGAAAGAGTTCGTTAGAAAAATAGAATTTATCATCAGTAGAATATATACATCTCTCTCTCTCTCTCTCTCTCTCTCTCTCTATATATATATATATATATATATATATATATATATTGTGTGTATTTAGGCAGCATTTTTTCATTAATGCATGTGTTGTTGAAAACGACAGAACTCTTCTGTTTAGTGATTCCTTTTTTATTTTTTCCATTCGTCGAATGATCTTTTTAACGTTGAAATGGAATGAATTAATGTAGGATCCGTATGTTTGACTAACGTTTTCGATTCTCTCCGGAATCATCTTCAGTTCTTTAATGGCAAAAATGAAGAGAGAGAGAGAGAGAGAGAGAGAGTAATATAATTCTTTAAAGATATAAATAATATATTTAGCCAGTATACTATCGGGATAAAACAAAGCTCAATATAGTGTATAGAGCAATAATATTAATTGAATGACATAATAAAATGAGAAATTTATATATATATATATATATAGTGTGTAGATTTCAATTTTGTGTAGAGAATCTGAATAACAGAGCTCAATGTAATTTAAACAGAGCAAAATAGAATTATAAAAAGAAAAACTATACACACATTAAGGTTGTACACATAATAACTTATTTCGACCCCTTTAATTAGGTCTCCTCAGATGTATAGACAACCACGTCAAAAAAAACAAATAATGAGAGAAATTGATCGTCTTAAAAAGATAAATTCACTTTTGTGATTGGTCTATGTAAAAAGGAGGTAAATGTTAAAATAATCGAGGAGGGGTGACAGAAGTAAGATTAATTTTTTAATATATGCAGAAATATAAAAATATAAAAATATATATAAAAGAATTCTTTTTGCTATTTAAACAAATAAATCATCTCATTTAAAATTTCGAATGTGAGCTTTATATATATATATATATATATATATATATATATATATATATATATATATCTTCAAAGCTCTCGCTAAATTGTTCACTAGAGATAAGTAAAGTACAAGCCGTTATTTATAGCGTAATGTGATATTCTAGGCGTGACGCTTTGGCGCCGAATTTGCCATTTTGATGTTAATTCAATCTCTCATTCTAGACAATGCGTGGTGGTACATCAGTACGCGCTCCGACTAATAAGTGAAATTTGCGAACAAAACATTTAAAACGTGTGATAATGCTATGAAATAAATAGGTGTTATTATTTGTATTTTGTTTTCGATGTTTATTTATTTTATTATCGATATTATGTGCAAAGTATTGCTCATAAACATACATTTTGTCTTTCCTACCAAGGCTAATAATACAATAAGTGTCACTTATTGAACAATTAACACAATTAAACAACGTAACGGCTTTTACAATTTAGCTAATAATACAATAAGTTGCAACGTTCTAAATAAACTAGAACACCCCCATAA
>OY744543.1:72899939-72962439 GCA_963556195.1 Sepiola atlantica | reverse complement strand
TATTCTCATCTTTCATCTATAGAGTTGATTGCTCTATTCAATATATTGAGCTTTATATTATCACGATAGATTATTATTAAACGATAATTCAATTATCTTTAATTTAATTCAACATTTAAATATATATATATATATATATATATATAAATATATATATATATAGTGTTTTTGATATACATACATATTTACTTTTCAGTATAGTGTTGTATTTGATGTTGCTCTCCTATCCAGCCGCCATCGACAAGCCTTATTAGAGAACATTAAAAACATTGTACAAAAACGAACTAACTTTGATTCATAATATATATGTGATTACACTAGGAACCCACAAAGGAAAATTTCTATAATATATATAAATATGTATAATGAAAATGGAACACTTCTTTTGCCGCATGTTTTATTCACTCACAAACCCACATATATATATTGACGACAACGGGGAGATGGACAACAAAGGAGGACGAGGGAGAGAAGAAGGAACTTAAGGTATATATATGTATGTATATATATATATATATATATATATATATATAGATATATATATATGACACCCAATGTCAAAGCTGGCATATACTCCATTCCTTGTCTAGACTGTAATAAGGTCTACATTGGAGAGACGCAGCGTAATCTGGACAAGCGGATTTATGAGCATAAAAGAGCGATTAAAACTAACAACACACTTAACGCCTTATGTGCTCATACTATGGAATATGGTCATTACTTTGACTTTGAGAAATCGACTTTAATCAAAATAATACACAACAAGTCAACACGTCGAATAATTGAATCTGCCTTCATAGCCCTTTCCACAAATAAAATTAAACAAAGAATGGGCTTCTACAATATCTCCCCCAACCTATCAAAAGCAATCATTAGTGAACACAAGATAATTCTAGACACCGGATGATTCCCTGAGTTTTAAATTAAATATCCTTTGGACCCCTTTCTGCTCTTTATTTTCCCCTCTTCTTTTCCAATGCTACTTCTATGTATATTTGATATATATGTATGTATATGTGTTATGTATATGTTTCGATCACATTTATGTGCATATATATATATATTTCTTTCTTTTTTTTTTTTTTTTTTTGCATACCCTTCATCTCAACATGAACCCAACCACTATATATATTCCCCGTAATTTACAGACTTTCTCGTCTATTGTCATTTTTGTATTCTTCATCCGCTCTTGACAAAGCCCATGTGAAATTTGGGCGAAACGTTGAGCGAAAAGGTCTTCCGCTTTTCCATTTTTAATTTCATACCGTCGGATTATTTTATCCTTTCATATACTCATATATATATATATATATATATATATATATATATATACATATTTATTTATTTATTTATTTTTTATTTTTTTATGTATTGATGTTTTTTATATTTATAATATGAAACTAAAAATAATACATTAATCACTTAAATAATAGTGTCATGGATTCGTCAAAACACTTTAAAATGCAGCAACATTTTTGTAAGTAACGGATAAATTTGATTAGACAGACGAACAGCTTAGATTTAGTATAAGGAACGTTTATGTTTTGTCTTTTAAGGGAAGTGGGGTCTGATCAACTCTGCTGCGAAGCCATGAAATTAAATACTGTCTTGTTTTTAAATTCCCGAAACAGTTTTTCATGGTAAACAACTGATGATCCCTTAAAATAGTGTTAGAAATAAACTAATATAATAACTGTAAAAAATAAATTGACTTACATAAGTGATTTTCCACTAGAAAGCTTGGGACTATAATTTTTTTTTTTTTTTAATATAGTTTTAATGCTTGAGAAACTTCCGAAACTATATATATATATATATATATATATATATATATATATATATATATATATATATATATATATATATATATATTATAATATAAAATGATCTGTTTGTATCTTGGAGTAATGTCCTTCCTGATTATGCTTCTCAACTTGTATGACCTGGATGGACTGTATGGATTCAACAAAAGTATGTTTTTGGATTGATATGTTTGATGTTATGTATTTTTATATATTTGTGTATATAATTTTTTATATATTTTCAAAGCGTAATTTTATTGCCTGTAGTAGTATAACTGCGGTAATGGTCCTCTGAAGAGAAGAATTATCTTTGAAAACTCATGAGCTAAGGACTTAAGGATGCTTTGCATGAACTTTGAATTCTAATAAAATTTGATTGACACCTTATTTTATTACTTCATTTTATATTATAATATTAATGCTCTATCCAGTATATTGAGCTTCAGTTTTTTTATCCGGATGTTTCACTAATTATAAGATATTAGTTGACGCTTATATCTTTTGTTGGATTGCTTCATATATATATATATATATATATATATATATATATATATATATATATATATACATATATATATAAAGAGTTCGAATGGAACACACGATAAACGCTATTTTTAACAGTTACAAATAATCAAAACAACACGAATTGCATTTCAATACTTGACCACGTTTTACATGATATTATAGGGGCGTAATTGCATTTTGCTTAAATTCAAATAAGGTGTATATTCAAATTGTAGATTTCATATTGTTACACCGGCCGTTCTTACACAGGAGAAACAACACCGGTTGTCACTATACATAGTGCAGGTCACCAGCGACAGAGAGAAGACAAAGCACAGTCTTGTAACTGTCTAGCCAAATGCTAGTCACTTTCTTACTTTGTTAATACACTTGTTAAACCAACCCTCGACTTGACTTCCTTTATTTATTATTTACTGTTGGACAACTTCACAACACATATATTCGATGTTTTATTGTTTAAAGTCTCAATTACAATAAATTAGATTTATCGCGTTTTGCATTCGAACTATTCATACATAAATGAATAAATGCGACAGTTGTTTTCTATTCATACTAGCTATATTTATAAAAGAAAAGCTTCGGCTTATTGAACGCAACGGATCATTTTCAAAGCACTCTTATATAGATGTGTAATTTGCATGACAATTTTATAAACACTCTCTAATAAATTAATATTCTGCATGATTCATTTCTAATTTTAATTTTCAATATTCTTATATATATATATGTACGTGAGTCTTTTTACATCTATATGTACGTGAGTCTTTTTACATCTATATGTATGTGAGTCTTTTTAAAGTCTTTACTTTGTGTGATTGTAACCTAATCAATAGGAGGTTGCGAAGGAGGATTCAATAATTACCAAATTTTGTATATGTGTCATTAAAAAAACAAAACGTTTTGAATGAAGAAGAAGAACAAAAAAAAACGGACTTGTTTTCGTTCCGGAACTATTTAATTCAATTTATGATTTTCGCACTACCCTAAACAACCAACAACAACGAACAACAACAACAACAACAAGGTCGCCAGTGCACTCCACTGAACGACACGCCTCTTAAACTTCGCGATCTGGTGATACCAGATCAGGCTGCCCTGTGGCTCCCTGAGACGAAATTCACCTACATTGACGCTTTTTTTTGTTTTTTTTTTTTTTGTTTGTAAAACTTAATTATGTTCTACAAAACCAAAAACAAAAAAAACAGCCCCTCTCCCTTTCTCCCTCCCCTTTTTTATTTTTATTTTTCCTACCCTACTCCCGGTCCTGGATATGACCTTAAACTACATCCGATGGTGAGATCCGGCTTACGGACTTTGGGGAATGTGGAGCCTCCTCTTAATTACCATTGCTCCCAGGTCCACCCTGACCCGGAGTGGTAGTACCTGGTAGGGTCCCAACTATGGGTTAAATGGAAACAGATATTAAAAGGGGAAAGAAACAAAAAAGAGAAGAAAACAAGACCAGATTCGGCATTAAATAACCCAAAAAGGGTTGATATGCCGTAAAACAAAACTACCAAACATACCAAACCAAACTTCGCGATGCGTCATAAACAAGAACGCTTCGCTTAATAACCGACTGACTCTGGGAGACGTTCAGCTGCGACGTGTGGACGCACGTCCGTCAACTGCGCAAGGCATTTGAGCTGGATCAATATCTGTAAAGGACCGAAAATACGCCATGCGCATGAGAGCTAACAACAATCGCTTAATTTGAACAGATGGTAGCAGCTAGGAGTGATTGCGCTCACACATCACACACATAACACACATTGTAGGACAACTGAAATGTTCGAAGGCTGCAAACGTCACAGGCTTAAACATCGGATGAATAGACCTACATCAACTATGGATAATAGACGCTGTAACCATAGAGATTGGAGTCGATATAGGAGTTGAAATAGTTATCATTCAATCAATGTTTAATGTAATCCAGTTAAGACTCGGCCCGTGTCTTTCAATCGTAGGCGTGTCCATTTTCTTCCTGAGATTTTCATGGATGGCTCTGCTCTTGCGGAGAAATCGACTCTGAAACTTCTTGGTCTTTCTCTCTTATCGAATCTTTCTTGGGCTTCATACATTAGATCAATTTCTCTTTTAGCTTCTCGTAAAGTCGGTTCTCTATTTCGCTTTAAACACTTTATTTATCTACCTCCCACAGCGGTAAGATGTGACCCAAGGTCGGGAAAGTGGGATTAGATAAGCCAGCGCCCGAGAGGTGAGCAATCTGGCCATTTAAAATTGCCTGGGCAGCCCCGTCGGCATTTCCCGGTTGGGGGGGGGGGGGGGCTCAGACAGTAAGCAATAAACTTACTCGTCCCCAAAGAGGGGAGGCGAAGCCTGGGAGGGTGGACCTCCTAGAACTGCACAGGACAGTACCTTAGACCGGCGGAATCAAACCCCGAAGGCCAAGACAATACCAGTTTATGGGGTGTAGTATCTATCGGAACAGATACTACACTTTGATCTTTGCACTTTCTCACACCTGAGGCAATTCTCTGTCTCTACAAATCCACAATTAGACCATGTATGGTGTACTATTGTCATATTTTGGCTGGTGAATCTCTGTTCAATTTGAGGGGTGTTGATAAGGTGCAGAAACGTGCATCTAATTTGATTGGTACTACCCTTACTTCTTCTCTGCACCCTCTCACAGACGTAATGGTGCTAGTCTCAGTCTTTTCTATAAATACTATTATAACATTTGTTCTTCGGATTTATTTCCGCCTTCTTTTGTTCCAGCTCGTTTGACTCGTTGGTCTAGTGGTCTTCATCAATTCGCTATTTTGATACCTCATTGTAATACAGCTTCCTATTTCAATAGCTTATTTCCAAGAACCGCAGGCTTGTGGAACTCTCTTCCTGCTGACTGTTTTCTTCCTACCTATAACCTTGGTCTATTCATGACTAAGGTCAATAGTTATCTCCGATCTTTGCGATAACCATAGTTGTTCTTGTTAGCCTCATTACATCAAGTGGCTTCATGCCTTGTCTAGAGCGATTTCCATAAAAAATATATTTCATAAAAATTTCGGAGATTAATCACATAATGATTAATTTTCGTAGATTTCCATAAAAACTATATTTTCGTAGATTTTCGTAGATTTCATAAATTTCGTTGATTTTCGTATATTTGTTCATATTGTTTCATATATTTTTCATAAACATAGATTTTCGTATATATTTTCATAAATTTCGTAGATTTCATAATTTTCGTAGATTTCATGAATTTTCGTAGATTTCCATAAAAAAGTATATATCATAAAAAGTATACCTTTTAGAGGATATCTAATTAATACTTTTGAAAATCAATCAGATACATCATTATATCGTGTATAATGCTGCATATCTAACACGTAATATTATTATTTCTACGTATGGGATAAATAAAAACTATCGCTGTGACAGGATCACATATAAAATAAGTCTGGGTATGGTGTTGCTATATAAATAAAAAAAATAATTTTTAAAAATAACACCAAACAAATATCAAATCCGTGGAGCTAAGCTGAACTAACTGAGAGTTTTGATGGCCAGATATTTTTTTGATAACCGATATGTGAGCACAGTCGGCATCCTGCGGAAGGTTGGCCCTTCTTGTTCCAGATAACTGAATACAACAGATAAAATACAAAACAAAATATTATCAGCATAAAAACAAAAAACTACACAGTGGAAGAAATTGACAAAGAGGATTTGACGAGCAATAGAGTGTTATAAAAAAAACAACCTCTACATAATCCCGAA
The DNA here is from genome assembly GCA_963556195.1 of Sepiola atlantica. Taxonomy (NCBI): domain Eukaryota; kingdom Metazoa; phylum Mollusca; class Cephalopoda; order Sepiida; family Sepiolidae; genus Sepiola; species Sepiola atlantica. The sequence continues at coordinate 72,956,365 of OY744543.1, read as the reverse complement.
TATATAACATCGATTATCAAAACACTCTGCATATTAACAACGTTATCACGTCTAGATCGATAATGAATGTGAAATCCGGTTTTAGATGATGACAAAAGTATTGGGTTATTTTTAAGGTGGACGGTGTGTGTTGCTTGTCCGGTATAAACGAATGTCATTGATTTTAATCTGTGTCCGGCATGAAATGGGGCAGGGTAATCAATAGCAGAAAATGGGTGTCGACCAGACAAGTGTTAGGGTTAGGGTCAAGACAAAAGAAAAAATATAGTGTGAAATGTAAAGGGGAACAAGAAAAATCTTCGAGTAAAATATCGAATGGCTTTGTAACAAAAAGAACAAGCGATATTTTGTTTTAACAACGCGAATAACGCGTTGTGTTACAAGGTTTATATATCCTTCCCTCACTGCAGCAAGATTAAACATGAAATCACTTACACCGAAAGGGGAGTCAAGCTCCACCAAATAGGGAGCATACTAGATGGGTGCAAAATTTTCCGTGATCGGATCTGTCGGCATTCTTTGTTAGGGTCGCCTCAGGCGGTCGACAATAAAACACCATCTCCCGCAGAAATAGGGATCTATTGTGATTATGTCGTAATAGCGAACAGAACCATGGTTCATTCCACACCATGGATCAAACGCCGAAGAAACTTTCTTTCTTTTACAATATTATCTAGAGTTAAGATCGGATTCTAACTCTACCTGATGAGATATCAGTTTATAATAGCTGTTGATCGATAACATCGACATGCCAGTGTCGCAGATTTTTACATGTCTATGTAAATAAATAAATAAAACTAAATAAAAATAATCATATATATATATATATATATGTGTGTGTGTGTGTGTGTGTGTGTGTGTGTGGTGTACTAGTGAGTTTCCCTACATGTGAGTTTACTCTTTTGTTTGTTTTCTATTTGGTTTTTGACAAGAAATGAACCCCCTGTATAATGTAGATTTTTTCATGACATTTTAATCCAATAACTTCTTACTCTTTGTGAATGTTTTCTGATAGTTGTGTAGTGTTACAGAGACGATATTAACATACAAATGTTGTTTGGCTCACTGCAAATGAAACGGACCGTAAAAAATACATCTCAGAAAAATCTTATATTTTTTGGAAATGTGAAAAAAAAAGAATAAAAATAATAAAATAAAAGCATGTTAATTGGAATATAAAATGAACCTGTATATATAGTCTTGGAAGTTTCTCAACCATTAAAACTATAAAAAAAAACAAATAAAAAAACTTAAGTCCCAAGTCGTTCAGTGGAAAATCACTCATGTAAGTCAATTTAACTTTTACAGTTATTATATTAGTTTGCTTCTTACATTATTTAAGGGATCCTCAGTTGTTTACTATAAAAAACTGTTTCGGGAATTTAAAAACAAGACATATATATATATATATATATATATATATATATATATATATATATATATATATATATGTTGTGTATGTATTCTTAGGCAGCATTTCTTCGTTGATGTATATTTGAATAAACTACAGCGACAATCCCTGTTTGTTTCTATCTTGATTCATCTTTTAAAGTTGGTGGACCAACGATCTAATGTTCTGTTCAAGTGTGAACAGGTACTCGCCAAAACTGAAAACGTGTTTGACTCCCGTAGATCTTGAACATGTCTGTATAAATATTACAATCACATATATACATATATTTATATATATACATATATATATATATATATGTATATATATAAATATATATATATATATATATATATATATATATATTTATGTATATATAATTTGATTATTGGATCGTCGTATCTGTCGTCTGTTAACCGTGCTAAAGGGGGAAGTTACCATTCATTTCCTTCATCGCTAATTGATAATCAAATTTAGGAGAAAATGACGTTAATTGCTGCGTCTTTTTTTAATATTTGTATTCTGTTCGTCCATCTTGCTTCATCACATTTTTTGTCTTCGTCTTCGCAACCAGACATCATCACGGAATGTTGTCACGGGTTGGCATGGTGACAACTGAAGATGATAGCATTTTCGATTCTTTTCTGCCTTTTTCCGTCTTTTGATTTAGTTAGCGTGACAGTTCACATTAGCGCCGGGGTATTGTGTCAAGTGGACATGGATCAAACTAGGAGCTGTGATCGGATCAAACATTGGTGACAGTGCGCGTCGGGCGACGGCGCTTAACGCTGAATCTGATGCAAAACGACTTGATCCCATTAACTCGTGTGAACTTTCGTTAATATATATCGCCAACAAGTCATATATTAGATTTTAGCTTTGCACATACATGATTTTCATATTATTAATATCGATTCTTGTTCGTGATGTCATCCACTACGCTCATATTCTCTCTCTCTCTCTTTCTCTCTCTCTCTCTCTCTCTCTCTATATATATATATATATATATATATATATAGAGAGAGAGAGAGAGAGAGAGAGGGAGAGAGAGAGGAAAAAAGAGTGATAAATATGAGACGATTGTCCAAATTTATTTCAAATTTCAATTGTTCAATGCAAGGTGTATTCAGTAATAAACTAGTGTTTATTATTCTTTCCTTAAGCCAAGGCTTTTAAAAGATCGAGATCTTATCATCAGAGGAGAAATACAGATAGATAAGTTGGCTTTCGAAAAAATTTATAATTTATCACTCTTTTTTCTTCTATCTCTACAATTGCTCTATCTCGTATATTGAGCTAATCCTTTTCACAATAGGTTCCATCTACTAAAAGTTTTACTTTTGGTTTATACTTGATCCTATATATATATATATATATATATATATATATATATATATCTATATATATATATATATATAGCTAGATTTAGATTTTTCACTTAGAAGATAGATTATTCAGTGAAAACCGGGATTAGGCCAATAAAACAAGCTCGATCATACTCGATTACAGGGTACAGAGCATTTATATGTGATTTTTTGAAGTCTTACCAAAGCATTCCGTTCAAGAGACCACAAATCATCACCACAAAAAACTCTTTAATTTGAATATATATGTTAAATAAATAATATTTGAATGAAAAAGTATTCTGTGGTGAGGATTGGTCTCTTGAACGAAATGCTTTGGTAAGCCTTCAAAAATCACACACATATATATATATATATATATATATATATATATATATATATATATATTATCATTTATTCTTCTATTAAAATATTATTTTCTCCGTTTGTCTTTTTCACACACATACATATATATATATACATATATATATATATATGTATGTATATATATATATATATATATATATAATAAGGAGAGGTAGTTTGCTTGAAGCATTGTGTGTAATACGTATATAGAGGAGTATTAGAAGGCTATCACAATGCCAGAAATGGAAATATGTCAGCGTTGAGAAGTAAGACAAAAACAAGTGATTTTAATTATATATTTTTTCAAAAACTTTTTTTTAATAATTTTTTTCCTATATAGAAAATCTTACTTGATTATGCAATACTTAAACACGGTGATGTAATGTGTGTGACCGTGTTCCATCATATATTTCGAGGAAGACCTCTTTGTCAAACGTTAGGTGTTTCAAATCTCAAAAAACGTTTTTTGAGATTTGAAACAACTATAAGTGAGGGACCTATTAAGTTCGCAACTATTTTGTGGACTGTCTAAAAGGGAGAGTCAAGTGGATGATGCCCCAGCCCAGATGTGGCAACAATACTCCATGCATGGCTGGATGGTGGCTTTGTAGAAGTATAGGATAATGTCAGGTGTGAGAATTTGCCACTTTTTGCAGCAGCGTTTGCAATGTCTTAGAAGAAAAAGAAGAAGAAGAAGATAAATATAAAGAAGAACAAGAAGAAGAAGAAGAAGAAGAAGAAGAAGAAAAAGAAAAAGGAAGAAATATTAATGATATTATGTCGAGCTGACTATTACACATGCGGAACCTCCAGAGCTCTACTTTCAAATATCATGCAATACTCTCAAGTCAGTTTTGGGACCTATGATTATTATTGTTTTAAACATTTCCATCTTCACATAACACAAACGCTGTCACTAGTTTGATTCATGCCAAGTTTGCTTATTATCTAAAAGTAGTTTCGGAGCCTATACGTGTCTGAAAGACATACAAAATTGCTTTATTATAATATCGATAATTCTCTCACGCGGCATATTAGTCATGACTATCACGCGCCATCGTTGCCTCACAACAGAATTGTTTCGTCAACCTGCCGGTAAAATAAGCTCCGATTCCCCTGATTAAAGGATGTGTATCCACTTCGATGCGCTTGGGTGAAATTTCCGACCCACAAAGTCGCATCATGCCGGGCAACTTGAATCGACTGACTCATTTTACACACAACGAATGAAGTAAATTTTCTGATGGTCGAGTTATCAGTTGCTACCCAGAGTCTCTTGTCTTTGAACTAATCGATATTTGCATGACAACACTTGTATCAAGTCAAACGACGACAAATGGTTAATTATGAAGAGCTATTGTCCTTGTTCCGTCAATAATGATAGCAGTAGTGTTTAATATATTAAATCATATAATCCCGATCTTAGTTCGTTATCTGCGTCTTACCACGGCAAAGTTAGACACGAGATCAGTTTATGGTAGTGAATCCAGCTCAACCAAAAATTGGAGCACTGTGGATACATGGGAAAGTTGTAAAAATTGATACTGTTCAACATTACCTAGTGAGGGAGCCCACGTCGATCGGCAATAACCCTATTCAAAAGGGGGGAGATAATTCCTGGGTATAATGTTCTGAGACTTGCCAGTACAGATACTAACTTTTATCCGTCCAGCCTCCAAAGATGGACAAATACAATTTGTTTATTTTAGAGTATTGATTTACTCCTCTCCAGGAGTTAGGCACAAGGCCAGTTTTTATCTTACTCCCACAAGTAAGATGTGACCCAAGGTCGGATCGGGAAAGTGGGGTTTAAAAATTGCCTAGGCAGCCCCGTCGGCATTCTCCGGTAGGGGCGCCTCAGGCAGTAAGCAATAAACTTACTCCTCCTCAAAGAGGGGGGGCAAAGCCTGGGAAGGTGGACCTCTGAGAACTGCACAGGACAGACCCATAGACCGGCGTAAATCAAGTCCCGAAGACAAAGACAATACCAGTCTAAGGGGTGCAGTATCCATCGGAACAGATACTACACTTTGATCTTAGCCAAAAGGCAAAATTTTAGAGTAAAATACACTGTCAGATGTTTAGTAATGTTAACGTAAAAATAAAATTGTATATCATTTTGAATTTTTATATAAATTATACTATGTAATTGTTAATTTTAGGTCAACTTGTATTTTTTTGTAATTTTTTTAATATGGAATAATTCTTCCGATATTTTTATCTCAAATATAAATGCTTCTATATTCGACTAAAAATATGTCTACATTTTATGGATTACTACAACGAATGTTTTGTCACTGTATCAACCCAGGCGACGTCAATGCATAGGAAAAACCCGGCCTTCACTTGAATACGTCTGGTAACAAAGTCGTCAATAATATATATTAAATATCTTTACTTCATCTGAATACACATATAGCAAATACGTTTGTTTTTACGATCCGACAAAAATGACAGTAAGAAATAACCAAAAATTTACGAAAAGTGACGACAAAAGATATTTGATACATAATATATATATATATATATATATATATATATATATATATATATATATATATATATATATATATGATTATTTTTGTTTACACAGACATGTACAAAATCTGCGACACTGGCATGTCGATGTTATTGATCAACAGCTTTTATAAACTGAGATCTAATCAACAGAGTTAGACTCCGATCTTAACCTTAGATCATATTTGGAAAACACTTATTTTTATGATCTAATGTTAAGATCGGACTTTAATTCTGTCTGATGAGATCTCAGCTTATAATAGCTGTTGATCGATAACATCGACATGCCAGTGTCGCAGATTTTTACATGTCTGTGCAAATAAAAATAATTATATATATATATATATATATATATATATTATCTATCAAATATCTTTTGTCATCACTTTTCGTAAATTTTTGGTTATTACTTACTGTTATTTTTTTCGGATCGTAGGACCGTTAACATGCTCATAAACTCAAACGTACTTGCTATATGTGTATTCAGATGAAGTAAAGACCTTTACTATATATTATTGACGACTTTGTTACCAGATGTATTCAAGTGAAGCTACACCCGGTAAACCGGTACCGTTATGGCCTTCGAGCCTTGATTTCGCCGGTGTCAGGGATTGTACTGTGTAGTTCTCCAGATTTGTCTTCTCACCCTTTGAGAAGGGCTTAGTTCATTGCTTATCGCCTGAGACGCCCCCCCCCCTACCGTGAAATGTCGACGTGGCTACGAAGACATTTTTCTCTGAGGCGCTGGCTTTTCAATCCCACTTTTCGACCTTGTGTCACATCTACCGCTGATGGAGAGAGATAAAAATGTAAAAAAAAAACATGTATTTCATAATTGTATCATATATAAATACTTTTTGCACCTGTGTCTTACCTGATGACCTACGGGTATTTAGCGCTCGCAAACTAATTAAGTATGAAACAAATAATCTAGTTGACATCAATTAAAATATATAACCTTCTCCTCGGGAGTAATAAACATCCATCACGCTAACAGACATTACTAGAAACTAAACATCTACTTAAAGGCACGACATCTCGTTAACTGAAACGGTTTAAAACCTCGAGCTTTGAACGTCGGCTTAAAATAGGAAAAATGCTCTTTAAAAACGCATTATTGTTGGCTTATATCTTTCGTTTCATATGCATGCTTCAGAGTACGTCTAATACTTGATGTTAAACCCTACCGGCTCTCGCCTGAGTCGGAATCAATGTAATTATGCCAGTTGATAATGTCGTTACTAATATATACGAAATAACTCCTTCTGATGAGTGTAAACCTCTTTTTCTTCGTCTTCTTCATCTTCTTGGGTCATCCGACGTCAATAGACGTAGGTCTCACGTTGACAAATTTCAGAGCTCTCGATCGGCCATTACCGACAACAAATCGGTCCCTGACAGACCAGTTTTCTTCATCGATGATAGCCTTCAGTGTGACATAAAAACGATCAGCTCTTCTTTTTGCATCCGGAGACCAGAGTATGAGTCTTCCTGCAAGTTCATTGTAACGGGTTGCATGTTCAGGTAGCGCTAGTTGTCTACTCCTCACGAGGCAAGGATCCGTACAGTGACTTGTTCGTGGGATGACGTAATAAGCTGCTCTTAGAATTTCGGTATAGCACCATCTAACCGCTTCTTACACACAACGTTAAGTGTCATCGATTTCGAGCCGTACAGAAGGATTGCCTCTAGGCAAGCCTTGAAGACTTTTGGTATGGCACCATCTAACCGCTTCTTACACAAAACGTTCAGTCTCCACGATTTCGAGCCGTACAGAAGGATTGCCTCTAGGCAAGCCTTGAAGACTTTTGGTATGGCACCATCTAACCGCTTCTTACACACAACGTTCAGTGTCATCGATTTCGAGCCGTACAGAAGGATTGCCTCTAGCCAAGCCTTGAAGACTTTTGGTATGGCACCATCTAACCACTTCTTATACACAACGTTAAGTGTCCACAATTTCGAGCAATACAGCAGGATTGCCTCTATCGAAGTCTTGAAGACTTTTGGTATGGCACCATCTAACCGCTTCTTACGCACAACGTTAAGTGTCCACAATTTCGAGCAATACAGCAGGATTGCCTCTAGCCAAGGCTTGAAGACTTTTGGTATGGCACCATCTAACCGCTTCTTACACACAACGTTAAGTGTCCACAATTTCGAGCCATACAGAAGGATTGCCTCTATCGAAGTCTTGAAGACTTTTGGTATGGCACCATCTAACCGCTTCTTATACACAACGTTAAGTGTCCACAATTTCGAGCCATACAGAAGGATTGCCTCTATCGAAGTCTTGAAGACTTTTGGTATGGCACCATCTAACCGCTTCTTATACACAACGTTAAGTGTCCACAATTTCGAGCCATACAGAAGGATTGCCTCTATCGAAGTCTTGAAGACTTTTGGTATGGCACCATCTAACCGCTTCTTATACACAACGTTAAGTGTCCACAATTTCGAGCCATTACAGAAGGATTGCCTCTATCGAAGTCTTGAAGACTTTTGGTATAGCACCATCTAACCGCTTCTTATACACAACATTAAGTGTCCACAATTTCGAGCCGTACAGAAGGATTGCCTCTATCGAAGTCTTGAAGACTTTTGGTATGGCACCATCTAACCGCTTCTTACACACAACGTTCAGTGTCATCGATTTCGAGCCGTACAGAAGGATTGCCTCTAGCCAAGCCTTGAAGACTTTTGGTATGGCACCATCTAACCACTTCTTATACACAACCTTAAGTGTCCACAATTTCGAGCAATACAGCAGGATTGCCTCTAGCCAAGCCTTGAAGACTTTTGGTATGGCACCATCTTACCGCTTCTTACACACAACGTTAAGTGTCCACAATTTCGAGCCATACAGAAGGATTGCCTCTATCGAAGTCTTGAAGACTTTAATTTCTGTTTCTTTCTTGATTGGAGACTTCCACACTTTCTGCAACGAATGGTGGACACTCCAGTACTGGTAAATACAGCTAGTAAAGAAAGAACGTTATGTTTATAAATTCGTGTCGTGTTTCTGTCTTCGATGTTAATAAAAATTGATATATATATATGTCATTCTTATTGACAATAACACCCTGCAGTAACATGAAATCAGACAACTTTTGTCAAAGAAAAACATAACCTCATTGCATTGTCGGAAGTAATAAAAATTAAGGAATAAAAAAGAGGGAAATATGATTATTGTAGACGGAAACATCGTGTTCGGCACTGGAACTTTGTTATGTGGTATACTTTTTTCAAGTGACACCGCATTCACTGCTACAACGTAATTGCCACTCGATCCTTATCACGTAGTCGATATTACTACAGAAACACCGTTTTTAATAGTGATGTATATCTCCCAATAATCTTTTACCTTCCAGTGCAAATACGTATATGATGGCCTCCATTATGCTCGTCGTTTTCTTAATGTAAACGCACACTAGTCAAACGTTGTAGATGGGCATAACTACTCTTATTCCAGCGTATACTTGTTCCTTCTCACATCCAGGTTCTGCATGCCAGGCAGAGACGAGCCATTTTATAGCGGCTATAGGCTAAATCAATACAATAGAGTAGTCGCTAGAAAATCGGGAAATTTGTTGTTGTAAATGTTATTGTTAAAATTATATTTTGTTTAAATTTTATTGCGTCTCCATGCCTTGGCGTCGGTAGTTTCCGGGTGTTTACGTAGACAGCGGAAAAAAAACGAATGAAAAGTCGTTTACCCGCATTAAAAAAAACAAAAAAAAAACAGAACGATGCTGGATGCACAACTGAAAAAATGTTTTTTTACACGTAAAATGTTTTTGGGAAGAAAACTCGCTAAACAAGTGTTTGGCTAAGATCAAAGTGTAGTATCTGTTCCGATGGGTACTGCACCCTATAGACCGGTATTGTCTTGTCCTTCGGGGCTTGATTTCCGCCGGTCTGTGGGTTTGTCCTGTGCAGTTATAGGAGGTCCACCCTCCCAGGCTTATCCCCCCTCTTTGGGGAGGAGTAAGTTTATTGCTTACTGCCTGAGGCGCTCCTACCGGGGAATGCCGACGGGGCTGCCTAGGCTTTTTTTGTAGGCCAGAGTGCCCACTTTCTTGGGCGCTGGCTTTTCAAATCCCACTTTCCAGACCTTGTGTCACATCTTACCTTGTGGGAGGAAGATAAATAAAATAGTGTTAGGGTTAAGGTTAGAGTAAGTGTATAAAAACAATTTTCTGCATAGAAAAAGTCTGTTTTTTTATACTGTATAAGTGTTAGAATCGTGTGACGTAGGGTTAGGGTATAACATTTTTTTCTGCATTAAAAAGTCTGTTTCCTTTGACTGTATAAGTGTTAAAACGGCGTTAGAGTTACCGTTAAGGGTTGTGGATTACGTTTAGGTTAGAATTCGTTAAAATTCATCATCGCTTTGACCAATTTTTATTCCCAATTACTGCATTTCGCGATTCAATCACTTAAAATTCAAACTTGTTGACATATTTTCTCGCACTCTGATTGGATAAGCGCTTCGGCATTTCCGAACTCATACGTAACATCCGGAAACTACCGACGCTAATTCGATTTTAGCTTGGTGTAGTATCTGTTCCGATGGATACTGCACCCCATACTGGTGTTGTCTTGGCCTTCGGGTCTTGATTTACGCCGGTCAATGGGTCTGTCCTGTGCAGTTCCGGGAGGTCCACCTTCCCAGGCTTTGCCTCTTCTCTTTGGGGAGGAGTAAGTTTATTGCTTACTGCCTGAGGCGCCCCTACCGGGGAACGCTGATGGGGCTGCCCAGGCAATTTTTAAACCCCACTTTCCCGACCCGACATTGGGTCACATCTTACCTTGTGGGAGTAAGATAAAAACTGGCCTTGTGCCTAACTCCTGGAGAGGAGTAAATCAATACTCTTGACAAGTACTGTTTAGTGAAGTACTTTGAATCCCATGGTATTGAAATTAAGCTTAAAATAAATTAATTCGCGTATTATGCCCGTTCGTCTCTCACGAGGGATTCACAATTGAACTCCGACCAGCGTGTGAAGTGGCGCACAGTCATCGCGTTCTTTACCCGGTCTATACTTGACGGCGTCTGGTAACAAAGTCGTGAATGATATATACGAAATTGGTTGACGTGTATGAGTAGAGACAGAATGAATAAAGAAAGACTTTTATTAGTGAAAATCTGTGCTGTGTCTGTTTCTTCATTATAAACATACTGTTTATTTAGCACTTGCTAACAAGCGAACAAACAAACAAACGGTAAAATAAATTATCTAACGGCATTGACAACGTAGTTACTGTGTATCTATCGTAGTCTCACGTCTCTTTTCTAGACGGACAAATTAAGGAAAGTAATTCAACTCTCACTGACCGGTTGTTTTCATCTACCTTGCCATCTTATATATATATATATATATATATATATATATATATACACAGAGAGAGAGAGAGAGAGAGAGAGAGAGAGGGAGAGGGAGAGAGAGAGAGAGTAAGATAATACTTTAAGGATACAAATAATATCTTTAACCAGTAGACTATCAGGATAAAAACAAAGCTCAATATAGTGTATAGAGCAATAATATTAATTGAATGACATAATAAAATGAGAAATTAATCAGATTTTATTAAAGTTCAAAAACACGGAGTGATACTGCGTCCTTAACTCATGGGTTTCTTTGAAAACCCATTAATTAAGGACGCAGTATCACCCCTTATTTTTTAACTTTAATAAAATCTGATTTATTCATCATTTTATTATGTCATTCAATTAATATATATATATATATATATATATATATATATATTAATATAATATATGAATATATATATATATATATAATACGTACGTGGACACGTGTTTCTGACTTACAGCCGTCATCAGCATCGCTAATTAAGACAAGGATCGAACCTTCGATATTGATGTCTATAGTCCAGCGTCTTTACCTCTGGACAAAGACGCTTTTCCAGTAATATGAACGATTTTTTTCACCTAAATATTTAATGTATTTTTATGTAATTATTTTTATTGATGATTCCAGCGTTCGTTGTTTTTTTTGCTTATCATTATTTCGATTTTCTCACTTCCTAAGTGATTAAGATGCAGAAAATTGCATTATTAGTCGCCCTTAACTTTATCGGACGTATTTTTCGTTAATATATATTTATTAATTTTAATCCATGGACATCGAAATAATAGTAAGTAAAAAAATAACGAACGCTGCAATCACCAATAAAAATAATTACATAAAAATACATTAAATATTTAGGTGATAAAAATCGTTCATATTTCTAGAAAAGCATCTTTGTCCAGAGGTAAAGACGCTGGACAATAGACATCAATATCGAAGGTTCGATCCTTGTCTTAATTAGCGATGCTGATGACGTACGTATAAAATTAATATATATATATATATCGAAAGTTTGATCTTTGTCCAGAGGTAAATACGTTGGACTATATACATCAATATCGAAAGTTTGATCCTTGTCTAAGTTAGCCATGGTGATGACAGCTGTAAGCCAGAAACACTTGTCTATGGATACTTTTATGTACGTATAAAATTAATAAATAATATATATATATATATATATATATATATATATATATATATATATATATATATGAAGGAAAAATACGTCCTATAAAGTTAAAGGCAACTAATAATGCAATTTTCTGCATCTTAATCACTTAGGAAGTGAGACAATCGAAATAATAGTAAGCAACAAAAAAAATGAATGCTGCAATCACCAATAAAAATACATCATATATACATATATATATATGTAACTCCAAGAAAACCCGTCTAGATGAGCACTGTAAGTGTAGCATTAACACAGCATGACGTTGCTAGCTATATGTGGATCGTTCCTTTCATAAAGAACACTCTTATGACGTCAAGCTGCCGGATAAAGTGTTAAAATTATCACTTTTTATTCGCTATACAACGATGGTCGAGTGGTTCTAGACGTCGAGATTTGAATTGCAAAATACTCGTAATCCAGGGTTTCGAATCGAATGACTAGTAGTGAATAGTCATATATATATATGCTGATGAGTCCCGATTATAAAGGACGAAACGTATACGTACGTAGATAATAAACAAAACAAATATTTATTATAAATATATATATATATATATATATATATATATATAGATATATATATATATATATATATATATATATATATATATATATAAGTATAAATAAGGTTAATACAATAAAAGATATAAGAGGCAACTAATATCTTTAATTAGTGAACATCCGGATAAGAATAAAGCTTAATATACTGGATAGAGCATTAATAGCAATAGATAAAGTGAAAGAATAGAATAAGGTGCAAATCAAATTGTATTACAGTTCAATGTTTAGGCCAAGTTCTTTGCTTCTTTGAAAACTCATGAGTTAAGGACTTTAAAGAACTGTGCTTGAACATTGAACTGTAATAAAATTTGATTCGCACCTGATTCTATTCTTTCACTTCATCTATTGCTATATATATATATATATATATATATATATATATATATATATATATATATATATTGTACATGTATTGTATTAGTTTCTGTAGATGTAAATCCGTTGAAACTCAAGTTTTATAAAAAGTGCTCAATAACAAGTAGAGCTGTTTATAAGTATACATTTTTATTTATACAAACATTATTGGTTACATATGTGCATACATGTTTCGGTTGGACTATTCGCAGAGAGTCAACCTCATCAGACCAAGGATTACTCTGAATCCTTGGTCTGATGAGGTTGACTCTCTGCGAAGAGTTCAACCGAAACGTGTATGCACATATGTAACCAATAATGTTTGTATAAATAAAAAATTATACGTATATATATATATGTATATATATATATATATATATATATATATATATATATATATATATATATATATATATATTAGCGAGAGAGATCAAGTGATACGGAGAAAAGAGAGATTAATTCGTTTTGAATGGTAAGCGCGATGGCAAATTCGTATTAACGAATTAGGCTAATTTGGATCACGATAATCCATGTTAATAATTCAAACTAATCCTTCACTTTTCGTAATCAGCCACTCGTGTTTTGGAATTCAGATTATATTAAGTATTCAAAAGTATTAATTTTAATTAACTCCTACATTTGATTTCGCTTTTTTTGCCATTCATTTTTTGATTATATCATAATTAAAGTAGTTGTTGCGTGACAAGGTCACATCAGTGTAAAGTAATACAAATGTCATGTTATGTGAATGGCGGCCGTGTACTAACACACACACACACACACACTCTCTCACACACACACACACACACGCGCGAAGATTTCCGGGTTCAACAACCGTCGTTTATCCTTTTAAGTGTAACACGCACTCTAGACTATTACTCTCTAAAAAGGCATTTTCAGGCTTGACTCACTCACTCATCGATGTTACCAAGCCTTTGAGCTAGAATCAAAGTTTAATATATTTTCTGATCAGTCGCAGAGAGACGGTCTCCAGAGCATTACCTTCTCCGAAAGGAGAACGTAGGCTTATCCCCTGTCGCCTTAGATTCTCTTATTAGAGAATACTGACAGGATCATTCACAGTGTTTTAGTTAGTTCATAGTGTCCCCTTTTCTCGAAGATCTGAATTCCCAGTTTGAACGGAGTGTGTATCAAACTTTGTAGCAATGTGAGGTGGGTAATTAAACTACTTGGACTTAAGGCGAATAAATGGACGTTAACTGTACCAATGTTTATATATATATATATATATATATATATATATATATATATATATATATATATATATATATATATATTTATTTATAAGTGCAGATTAGTCGTCCGAGGCTATAGCAATGCGATGTAGTTGCCGTAAAATGGAAAAGTGAAAAGAAATAAACGAAGAGAGAAAGTGAAACTCAAAACGATTTATTAATAATTTCACGAAAAACTGATTAAATACCAAAATAGTAAATATTGTCTGGTAAGTAACAGTTCGGCAAAGGGTAATCTTAAATTTTCGAAATAAAGACTTTCATTTTCAGAAGACAACAATAAAAGACCGAGTGGGTCGAAAAAACGGGAAAAATCGGTGTCAAAACATCGAAATACGGCAGCAGACAATTGGAAGTAGGAACGCGGAGAATGTCAAAATCAACTAAAGTTAAAATATTATAAACATTTGCTTATTAATATACTAAATGCCTGACGATTCCCCCCGGGGATGAAACATGGGAGCCTCTGTGTAGCTTGATTGCCATATATATTTTCATTGCTTACTACCTAGCTCTACTTACTATCGAGCACTGTTGAAGTAAATACTGAAAACGGACACATAAAACATTATATCTCCTTATAATATTTTATGTGGATACATGAAGTACTAATATATATATATATATATATATATATATATATATATATATATATATATATATATATATATATATATATATGTAGCTGTGTGTGTATATTTTTTATGTTTTTAATTTTTTTTCAATTCATATTCTACATGTAAAGTATACACACTGGTATTAAAGTTGTTAACAGCTGTTTCAAGACAATGTTTATGTTAACTCATACAATGCAACATACATATTTCAACATCGACTCTCATCTGAATAATGTTTTTTATGTACCTAAAAGAAAAAAAAACACACCAATATCCGAAAAGGTTCAATCCCCGCCAAAACAAGAATAATAACAATAGATCCATTGTCAAATACCTCGCTGTATATATAAAATGGGTACAGTTTTTGGAAACAAAAAATCACCACAGTGGTCATATAGCGAAGTAAGAATTTGTATTCATAAGAATACTTACATACTTGCTATAAAAGATACATATTTTCTTCAGTATACTCTTTGGTATTCGTAAGTTTAAAGACTCGGAAAGTCCATTAAAGAATGCGTTAAAAATATTGTGTCTAGTATGTAACAATATATACTTATTCAATACCCATCACACGTCGGGTATAAGCAATAAATATAGCATTGTTTTTAAATGTTTATGTTTTCTTTCTTTGGGAAGTATGGTATAGTTTCGATGACCTCTTTCCTAAATGATAAAGTTTACGAAAAAAATAATGTGCCCACGTTACTCACATTGCGTTGCCTAGAAATCCATGATTCATAATTATAAGTTCAGTTTAAGGCTTTACCAAGCACATACATAATATATTCGCTCAGGCGCGCGCACCGCTTCTTTTAAAACAAAAATGTGTTGCTTGATATAACTTAGAATTTTCTTTTTTTCTTTTTTTGTATTAAACTGATTTTTAAAGCTTTTTTTGGAAAGAGTGTGAGATTTGCAAGATATTTAAGTTTACAAATAATATGATAGGCTTATCTTACTCACCATGTTTTCGAGAATATATATCCCAAATTTTTAAATAATCAGTTCATTACTTTAGGAATTTATCCTGTACAAAAACATATTACTTAATTGTTTATATATATATATATATATATATATATATATATATATATATATATATATATATATATATATATATATATATGTGTGTGTAGCCATTAAATGTTAAAATTTAAAAATAATGTGCTGATGTTACTCACCGTGTTTGCTAGAATATATATTCCAAAATTCATAATGATCCGTTCATTAGTTTAACTGTAGATATAAATATCTATATACATATATAAATATATACACATACCCAACTTCATATATTATGAAGGGGTGAGTGTTAGTGTGAAAATATTAGAGCGGAAAAGTTTTTGCTACCATTTATATGGAGTATGTTTTGGGGAGAGTCGGTGGTAGTGGTGTAAAAGTAATATTTATTGTAAGATAAAGATCATAATCATAAATTTCTTCAAACACGCTCGAGTGAATAAGCTGAATAGAATAGTGAGTTTAGTAGCCTATGATGCATGTGGTTGTTTCCTTACCATCGCCGAAGGTACAGGGGAAAACATCCTCACTTTATATATATATATATATATATATATATATATGTGTGTGTGTGTGTGTGTGTGTGTGTGTTTATATATATAATATATGTATCAATATATATATATATATTCTCATAAAACAAGTCTCGCCTTTATTTGTTTCATTTTTTAACGGTCACGTCTCGAATTTACGAGTTGGTCTACGTTTAATATAACTTATAGATTGACTAATGGAACTATTTTACTTTTTGGATTCCTAAAAGTATCGTTTATTAAATAAATAAAAATGGAATGAATAAAGAACATTGAAAGGAATACAATAAAAACGAGACAATGAATTTTTTTTTCAAGAAAGAAAATGACCAAATCTTAGAAAAAAAGTCATACTGAAGTTCGTATTTTGGGAGTTCGCCAAATCAATCTTGGGGATAATTCAATAAAACCAATTGTGATGGTTCTCTCAAATGATAAGTAAAAGAAAGTGTTATTTTTTTTGGGGGGGGAGAGATAAGCAAATGTAGATAACTCTGACACGGAAGGAAGTTTCCTTGCAGGAAATTGTAATGATCGTCCGATCCGCGATTATCGAACGTTTATAGTTACGGATAATCCGATAAAAGGAAAATAAAAAGACAAAAGAGGGAAAGCACCAAACAGACTTCAACTGGAAGTGTGGAGCGTATTAGGATCTTGTAGAGGCTTATTGCCACTCAAATTCCAGAAAATACCAATAGTCGTTGCCAACGCGAAATTAATAGTAAACGACTGTTGCGATAATTCAAATTAGTGTTTAACAGTTATCAAAACACCCAGGAAGTGCTGAGAATCTGGGGAGTTTTATTCTCACTCAGAATCTAGGGAACACTTCTTATAATTGTCAGTGAGTAATCACTAATAATTACTTCTGTGAAATTTCTAGTAGGTGGATAATAAGGGAAGGAACTAGGAGGAGGAAAAGACAAAGAAAGAGTACAAACCAGACCTCCACTGGAAAGATGCGGAGTGTACTGGAACCTTACGGAAGCTTATTACTACCTAAATACTAGAATACTGGTAGTGTTGTATAGCGGAGGACGTCCGGAGAAAGATGCCCTAGGGGGACGCAGAGGTGGGGGGGGGAGCTAAGAGCAAAAGTGAAAACGATGTCACTTTTGTTGAAGAGTCCCTTGGTCCTTTTTGTTGCTGAGATTAGAACGAGTGAGACGCGAATAGCGCGCTCCCTACAGACAGCAGGGGGAGTAGACGAATATTGATTTACTCCTCTCGAGAAGTTAGGCACAAGGCCAGTTTTTATCTTACTCCCACAAGTAAGATGTGACCCAAGGTCGGGTCGGGAGAGTGGGGTTTAAAAATTGCCTGGGCAGCCCCGTCGGCATTCCTCGGTAGGGGCGCCTCAGGCAGTAAGCAATAAACTTACTCCTCCCCAAAGAGGAGAGGCGAAGCCTGGGAGGGTGGACCTCCTAGAACTGCACAGGACAGCCCCATAGATACTACACTTTGATCTTAGCCAAAAGGCTACGAATAGCCCTGATAATAGCCTAATTAACTTCTCTCCCACACCACACACGCGCCATGAGCCCTGTAGAAATATATGTGTCTCCAAAATAAAGTGATTTTGAAACCAAGTCTAGGGTCCAGTTCTCTCTTGCGCCACGTGTCGAACAATGCGAAGTACGGCGAAATCGACCAGCACAGCCGTCATGAGTATCGACGGAAACAGGTGAATAGGTATCTAACAGTACTACTACTATAAATTGTCGTTGCTAGCGCGAAATCGATGGGAAACTGCTGTTGAGATAACGCCAAATGATTTTCAACGTCCAGAAAGAGTCGGAGACTTGTCATTCAGAATCCAGGGAAAACCGCTGGTTATTGTAAGTGAGAAATAACTGATACAAACTTCTGTGAAAACTACCAGTGAGTAAATAATAATAATAACAACAACAACAACAATAATAATAATAATAATAATAATAATAATAATAATAATAATAATAATAATAATAATAATAATAATAATAATAATAATAATAATAATAATAATAATAATTAAGAATAAACACCTGGGCAGTATCACTAATCATATACTCTAGAAAATTCATGCTGGACTAAAAATTAACTCAAGAACCTTGACCAGAAGATTAGAAAATTAATGACAATGCACAACGCACTACATTCAAAAGACGACACGAAAAACAACTACATGGACGTTTCAGAAGAATGATAATAGAAGAGGCATACGAAAATAGATGGGCATGGCTAGGAAAATAACCCCTGAACAGAAGAAATGAATCCCTACTGACAGCTGCACAGAACAATGCGATCAGGACAAACAACATCAAAGCTAAAATAAATAAAACCCACGAACACAGAAAATGCAGATTGTGTGGACAAAGAGACGAAACAGTAAACCACATAATAAGTATATAATAATAATACCTGAAGGATGAAATTAGAGAAAGGGAACTGGTAAATATAGAATGTTACGTAAATGGTGCAATAAAAAAAACTAGATGAATACATGTGCCAAATTGCGAATTACAAAAAAAATATTATTAAAATAAAAAATATAAAGACAAGGAAACTGGAAGAAAAATGCGAGAAAAATGGATTAGCAAACGAACGATTTATTAAACCTGACAAATAAAAGAGACGGTGAAAACACATGGACATGCTAACGAAAAGGAAACTTGAACAGATAAGAAGAATCGCCACTGACAGTCACATAAAAAAACACGATCAGAAGGAACTGTATAACAATATCAATTAGAATATAAGATTTTGATTAAAATAAATAAGCTGCACGGCAAATGTCCGATTGGTTAAACAGAAAAAGTTGGTGTTAAAAAGCCAGGAAGAAATAGAAAATAGCACAAAAACGAACGAGTGAAAAAGACCAGAAAACAGCATTGCGTATCTGCCATTGCTCCTGTATTTGTTACGTATTATCTGGCTGGGTTCGGGTCAGAGTAATTGGAGAAACATACATACGTTATTAGGGCCTTCCGTAAATTTGAAAAAAAGATTTTTATCGCCAAGAAAATTATATTTTCAGTTGAGTGGGGTTTTTTATCACTAGGATTCTGTAAAGTCTAGCGTTGGCAGCTCTTCATCAATCGTAACCAAAAAGTGGTCAATATATCGGTCATTATTAAACTTGGAATTAATTTTATTTTGGGATATCTCGGGCAACAGTCAAGGCCAATGAAACGGAAAAGGTGAAAGTTACATGTTCGCAAATAATATCGGTTTACTTAATCGTAGCGACTCGCTATTTGGCTCATATTGGATTACATGAAGTCTAGTATCTTAGCTTAGATTGACGTTTTGCATTGACCTTCAAAATTTTTTGTCATGGTCGAAATTTATAGTGAATATTAACTTCCAATTTTTTCAAATTCGATGTATGGATGTTATGCTCTTTGATGACAATTACTCGCATGCACAATGTCAGTCTGATACGATAAATAGTTTTTGAGTTACCGCCGTTTCCATGTCATTTGGAGAATATGTTATACAATATGGAGAAGTAATAAATAAATCTAGTATTTATTTATGGCAAGAAAAGTCAGTGGAGGCAAACGTAAGGATAAGACCTAGACACGAGTTTGGCCTTATCCTTACGTTTGCCTCCATTGACTTTTCTTGTCATAAAAGAATCTGGTTTGCGAGTCTCAAAGACACAGCTGTTAAATATTTACTTCCGTATTTGTACTAAATACGTAAAACTACTTCCGTATTTGTACTAAACACGCGAAACTACTTCTGTATTTGAACTAAACACGTAACACTACTTCCGTATTTGTACTAAACACGTAAAACTACTTCCGTATTTGTACTAAACACGTAAAACTACTTCCGTATTTGTACTAAACACGTAAAACTACTTCCGCATTTGTACTAAACACGTAAAACTACTTCCGTATTTGTACTAAACACGTTAAACTACTTCCGTATTTGTACTAAACACGTTAAACTACTTTCGTATTTGTACTAAACACGTTAAACTACTTCCGTATTTGTACTAAACACGTTAAACTACTTCCGTATTTGTACTAAACACGTTAAACTACTTCCGTATTTGTACTAAACACGTTAAACTACTTCCGTATTTGTACTAAACCCGTTAAACTACTTTCGTATTTGTACTAAACACGTTAAACTACTTCCGTCTTTGTACTAAACACGTAAAACTACTTCCGTATTTGTACTAAACACGTAAAACTACAAGCTCTGCTTTAACAACACTAATGGCGACGAGACGATGACTTCGAAAGATAAAGCCGTCACAGATATTCGCTAATAAGAACAAAAAATGTATTCAAACGACTAAGTCTCCACATCATAAAATTGTTTACATCGTGTAATTTTTTCCATTTCAATTTTATTTGCACTGCATAAATTAAGGGAACGAATAAAGATAATATCCTCTTCAAAATATTTTGTGTATTTTTGTATCATCATAAGAGTTTATGAGCGTGTAAATAATAATAATAATAATAATAATAATAATAATAATAATAATAATAATAATAATAATAATAATAATAACAATAACAATAATAATAATAATAATAATAATAATAATAATAACAACAATAATAATAATAATAATAATAATAATAATAATAATAACAACAACAATAATAATAATAATAATAATAATAACAACAATAATAATAATAATAATAATAACAATAATAATAATAATAATAATAATAATAATAATAATAATAATAATAATAATAATAATAATAATAATAATAATAATAATAATATAAACTATAATAAAAATAAAAAATATTATAAAGAATTAGATAAAAATAAATAAAATCATGAATCGAATTTGCTGGGTAATAGTATGAGTACTTTAAATAGTGTAGGTATTTATATTCATATATATATATATATATCATTCGCCCTTAACGATACCTATGAAACATTAACTCCGGTCTTCTTACTTTTAAACACCTAATCCTGAACACGACTAAAAAAAGTCGAAAGCGCTCGAAAAAATGGCCGAATGAAGAACAATCGGGGACATACACTACGGATTGCCAACGGAAACCAGAAGGATAGCTCGACGGTTTGATAACCTCACGAACAAGATTTACAAACGAGAAAGTTCCGTGACGTTCAACAACGCTTATATATATATATATATATATATATATATATATATATATATATATATATATATATATATATATATAGTATGTTTAAGAGGGCTGAGGGTAATGCAAAGTGCCGGATAGGTTATAAGCTGGAAGGAACACCAATAATAAATCGAAATGGGACTTACTATTTATTTTTTGTTAAAACTTTACATAACAGTAAGTGTGGTGTTGGCTATTTGTGTGTTGTCCGGATGATTATTAAAAATGTAATATTACGGAAAAATCTTCCCATCATCAAAAATAATAAACACCAAAGGAAACATCCGTCTGTGTAGAGAATTCACCAAAATGGATGCCAGAGAGTAGGTTTAGAGTAAGTAAGATTTAATAGAAATTAATAAATTTTAAAGTTATGTTTTGTATATAAATGTAGTGTTCAAAATATGTGTGTAATATTAGATAAATGATAGGTATTGTATGGTGATGAATTAACTGTTAGTTTTGATAATATATTGTTTATCTTTTATTTGTTTCTGTGTGTTGTTTTATTTTCGTATTTTTAGATTTTTTTTTAATATAAAGTAATTAATAAATTTCTTTTTTATCGTTATAAATTTTATTAAATTCTATTGGTTATCATATATTCAAAAAGTATTATTAATTGTGGGTTCCATTAAATTAGTTTATCGAATTAATGTAATTTGTTATTTATCTAGGATTTGCAATTTAGGTTAGGCTTAATTGCATCTAGGTAAATTCGGGTTTTAACCGCAAGACCATCCCCCTCTCTCTCTCATTCTCTCTCTCCCTCTCTCTCTCCCTCTCTCTCTCTCTCTCTCTATATATATATATATATATATGTGT
Organism: Sepiola atlantica; assembly: GCA_963556195.1. NCBI lineage: Eukaryota > Metazoa > Mollusca > Cephalopoda > Sepiida > Sepiolidae > Sepiola > Sepiola atlantica. The sequence goes on along the minus strand of OY744543.1, from coordinate 72,933,911 downwards.
GTGTGTGTGTGTGTGTTTTTGAAGGTTTACCAAAACATTTCGTTCAAGAAATCATTCATCACAACAAAAGACTTTTTCCTTTCATAGTTTATTTATTTTTCAGATTTTTTTCACAGTTTTTACATTATCATCCTTTATTTTCATTACGTTGATAAGACAAGGTGTTTTATTGTAAATTGAAGTTAAGCACCACATATCTCGCCAATTACTAAATGGGTAACCATTTGGGAAGAATAACAAAACTGGTTCTTTGATATGACGTAGGCGCCTTCAATAGCATATTTAAACATGAGTTCTTTGATATGACCGAGACGCCTCCTAATTTTCTTTTCTATTTTTAACTATGTATGGTAAAAAAAAATTTTTTTAGGGAAAGGGCAATTTTTTTTTCATGCATGGGGGAGGGTAACATTTTTTTTTTTGGGGGGGGGGTCACAAATTTTTTTTTTTTCCATTTTTAAACTGAAAATATTACTATGTATAGGGGAGAGTAAAAAAAAATTAGGGGGGCAGTCAAAATTTTTCTTTTTCTTTTCTTTTGTAATTGAAAATATTACTATGTATGGGGGAGGGTAAAAAAAAATTGGGGGGATACAAATTTTTTTTTTCATTTTATAACTGAAAATATTACTATGTATGGGGGAGGGTAAAAAAAAAATTGGGGGTGGTCAAAATTTTTTTTCTTTCTTTTCCTTTCCTTAACTGAAAATATTACTATGAGGGTAAAAAAAAAATGAGGGGTAAAGTTTTTATAAAATGGGGGCGGGGGCAAAATAATTATTTTTTGACTAAAAATATTTCTATATATGGGGGAGGGTAAAAAAAAATTGGGGTGATGTCGAAATTTTTTTCTATTTCTTTTTAACTAAAAATATTCTTGGTCCGAAACAAAGAAAATCAATGTCTAACCACCCAAGAAATATGGCTGGTGCTCCATCGTTTTACGGGTGAGCGTTCATTTCTGACGTGCCAGCCTAGCAAAAATAGACGACCGTAGGGAGGCGATTTTGGCTAGTATTAATAATGGAGATTATGACTTACAAGACGGTTTCTATAATTACATTTTAATTGCTTCCAGATCCTTTTCAGTAGCTAGAGTTGTATGTGTGAAGCGGGAACATCACAATATTTCGGGATATGAACCTATTCTCAAGTGTTTCTATTTTCTATCACAAGCTACTCTCTGCTTTGTGCGAATATTCTTTCAACATCTCGAAATATGTATAAACATATACATTAATCTATAATAATAATAATAATCCTATTTGCTCAGTCTCAAACGAGGTTTCAGTCAATCTTCAGGGAACTGTATTATCAGTGGTGTGAACCAATTTATAGTTAAATAGACACACATTTTGAGATGTCTTATAGAATCCATCGCTTTTATAAAAGCGATCATAATTAAAAATGTAATTTGGACACTTTGATTTTGAAGAGATTTGCATTTTATATCCGAGGGAATTATCCGGTTGTTCCGGTAATTCCATTCGCCTTTTCGATGGGGTCGTTGAGGCTTAGGTTGGCGATTATAAACGATCATAAAGTGAGCTTACACGATTAAATATTCAATCCAAATAGATTTACCGGAATCAGAAAGAAAAGAAAGCCATCTTACACACTCTCTCTCTCTCTCTCTCTCTCTCTCTCTTTCTCTCTTTGTGTTTCTCTCTTTACACATTTATATTCGTAAAAGACGGGGATAGCTTTAGGCGCTAAAAATGCGAATATAAACATATATAAGTATTATAATTTCCTTTATTCGAGGGGAATAGCATAGGGATAAGCTATCCCGACTGCTAGCCTTGCTGTCGAGTTCTGAATGTTAAAGTAAAAGACTCACAACTGTCTATCCACACTAAAAAGCTTTGATATGGCGAAACAGCTTTCTCTCTCTTACTCTATCTCTCTGTATATATATATATATATATATATATATATATATATATATAGTCTCGGAAGTTTCTCAACCATTAAAACTATATTAAAAAAAAACAAAAAAAAAACAAAAAAACTTATAGTCTCAAGTCTTCCAGTGGAAAATCACTCATATAAGTCAATTTATTTTTTACAGTTATTATATTAGTTTATTTCTAACACTATTTTAAGGGATCATCAGTTGTTTACCATGAAAAACTGTTTCGGGAATTTATATATATATAATGAATAAATATTAATAATTTATTACCTACAGACATCGATCTTTCATGCTTACGCACTCTTCTTTATTTATTTATGTATATATTAGTGAAAGTAAAGCTGAATTATTTCTATATTTGATTATTGTGAAAGTGGTCATTTGATTAGTACCACTGGAGAGCCATGGATTCTATAACTGTCCTGTTTTTAAATCTCTGAAACGGTTACATTGTAATCAGCTGATGATCTCCGTTTAATATTTCACGCGCAAGTTAAGGTCCCCTTTTTCGTTTTCACTGTTATATACTTGAATCCATTTTTTTTATTGTGAATTTTCCAGCGGTAAGTCGGCTTATGCAAATGCTAAGTCTGCGATATCTTGGATTTAGTTAGTATCCCTGGGAATTTAAACTGCATTTTCTTTTTTTGTTTAAAATAGCTTCTTATATATATATATATATATATATATATATATATATATATATATATATATATATATATATATATATATATATATATATAAATACATTTAAAAATGATACGCGGAAATCTCTCTAAGGCTCTTTCGACTATCATCTCGTCAGGAGAAAATCGATAGTTTTAATTAATAATATTGTCGAAAGAAAGAGCAAATAGGGATTTGAAAGTGCCTAAATTAACAATAGAGCGATTAAAAGTTAATTTAATGATTTACTTAAAAAACGATTAAAAGGTACTGCGTTGGGGGAGAAAAAAGAAAAAAAAGGAGGGAGGGAGTTCAAAGTTCCCCAAAGAGATTAATCGATCTTACAAATTCCTTCTGCCGGCACAAGGAAGGTTTTCGCATAGCGATAGAGACAGACTCCAATATTTTTAAATCCCCACTTGCTCTTTCTTTCGACAATATTATTAATTAAAACTATCGATTTTCTCCTGACAAGATGATAGTCGAAAGGGCCTTAGTGAGATTTCCGCGTATCATTTTTAAATCTATTTCTAAGTTTTGTACCTCAAAACATTTTTATATATATATATATATATATATATATATATATATATATATATATATATATATATATATTTATTTATTTATGCAAACATTGTTTAAAATAACAGATTTCGAATGTTTAATTATACATTTTTATTTTTTTATATTTTTCTGATGGTCTTTTTTGTATTAAAATAAAAAAAAAATAAATGTTCGATAGGTTCGATAGGTTTCACGAACGTTTTCGATCTTTCGTCGAATCATCCTCAGGTGTTTTTAACAATGAACAAAAAAGCTGGAGAAAGAAGAGGATTTTAAAATAACAGCGGAGAAACGCGCATAGAACGTTGTTCGTATTGTTCCAGGAATCGTTGACAATTTAAATTCAGCAACGCTGGATGGCATCACCGAACAAAATCGCATTACGTAAACATATAACATGTTACCACCGGTTTCATATGTGATGTTGTTAATTTTAGGTTGTTATGTTTTTATAGCTTCCAGTATTTTTTTATTTTTTTTTAAAATTGGTTTCGGAATATATAATGATAGTGTTATTAACTAAAATTATTCTTAAATCAAAAGGAATGTCAGTAAGGTATATATATATATATATATATATATATATATAGGTGCTAAATAATGTTTTAGCATATAGGTACTATTCTTTATATAAACCCTGGTGATACCAGATCAGGCTGCCCTGTGGCTCCCTGAGACGAAATTCACCTACATTGACGTTTTTTGTTTTTTTGTTTGTAAAACTTAATTATGTTCTACAAAACCAAAAACAAAAACAACAGCCCCTCTCCCTTTCTCCCTCCCCTTTTTTATTTTTCCTACCCTACTCCCGGTCCTGGATATGACCTTAAACTACATCCGATGGTGAGATCCGGCTTACGGACTTTGGGGAATGTGGAGCCTCCTCTTAATTACCATTGCTCCCAGGTCCACCCTGACCCGGAGTGGTAGTACCTGTTAGGGTCCCAACTATGGGTTAAATAGAAACAGATATTAAAAGGGGAAAGAAACAAAAAAGAGAAGAAAACAAGACCAGATTCGGCATTAAATAACCCAAAAAGGGTTGATATGCCGTAAAGCAAAACTACCAAACCACCTTTATATAAACCGACCTCTTGAAATTGAAAGCTTAGTGATTGCTAACATGTAACAACAGAGCGTATATAAATGAACTAGCTTGAGAAGGCAGCCATGTTGTTATCTAAAAAGTTTCAGATAACAAGATGGCTGCCATCTCTTGCTAGTTCTGAGACATTCTCAATGGTGGAGTATCCGATGTCAGTTAATTTTTTATCGGACTTTTATTTTGGCGCATCGATATGTATTTTTACTGATAGCAAACTTGTTTGGCTTTCTGATGTGTCAATAGCAGAAAGATCCGATTTTACGATATTAATGTCGGTCTGTCTTCTGTTGTACGAAACTGAACCGTAATTGTACCAAAAAGTGTTTGTTTTGAACAAAAGTTTCGTAATATGAATAGAATCTCGGCCTTTGGAATGTAACACATTATCGTTTGTTTATATATATATATATATATATATATATATATATATATATATATATATATATATATATATATATATACATGTAAATGTATATATACATATATATATACATATATATACATATATATGTATATATATATATACATATATATATATATATCTATTGTTTATATATGTGTGATTCTTGATATATAGATAAGATATTTATACTGGAGTGAGTTTGTAAAACTGGGTAGGCCAGAAAGTAGGGAGCAATAAAATAAGGACAGAAAAAGGCGATGGAGACGCCATAAAGGGTGATAAAAGGGTTAACCACTAGCAGAAAAGGTCAGCAAGTGGAATAGGTAATCCGATACTAATTCATAAGAAATAGAAAATACTAAATCCCAAAAAGAGTTATTTAGAAGAGAAAATTCTTCAAATCCATCCATTTCTCGAAAATTCTTGGTCTGATGAGGTTGACTTTCTGGGAAAAGTGCAACCGAAACATGTATGCACATATGTAGCCAATAATGTTTGTATAAATAAAAATGTATACTTATATATATATATATATATATATATATATATATATATATATATATATATATATATATATATGAGAAAGGAAGGATGAGAGTAATCCGACGTAATGGAAAATGAAAAAGGAAAAACCAAGAAATATTTATTATATATTCATCAACGTTTCGTCTTTATTGTAAAACTATGATACCACCTACATACCAAACACACAGAGTTCCCCCTTCCATCCTCTTTCCACAGCCCCTCAAAATCCATGCCACACCTCACTACGACAAAAGCCTCGGCCCACCCACCCTCTCCTATCTCCCACCCTAAGGCAAATGCACTAACACTCTCACCCCTCCCTTTTGTCATGGCTGCCTTAATGGTACCCACTCAAAGCTTTCCATATTTATTTCACACTTTGCAACTGACTGACTCATTGCAGCCTGGACACTCGCCCAGCACTCTTAGTAGCCACGGCTACTACTTTTCCTTTTCAACCCATCATGTCAACCCAATATTTCGATGTACTTGAATTACATTTTTCTTAAAATTATCATCCTGAGGAAGTCTTACAATAAAGACGAAACTTTGATGAATATATCAAAAATATCTTCTGTTTTTTTCTCGTTTTCATTTCATATATATATATATATATATATATATATATATATATATATATATATATATATATATATATATATATCCATGTACAGACAGACGATGTGTCATAGTTCTATTCTATTAGTGGTTTATAAATTAAGTCATTATTACAAACGAGTAAGGGAAGTATTACTTTTTATACTAACAATATCAGACAATATCAGACAATATCAGACACACACACACACATATATATATATATATATATATGTGTGTGTGTGTGTGTGTGTATGTGTATTTGTCTCTGTGTATGTCTGTGTGAAATAAATTTATTTTGTAAAAAGTCACATTAATGTTTTCCGATATTTTTTACATAAATCAAAACTTTTCATTGTTTGGAATTGGTTCATCGCAAAAACAAAATAACATATTTGTATCTTGTAGAATTATTTGTTTTGCGGCTATTGAAATATGCAGCAAATCAAACATAATGCTCCAGGCTTGGGTTTAGATCTTTCATCATCTTCAATAGTTGAAAAATACAAAATGTTTGCCCATAAATCTTACGTCTGCATTCTTGTAATTTAAAATAAACAGTTCAATCCCGCTGGAATATTGTTTTGTTTTTGTTCATTCATATCGGCGGCAAATCAAACCGAGTGCTCCAACTTTAACGGGGGAAATATTAATACTAGTAATAAACATAGAGTTTACATAGGAGATACGGCACGTCAATTCAAGATTAGATATAGTTATCATATGATGAGATTATAGAGTTTAATGGTACAGAAACTGAGAGAAATCCCATAATCTTTACCCCACTCGAAAAACACACGCAGACACGCACTAGTACCACCATCCGCTGGTATTATACAAAATAGCCGTGAACACTCAAGAAGGATAGAAAGAGTGATAACGAAGTGTATATGCAAGATCTCCACTGAATAGGTGCGAAGAATACGGGGACATTGTGTATACTTATTGTTACTCAAATTCCAGCCTAATTTAATTGTAAAGAGTTGTACGGTTATAGAAAGAAGCAGATAATACTGGTAGTATGGGGAGATTTCTTGTCACTCTGATTCCAGATAAGACCACTTGCTATTAACCGTTAACAATAACCGATAATGACTAATGTTGAGAACTATTCATTAGACTCGTTGTCACATAAACTCAAGGAAACACCACAGTTATTATCAGGGAGTAATCTCTGATGGTGAGTTGTGTGAAAACTCCTAGTAAGTAGAAATACTACTACTACTACTACTGCCACTACTGCCACTATTATTATTAATAATAATAAACTGTGCCCCCTCCGCCACTAAAGAAGGGCATCAGCCTCAGCTGTTACCACACAAAATATTTGTGAAGGGTCAAGGAGGTATGAAAGACCGAGGAGAGACAGTACTTACCAGACCTCCACCGGAAGAGTGCCGAGAGCACTGGGACTTTGGAGAGGCTTATTACCATACACATCCAAGAGAATATCGATGGTCGTTGCCAGCGAGAAATCAATGGTAAACGGCTGTTGCAATGACACAAAATCATTTGCAATGGTTATTGAACGAAGTGGCGAGTACTGGAAATATGAGGAGACTTGTTATCATTTGGATTCCAGGGAACACCACCAGTTATTGTCAGTGAGCAATTACTGATGCTGACTTGTGTGAAAACTCCTAGTAAGTACAAATACTACCACTTCTACTACTACTATTATTATTAATAATTATAATCATCATCATCATCATAATAAAAGTAATAATAATAAAAACATGAAAGATGAACCACAGGGAATTTTGTAATGGACATGAACAGAAATTATTAGAGAAACGATTAAGACAACGCTAAAGAAAATGGCAAAGTGGAAAGCACACTTGTTTCAAAATTCATGACCCTACATGAAAGGCTACACTGAGAGGGTGTATCTACAAAACAAAGTAGTACCAAAGTAGATCACCAAAGGAAGAGCAACACTAATACAAAAGTACGCAAAAAGAGAGCAATCTCAAGAAACTACAGACCAATAACCTGTTTTCTAACAATGTTTAAGATTCTAACGGCGCAACTAAGAGAACAAATTACCAATCCCTGAACAATCGATGACCTCTCCTGAGAAACAAAAAGGATGCTGAAAACGGAAAAGAGGGACCCATAATCTGTTACACATAAATCAAAAGATCCTGAAGAAAGTAAAAGGCAGAAAACAAAACATACCCATGACATGGATTGACTACAATAAAGAGAATCTTTCAAGCATAGATAATTAAATGAGTTAAAATGTACAAGATAGCCGACAGGATTATTAATCTTATTAAGAAAGCAATGGAAACAGGGAGACTAGTACAGACAGCTGGAGGACAACACCTGACTAAGATAAAAGTACTGAAATGTATTTTCTAAGGAGACTTTCTATTACCGCTAGTGTTTATCATAGTTATGGTGCCACTTAACTACAGACTCATGAAATGTGATGCCGGATACAAGTTTACAGACACAGGACAAAGAATAAATCACCTAATTTAGATGGACGACCTGAAGCTATTTGTAAAAAGCAAAAAGTTGATAAAAACAACCAGAATCTTTAGTCAGGACATCCGAAATAAATTCGGAATGGAAAAGTGTGCACTGCTAGAGATTCAAAGGGGAGAACTGGAGAAAGCAGAGAGTATGGAAGTTCTCAACCAAGATGAGACGAAGGAACTAGAAGAAACGGAGAGCTGTAAATATTTGAGAGTTATGGAAGCAGACACCATCTAATAAACACAATGAAAAAGAAGATTGGGAAAGAATTTTTTGCGAAGAACAAGAAAACTCTTAGAAACGAAATTATATAGCAGAAATCTAGTAAAAAGAATAAACACCTGGGCATTGTCACTAATAAAATACTTTGGATCCATTCATAGGCTGAACTAAAGAATAACTCAAACAGCTTGACAAGAAGACTCGAAAATTAATGATTATGCACAACGCACGACACCCAAAAGACGCTACAGACAGACTCTACGTAAAAAAAACGAAAGGAGAAGAGGACTGGTAAGTATAGAAGACTGTGTGGAAGACACAAGAAAGAGCTGGAGAAATACATAACCCACTACATAGAAAGGCTAATCACCGCAGCAAGAGACACCGTCCGAATGAACAATTTGAGAAGCCCCGAAACCAGAAAGAAAAAGACAAGAAAAGAAGAATGTGAAAAAAACCCATCTAAATTGACTTTTCATAAGAATCACAAGAGTAGAGACACATGATAATATCTGGGTATTGCTACGAATAGTACACTTGAACAGAGAAACGGAATCTCTACTGACGGCTGCACAAAACAATGCAATTAGGATAAACTACATTAAAGCTGGAATAGAGAACTCTCACGTAAACTGTAAATACAGACTGTGTGGACAAAGAGACGAAACGGTCAATCACATGATGATTGAATGCAGCAACCTATCCCTAAAAAAATACAAGAGACATGACTGCGTGTTGACGGCAGTACATTGGGAACTATGTAAACGACTGCATTTCGAATGCGCGGGAACATGGTACAAACGTAAACCAGAAACAGTACTGGAAAACGAAAAACATAAAATATGGAGGTGCAAACAGATAAACTGATGATGCTATAATAGTCATGAAAAATCCTGCTAAATCGTATTCTTTCATGCTCAGCAGACAACAGAGTGAAGATCAAAGAGACAGTAAGCCAAGCAAATACACAGAACTCGCCAGAAAATTGAAAAATATATGGAGTATTACGATAGTCAATATAATACACTAATTGTAGGAGCACTAGGAAGAGTCCCGAAAAATCTGGAAAAAAGACTGGAAGAAATCGTCATAGTTGTAGCTGTGAACAAATCTTTACATTTATCGACAGAAAGAGTCTCAGACGTTTTTCCAGAGGTCAATGAGTTTTATTTTCTCTGATATAAAAGACACGCAGAGAAGACAGACAGTGTAATCATATACTTCGAGTTATCTCTTAACATCTTAACCTTTTACTTGTTAATTTGCGTAACTAGAGGGCAGATATCAGCTAAACAGCCAGGTATCACACAAGACTTAACTTAAAGTGTTAGCTCATATTTTACACGCTTGCTCGCTTCAACATCCATTGCAGAACTTACTCGAAATTATTGTTTCTTTGTGCGCGAACAACAAGTTACATCATCGCGTTTCGATCTGTCGGTCTCTATTTGGAGCTTTATTGGCCTCCAAAATATCTGTTACCTTGAGCTTATGTTCACCTGTCTGTTACTCGCTCGTGGGAAGACAGATTAGTTTCTTCAAAGTTTGTGTCAGACTGACATGCACCCAGTTAGATAATTTCGACCACAGTCACACTCGATACTAAAAATAGGGGCCCCTCATAATCTAACATAAGTATACAGATTCAATTATACTTCCAACTTCCGATTTCCGCAGATGAATAAGCAGAATGTTCAGTTGTTTATATTCTTAAACCAAACTCTCGTAGATCCGTTTTGTTTTTAATTATATTTTATATTTTAATATTTATCGATAGTTAGACTTTATCCCACCAATATCCTACTGTATTATTTTTTTTTGGTTTTTGTAATTTTGGTGAATATGATTTAAGATGTGAAATTGGCAGGTTAGCAACCCCGATGTCAGACAAACCATCTGGTTGCATTTAATTTATTGCAACACAAAACTCTGTTGCCATGGTTACATTACGTAACCATGGCAACAGATATGTTTGCCATATTAAAGCACCTCAATATGTTTTTTTTTTGCTTTAGTTCAAATTTGAAATTAATTAAGTTCGCAAAAATAAGTAAATAAACTTGCAAGTTGATATTTGAGAATAATTTCAGAAAAAAAAAACAGAGAATAAATATAATATACAAATATAATTTTATTATAAACATGGCATATTTGAAATGGAGTATTACGGATTTAATACCGCAGCATCTTACGAAAGCCAAACCAAATTAAATTTCATTGTGCATCAAGTAAAGCCAAACAGTTTGGAGAAGCCGCCGTATACGATAGAAATACATTTTATTATCGTACATGTAGATTGTTGAGATTATTAATTCTTTCTTCCCTCTTCCTCCTCCTCCTCCTCCTCTCCCTCCTCCTCTCCCTCCTCCTCCTCCTCCTTCTTCTTCTTCTTCTCCCCTCTTCTTCTTCTTCTTCTTCTCCCCTCTTCTTCTTCTTCTTCTTCTTCTTCTTCTTCTTCAATACTACTACTACTACTACTACTACTACTACTTCGTAATATCATTATTATTATTATTATTATTATTGTTATTATGTACTCACTAGGAGTTCTCACACAGGTCATCAGTGAAAGCTCACCGACAACCGGTGGTATTCCCTGGAGTCTGAGTGACAACAAGTCTCCCCAGATTTCTAGTATTCTCCACCTCTTTTCGATAGCCACCGCAAATAAACTTAAAGTATCACAACAGCCGTTTACCATTGATTTCTCGCTGGTAAGGACCATCCATCTTCTCTGGGATTTGGGCGGCACTAAACCTCCCCAAAGTCCCAGCAGTCTCTGCACTTCCAGAGGAGGTCTGGTTTGTGCTGTCCCTCCTCAGTCTTCTCATCCTCCTTGACCTTATTATTATTATTATTATTATTATTATTATTATTATTATTATTATTATTATTATTATTATTATTTTTATTTTTTTTTTTTTTTTATAGTAGTCTCAACTTTTGGGTATTTTTAGTTGGAGTTTCTTTTTTTTAACATCAATTCAATTCCCTTGACTTTAGACAGTATTTTAAAAAGTTTTCCGCTGTTTTATGTTAAGTAGCCAAATTTAACTATAATCACCGAACAAATTGTATGTTATCTGATGTTGCTGCTGAAAAGGGAAAAACAAACTAGTTTTTAGCAATTGCAAAATAAATTGTTGCAAAATCGAATAAGCCGCTATAAACAGCATTCAGTTTATTCAGACAGTTTCAATAAATGAGTAAATTAAAACGTTTACTCGTTTCCCTTAGTAATTTAAAGTATTTATATAGCAGACAATTGTATTTACGGTGTGAAAAAACCCGTGGAATCTCCATAGGTCTCTGTACTAGTATACTTAACATTTAATCGAATCACTACGTGAATATTTCGTAATAGCAAATAGATATATGAAAAAATATTATTGATATACTTTTTATGAAATCAGTTGATGTGAATAATTTGACAGATTCGTGATAAGTCAAGTAAATCCACGAGTAAGATGAAGATGTCATTTATTTGGGGTTGTGTTTATACATGTGTGTATATATATGGTTGTATGTATGTATGTGTGTATATATGTAATTGTATGTATATATGCATATATATGTGGTTGTATGTATATATGTATGTATATATGTAATTGTATGTATATATGCATATATATATATGTGGTTGTATGTATATATGTCTGTATATATGTGGCTGTATATATATATGTATATATGTGGTTGTATGTATATATGTGTGTATATATGTGGTTTTATGTATATATGTATGTATATATGTGGTTGTATGTATATATGTGTGTATATATGTGGTTTTATGTATATATGTATGTATGTATGTGGTTGTATGTATATATGTGCGTATATATGTAATCGTATGTATATATGCATATATATATATGTGGTGTATGTATATATGTATGTATATATATAATTGTATGTATATATGTATATATATATATATGTATGCGTGTGTGTGTGTGAATGATACATTTTAAATGAGCACTTCATTGATGGCGCTAATCTTCACAAATTTTTTGGATCCTGATATAAGCTGTCATGAATGTCATGCGTGTTAACATGAAATGTTTGCTGTAAAAAACAACAAACATTTTCGCTTTTCTCTGTTGTAAAAAAATAAACTATAAAGTAAGTGCAGATAAATAAAATTAGCGCATTATTTGTATCAGTTCCAAGAATTCAAACACAACGAATATCAGGCGTACGATCGTTTCTAAAGCGATTTGGAATATGTCATTATTATGCTTAAGATGATTTCAAAAGATGATATATATATATATATATATATATATATATATATATATATATATATATATATATATATATACATAATTTATTTAAACAAAGAATACATATTATATATAGTGCTATAATTTGTACGTAGTTTGCTGGTGCCACGGATACGGTCCTCTGCTACTGGTCACCTGTGATATGACCAGTCGTTTGTGTTTCGAACCTCAGCGTCTACCCACACTAATGCATTGTCATTGGATTAATATATATATATATATATATATATATATATATATATATATATATATAACATCAACATCGGGAAAGTATTCTTGAACCTAGTAGATAAGCATTTTAGCATGAATAATCCACTCAGAAAGATATTTAATAGAAAAACCATAAAAATTAGTTACTCTTGTACCAAAAACATGGATAAAATAATCAGCACCCATAATCGTAATACTAAACAATTCTAGTAAAAATAAGGTTACAGTAGATAAATGTAATTGCCAAGTTAAAGAGAACTGCCCACTGGACGGTAACTGTAAAGTTGAGTGCGTGGTGTATAAGGCCACTATTCATCCGGAAGATAATAACAGGGACAATAAAGTCTACATCGGCATCTCCGCGGGTAACTGGAAACAACGCTTTTATGACCACAAACACTCTTTTAACAACCCAGATCTCAAGAACAAAACAGAATTAGCGAAACAATGGTGGCTTCTGAAAAATGAGAACCGGTCCCCGGTGGTTTCGTGGTCAATACTATGCTTTTCGGATATCCCAAATGGATTTAGGCAGAGATGCAATTTATGTTTAGAGGAGAAAATAAGAATCCTAAAATACGACCGCAATAATCTTTTAAACAAACGCGATGAATTGATGGCAAAATGCAGACATAAATGCAAATTTAAAATTACCAACATCTAATAATCTGATAGACCTCTAGACTTAGAACGGTTAGATACCAAATAGATCAGTTACGGTAAACCCCCATAAATATTTACATTAATATCTGTTATGAACATGTAATTACTGACCTGGTGACATTAGTTATAGTTGTGTTTCGGATGTATGCATATACGATTGTACCTTAAGATATTCGTGTATTCAGAGTACTTACTTGAAATAAGATAGCCTTATATTTGCTAGGTATGCATGCGCGTGCGGATGCGCGTGTATGAGGGCATTAGTGTATATGTATGTATGGTAAGAATAGGAGCGTATATATAAGTACATTTGTTTTTGTATGTATATATATGTGTACATGCATGCATGTGTTTGTGTATGTGCTAGCATGTATGTGTGTGTGTGTGTATGTGTGTGTATGTATGTACTGCATATTTGCCTTATGCTTGTATTTAATTAACCTCGGTTATTTAAAACTTTCCAGGACGTATGTATTATTTTACATACGGGTATGTATGTGCAATTTAAGACTTCCCAGGCCGTATATATTATTTTGTATATATGTATGTGTATGTATGTAGATATGTGTATGCATGGGTGCAGGTGTATGTGTGCATGTATGGGCATGTGCGAGTATATGAGTATAGGTATGTGTGTACGTATGCGTATGACTGAGTATGTATATAGGTATGTGTACATGTGTGCAATGTATGTCTATGTATACATGTATGTGTATCTCTATTTTGCACATCTGTGGCTATGTGTGCATGTGCGTATATACGTGTGTATATGTATATGTGTGTATGTGTGTGTATGTACATATGTGTGTGTGTGTGTGTGTAGATATACATTCATTTAGTAGGGATGTTCTTTAATGAATACTTAAAGACGAAACACATTTATCTTCGATGTCTTAAAATTTTCAATTCAAGGTAGTAGGTATGGGTGTGCATATGTATATGTATGTATGTGTGTGTGTATGTGTATATATATATGTATATTTATATATACATGTTGTGTGTAGATGTAAGTATATATGTATGTGTGTGTATATGTATGTATACATATATGTGTGTGTAGGGATAGGTGTGTATATATGTGGGGATGTATGCAGATGTAATCGGTTATTTACTTAAAATAAGATAGCGAATTAAATTAAGTGTATAATATTATCACTAGACAATATTAGATTAGAATTAATTATAGGCTTCCATAGATTATAAACTAATGTAAGATGAACTTGTGAAAATCAGAGTATTTTTAATTTTCAAATTGATTTTGACGCACGAATCTAGAGAGAATGAGGGCACGAGAAGTGTCAACCCGCTGATGACACGAGAACAGGTCTTATCATACTCCCTTTCCTCTCGTTCCGTGTGCCGGGCGGAAAGCTGAATTTCGGGCTAGCCAAAAATTGTGTGTGTGTGATGTTAAGAATAGGTATATGTGTGCGTATGTATGGAGGCGTATGTCACCAGGTCGGATATGTAGAAAGAATATGTGCGCTTAACCCAGACGTTATTATTTAATAAAAATAAACAAAAAAACCCATAAGATTCCCTAGATTACTTTAGTTAAATTTAAGATGTTAATTCCTACTCGCTCTATGTTGGGTGTTCAAAATGGCTGCTACCACCACTCCCTCTGATTGTGTTCGAAGTGCCGAGGATAATTCAGTTTTCTATCAGTATCAAAAATGTAATTGTCAAGGTGGATGCTTGAATAAAACCGCAAGGTTGAAATAAATTATTGCATCGACAATCATGTAATTTCGTGTTATTATATTTTAAGGTATATATATATATATATATATATATATATATATATATATATATATATATATATATATATATATATATATATATATATTATTTTTATTTATACAAACATGTGCAACATTTACGACACTGGCATGTCGATGTTATCGATCAACAGCTGATATAAGCTGAGATCTCATTTTCTACAAGATATGACTGGTTAGAACTCTATTGTCTATTAGACTGGTGTTTTTGTCTACCAGATATGACTGGTTAGAACTCTATTTTCTATTAGACTGGAGTTTTTTTCTACCAGATATGACTGGTTAGAACTCTATTTTCTATTAGACTGGAGTTTTTCTCTACCAGATATGACTGGTTAGAACTCTATTTTCTATTAGACTGGAGTTTTTCTCTACCACATATGACTGGTTAGAACTCTATTTTCTATTAGACTGGTGTTTTTTTCTACCAGATATGACTGGTTAGAACTCTATTTTCTATTAGACTGGAGTTTTTCTCTACCAGATATGACTGGTTAGAACTCTATTTTCTATTAGACTGGAGTTTTTTTCTCCCAGATATGACTGGTTAGAATTCTATTTTCTATTAGACTGAAGTTATTTTCTAGCAGATATGACTGGTTAGAATTCTATTTTCTATTAGACTGGAGTTATTTTCTAGCAGATATGACTGGTTAGAACTCTATTTTCTATTAGACTGGAGTTTTTTTCTCCCAGATATGACTGGTTAGAATTCTATTTTCTATTAGACTGAAGTTATTTTCTAGCAGATATGACTGGTTAGAACTCTATTTTCTATTAGATTCATATTATTTTCTACCAGATATGACTGGTTAAAACTCAGTTTTCTATCAGAATGAAGTTATTTTCTTCCATATATGAATGGTTAGAACTCAATTTTCTTTCAGACTGAAGTTATTTTCTAACAGATATGACTGGTTAGAACTCTATTTTTTATTTTCATCTCAAATATTGACTTTGACTAAATGCATACTTTTATTTTAAGCAAATAATTATATCGATATCATATCATATAACATCTTATTTTATGGAATGATATAGTGTTTAAATGCAACGCTTTTCGTCGCAATTTTGACAAAAGGCGTTTATCCCTGCTCTATCGTTATTTTAATGGTTGGTGCTAGACTGTGCTCAACTGTATGATTCACCTCTGTAAAACGTCATAACAAAAACTCGTCTAGCTACAACCACTGTAAATAATTTCTTTTTCTCCGTGTAATTAAAACCAAACGAAGCTTCCATGAGCAGAGTTTCTGTTTTAGAAGTATTCGTCTGTGGAACACAATACTGCTGGGCTGCCTCCTAGCTGACTACAACATAGTTTTTTTTCAAGTAAAGTATAAACAAATTCTTCTTGAGCTGTCCTTTGAAATAATATAATTCTGCCCGGATTCAACAATCGTTAACACTCATAACGGTGTTATCTCATCGTCTACCTAACAATCGCATTAACCTTTATCCTCGAGTGGCTTTTGGGCCTCGATAAGTAGGCGCTCTTTTGCTTTAAAAAGAAGTAATAGGCACAATGCAATGGTAAAAGATATGATGTTTTATTATACAAATGAATCTCCGATAATTATGCTAAGATTGAAACATAAAATTCTTTACACTTTTTAGATTACAATAACATTCACGAAAAACACTTTCACAGCCGTTTGGCTGAGATCAAAGTGTAGTATATGAGATCAAAGTGTAGTATATGTTCCAATGTATGCTACACCTCGTAGACCAGTACTGTCTTTGCCTTCCGACCTTGATTCCGCCAGTCTTAGAAATTGTCCTATGCAGTCCTAGTAGGTCCGCCCTTCCAGGCTTTGCTTTCTCACCCTTTAAGAAAGAGTGAGTGTATTGCTAATCGCCTGAGGCGCCTCTACCAGGGAATATCGACAGGGCTGCGCAGGCATTTTTTGTAGGCTAGAGTGCTTAACTTCTAGGGCGCTGGCTTTTCAATCCAACTTTCTGACCTTGTGTCACATCTCAGCGTTGTGGGAGGGAAATGCAAATTTAAAAAATCACTAAAAACGAACATTGCAGTTGGAGTTAATTATATTTTAAACGCCAGGAGAATATTACATTTTAAGAAACGATTCCAAATGAGACAAGGTTAATAGCATTTGTGTGTGTAAAGAATTCATTCTGATTAACTTATGGGCGGGAAATAGGGCAGGGACGAGAGTAGCGAACACTTCCGGGTAAAACACATTTCTATTAGATGCGATTGTGTAATATGCTGGCAATCGAGATACATCGGGCTTAAAATGAAAGAACAGCGCTGTAAGGAAAACTGTATCAATATTAATTAAATCGATTAAGACAATAAACGAAACATCACAAAATTAATAAAAATTAAAAAGATCGAATTCCGCGTTGATTGGCTTTTCATCTCCAGCAGAATTGAGAATTTCAGAAATCGATTCTTATATTGAATATGAAAGGAATGTCGAATAGATTTCAAACGTTTTTTGAAGTAGCTTCGGATGAGGGAGATAGTTCGTTGGTGTCACTATGGACTTACATCTGCGGCATCTGTGAATTGTGGACGGAGCGAGAATGGATACTAGTAACGTTTAATAAATAACCGTAAAATTCTTGACTCGTGACGAAGCTTCCTGTATGAAAGCAGACGAAATATTAGTCTCCTCTGTGGCTTTTTGATGTAATCTTGTATTTCTTAATTCGTTTGTTTATCGCTTTTATATTTTATTTTCTCCTTCTCCCTCTCTCTCTCCCATTCCCTCTCTCTCCCTATCCCTCTCTCTCTATATATATACATATATATATATATATATATATATATATATATATATATATATATAGATATAGATTTTTCACTTAGAAAATAGATTATTCAGTGAAAACCGGAATTAGGCCAATAAAAACAAGCTCGATGATACTCAATTACAGAGTACAGAGCATTTATATGTGATTTTTCAAAGATGTTTTTCTTCTCTTCTTAAGTTACCTCAATTAAAGCAACACCACATTGTGTATTGCCGGTTGTTGTAATTCTTATTCCAGGTACTTAATTTCCCTGATGATCTGCCAAGCAAGGACCTGCTTGGTAGTGAAACACGTGTAGGTTAAAAAACTCTTTAATTTGAAAATGATAAATAAATAATCTTTGGATGAAAAAGTCTTTTGGGTGTTGATTGGGCTCCTGAACGGAATGCTTTGGTAAGCCTTCAAAAAATCATATATATATATATATATATATATATATATATATATATATATATATATATATATATATATATATATATATATATATATAGAGAGAGAGAGAGAGAGAGAGAGATAGATAGATAGATAGATAGATAGATAGATAGATAGATAGATAGATAAAGAGGGAGTTAGAGAAAGCATATATATATATATATATATATATATATATAAAATATGAAACTTAAACTATACTTTTAGAGTATAGAACCTATAGTTAAATAGTTTACGCTCAATATACGAGATAGAGCAATTATAAAGATAAATGAAAGAAGAGAGATAAATATATACGAATGACAAACCTATTTCAACTTCGATTGTTCAATGCAAGGTGTACTCTGTAAAAACATGTTTATTTTATCTTTCCTTAAGCCAAGGCTTTTCTAAAATTAAAATCTTATCATAAGAGGAATCATATAGATGGATAAGTTGGCAGTGGAAATGCCAACATGCAAAATTTGAAAAAATATAAAGTAATGGAGAGTAAGAGTTTGCATGTAAAAAAATGGCGTCTGTCCAGTTGGTGAATATCCGTATATAAAGTGTCCGCTGAAAGGAGATTTATAGATGGGAAAGAAGGGTTCCGTGAAGGCAGCGTTGAAAATGTTTAAAAATGAAGTAAATCCAATAGAAAGATGTTTAGTTCAATCGTAGATGGAACGCACATTTATATATATATATATATATATATATATATATATATATATATATATATATATATATATATATATATATATATATATACATATATGAGAGAGAGAGAGAGGGGGAGAGAGAGAGACAGAATATTGTAAAAAATAACAGAATTTGTCTGTTTAATAATTTTTTTTTATTTTTTACAATTTTTCTCATGATATTAAAATCAAAAAAATTAATGAATGGTCGATGGGTTTTACCGGTTTCACGAACGTTTTCCGATTCTTCGTAGAAACATCCTCAGGTGTCAAAAGAAAATGAACAAAAAAGCTGGAGAAAGAAGAGAATTTCTAAAAAGACAGCGGGGAAACGCGCATGGAACGTTTTCGCATTTTAGTTCATTTTTGTTCATTTGCTTTTGACGCCTGAGGATGATTCGACAAAGAATCGGAAACGTTCGTGAAACCTGTGAAACCTATGAAATATTTATCATTTTTATTTTATTTTAATACAAAATAGACCACCAGAAAAAATGAAAAATACAAAAAAATTTAATTAAACAGACACATTCTGTTATTTTTTAACAATGTTTTCATATATATATATATATATATATATATATATATATATATATATATATATATATATAATATTTGTTTTGTTTATTATTTATGTACGTATACGTTTCATCCTTTATAATTAAGATTCATCAGCATAGAGATATGACTATTCACTACTGGTCATGCGATTTGAAATCCCGGATTCCGAGTATTTTGCAACTGAAATTCCGACGTCCAGAAACATTCGGCCATGCTGAATAGCGAATAAACAGTGATAATTTTAACACTTAATCTGACGGCTTTATATATATATATATATATATATATATATATATATATATATATAGTGAATGCTTTTATTCAAACATGTACAAGGTCTGCTACACTGGCATGTCGATGTTATCGATCTACAGCTCTCAAGAGCTGAGGTCTCATCAGGCAGAAAATCGTTTTTTGATTCAACTGGTTGCTGAATTCCAGGGAGAATGAAGTCAAGCAAAAAAGAAGAGGAGAAAGAAATAAAAGTCATGTGACCGATTTTAAAATATGATTGCCGTTAGAAATTACTATTTTCTTATTTTTATCTTTTATATATTTTATATATATATATCCAACGCTGAGCTGGGGTAGAGAGGGGAGTGGGCCGAGGAGAAGAAAAAGAAAAGAGAAAGGGAAAGAGATACAATTGCTGTCAGAAAAGTTTAATTTACAGCTGTTAATATTTTTATTTTGTATTTTTATCCAACGCTTAGTTAGGGGGGGGGGAAGAAAAAGAAAGAGAAAGGGGCTGAGGGGTGTTAGGAGTGGGTGTCTATAGCCATTTAGGATTTGTTGCGGGGAATGGTTCTGAGTTAAATTCATATTTATTTTTATTCAGCGCTGGGCTGGATAAAGATGGGGGTCGGGGGAGGTTAAACAAGATCGAAAGAGGAGATGAAGGAAGGGGGGGAGGGGGGGTTTCAAATTTGTTGTGTCTGCTTCCTGTCAATGCAGACATATAACAATTACATGACACCCAGCTTACGGGGATATTTTAGTTTAAACCCATTGGTGGATTTATGGCCTTACTGTTGATAAATTATATTGTTATATTTTGATCAATTGGCATTTAATTTTGATTATTTTGATGGATAGTTACATGTATTTTAAATAATATTTATCAGTTAATTAATAAAACATAATGGTAATTGTCTTTATTTTTAGTAAGATTCATATATGGATTATTGGCAATAATATTAGTAGGTTAGTTCTAGGTACTAATGAGTTAAAATATATTGGGAATTATTCTTGGTAAGGATCGTATATAAGTTTATGACATTGATATAGATGGATTATATTATTATATTTATTTTTAATTATTTTGGAGTATGAATAAATGTATTTCGATTATAAATAATAGTTAGTGATGGATTAATAAAACATACTGGTAATTGCTTTTATTTTTAATGAACCTGACTTTCAGACAAAGCCAACAACTAGACTAATTAATCCTACAAAACAAGAAACCGGAAAAATTAGCAAAATCATCCTACAAAAAATTAACAAAAACATTAGATCAACATATAAACTCAACCAATGGATCAACACGACCGATACAATTAATTGGTTCCACAAAATAAAAAATAAAATAAATTGTTCCTTCATCCAATTTGACATAATTAATTACTACCCCTCAATTTCTAATGAACTCTTCGAAAGCGTCATGGAGTTTGCTACTCTTCTCTCGGATATTTCTGAAGAAGAGATTAACATTGTAAGAAAATGTAGGAAAACAGTGCTAATTAGTAAAAAAGATCAATGGACAAAGAGCAACCAATCTGGCTCTTTTGATGTTTCGATGGGCTCTTTCGACTCTGCAGAAATCACCGACTTAGTTGGTTTATACATCCTCTACAACCTAACTAATGATATAGATATTGAAGACATTGGCCTATATAGGGATGATGGACTCTTAGTAGTCAGAAACTCTAATGGGCAAAGGTGTGAAAATATTAAAAAGATTATTATTAGGGAGATGAGGAGGATATGCCTTAAAGTTGAAATAACTTCCAACATTAAAATAGTAAATTTCCTAGATGTAACTCTCAACTTAACCAAAGAAACATACGAACCATATAATAAAGAAAACTTTAACCCAATCTATGTACACCCCCTCTCCAACCACCCCAAAACTATCATTAAACACATCCCTAAATCTATCCAACATAGGATAAGCAATAACTCATCAAATGAAACAATCTTTAACAAACATAAAGAATTCTATAATAAAGCACTAAAAAACAGCGGATACAAAAATACACAAATTAAATTTAATAAACCTGCAACGACTAATAATAAAAATAATAAAGCAAGAAACAGGAAGATAATATGGTTTACACCTCCCTTCAATCAAGCAGTTAAAACCAAACTTGGTAAAAAATTTCTAAACCTCATAAACACATATTTCCCCCCAAACAATATCTTACATAAAATATTCAACAAAAATACACTTAAACTAAGTTACAGTTGCAGCGAAAATTTAGAAATGATAATTAAAAAACACAATAACAAAATCCTAAACAGCAACCTAAACCCTGAATCAGATAACAATAAAACAACTAAAGTAAAGTCCTGTAACTGCATAAATAAAAATGAATGCCCCTTGCAACAAAATTGCTTAATAACAAAAACAATTTACCAAGCAACAATCTCAACTAAGGAAACTCCAGATATAAAAAAATACTACATAGGTATGGCAGGTAATACTTTCAAAGAAAGATACACCGGCCATAAATGTTCATTCAACAACCCAAGCTACCAAAACAGAACATCACTCTCAAATTACCACTGGGAACTCACTAATAAAAATAAATCACCAATTGTAATTTGGAACATTATCAGAAAAACTAGCACCTGTAGCTCATTAAACTCACCATGCTATTTATGCCTCGGCGAAAAACTTGAAATAATTAAATTTACTGACAGAGGAAAACTTTTAAACAAAAAACAGGAAACATCGATCAACTGTAGGCATAACAGATCACACCTCCTCAGTAATTTGTACAACCCCCCCTAAATAATACCATTAAAACAAAAAAACCCAATACCCAACAAGCCCGCTAAAATTAACACTTATTAACACTTCCAAATCAAGTAACTTTAACCCTCAACTACAAACACAGTACAACCACCCCAATCTTTGAATAAATACTATAACATAAAAAGTAAAATTTTTTTATATATATATATATATATAGGTGATTCTTGTGGACATATGAGTGGGCATGTGTGTGAAGATATAGAATTTTATAAATATTTATGTGTGTATGTGTGCATCTGTATGCGCGTATGTGTACGTATACATATGTACACATACATGTGTATCTGTGTGTTCATGTATATGTGTATGGATTTGGGTGCATATATGAATGTTTGTGTATACATGTGCACATATGTATTTATATGTGTGCACGAGTGCGTGTGTGCGCTCAACATCCAGCTCACAAAACTACTTATTACCAAAACCAATTTTTAAATATTTAGATAATTATATACTGATCACTTTAATCAAAATTACTGGCCCCCATCATTTCTAATCCCCCCCCTTCATAGACCATAACTTGCGTTAACAATTTTAACTAGAACACCTTACCACTAATACTATAACAGGTGTTAACCCCACCATTAATAATAGGATCACAACGAATAATAAAATTTATTTATTTATACCACTGAAATTAATCAATATATAAATTCCATTAAAAATAAAAGCAATTACCAGTATGTTTTATTAATCCATCACTAACTATTATTTATAATCGAAATACATTTATTCATACTCCAAAATAATTAAAAATAAATATAATAATATAATCCATCTATATCAATGTCATAAACTTATATACGATCCTTACCAAGAATAATTCCCAATATATTTTAACTCATTAGTACCTAGAACTAACCTACTAATATTATTGCCAATAATCCATATATGAATCTTACTAAAAATAAAGACAATTACCATTATGTTTTATTAATTAACTGATAAATATTATTTAAAATACATGTAACTATCCATCAAAATAATCAAAATTAAATGCCAATTGATCAAAATATAACAATATAATTTATCAACAGTAAGGCCATAAATCCACCAATGGGTTTAAACTAAAATATCCCCGTAAGCTGGGTGTCATGTAATTGTTATATGTCTGCATTGACAGGAAGCAGACACAACAAATTTGAAACCCCCCCCTCCCCACCTTCCTTCATCTCCTCTTTCGATCTTGTTTAACCTCCCCCGACCCCCATCTTTATCCAGCCCAGCGCTGAATAAAAATAAATATGAATTTAACTCAGAACCATTCCCCGCAACAAATCCTAAATGGCTATAGACACCCACTCCTAACACCCCTCAGCCCCTTTCTCTTTCTTTTTCTTCCCCCCCCCCTAACTAAGCGTTGGATAAAAATACAAAATAAAAATATTAACAGCTGTAAATTAAACTTTTCTGACAGCAATTGTATCTCTTTCCCTTTCTCTTTTCTTTTTCTTCTCCTCGGCCCACTCCCCTCTCTACCCCAGCTCAGCGTTGGATATATATATATAAAATATATAAAAGATAAAAATAAGAAAATAGTAATTTCTAACGGCAATCATATTTTAAAATCGGTCACATGACTTTTATTTCTTTCTCCTCTTCTTTTTTGCTTGACTTCATTCTCCCTGGAATTCAGCAACCAGTTGAATCAAAAAACGATTTTCTGCCTGATGAGACCTCAGCTCTTGAGAGCTGTAGATCGATAACATCGACATGCCAGTGTAGCAGACCTTGTACATGTTTGAATAAAAGCATTCACAATACAGCTCTATATTTTTATTGAGCACTCTTTTATAAACCCGGTTTGATTCCCTTTGGATTTCTACCCTATGGATTTTTACCCTACCTGGATTACTATATATATATATATATATATATATATATATATATATATATATATATAGTGTCTAGCATAATAATTAACATTACCAAATTCTTAGCCATTAGGTAGTTATGCGTTTGAATTGTATGCACTTTCTTTAACGTCATCAATTTCTTAACGGTTTAAACAGTCACACTTTTAAATCTCTCATATGTGTAGAACGCCATCGCGCTCTCATGTACATTTCAACTTTACAGACGCTTTTTCAAGTTATAAACTACTTGCCGTTATAATTCAAAAATGAGCACAACAGGAAAGTCATAATTTGTAAAGACACTAAAACTAATACCGCCTGAGGATGATTTGACGATTCAAATCGAAAGTACTTGCAAAAAAGAAAAAAGAATGGAACAAGAAACCCATGGATCCTATTTACATCAATTTGACCGAAACATTAGATGGACAATTCGGAAATTGAAAAAATAAAAAGAGTCGCATCAAACAAAACCACTCCGTGTTATTTAATAATGTTTGGCTAAATATATATATATATATATATATATATATATCTATATATATATAAACCGTGTCACAAGGCGATCACTACGATGCCAAAACTGCATGAATTTCTCGTCGAATTACTCCAATTATATTATCCAGATGTGTCCACCAGCAACTACTGGCTGTTTGAAGACCCCAAAATAATGCTCAAGGGAAAAAGATTTGGCCCCAATAAAACAAGTGAAATTGGAAACTGTGACGTATTGTGAGGTTAAAGGCAGATCGATCAACCAAAAACTATCGAATTGTTAGAGAAACGTTTGTATCAGTCTAGAAGGAGACTATGTTGATGAATAAAGTCATATTTTTTCCCAAATATGTCGTTTTTTTAAGGCCCGGGACTTATTGAGTGATGAGTTATATTTCTTCATCGAATGATCTTTCTAAAAATGTAAATATTTTCTTGTTCATGTATGGAAAGAAAAGACAGAGAAGGTAGAGATGAATAAGGCAAAAATTAACATCAAAGACTCCCAGACAACGCCGGGTAGGTTCCAACTATCAACCTATACTACTTCAAAATCTCTCCTTAATTACCGCTTTTACTCTTGGAACCAATCGAACTTAAATCGTTATTCTTCGGAATATCGATCCAGTTCAGATCGATCCCAATTATAAGCACGTGTAAAAAAAAACAGAAATCTAATTATTTCTTTAAATTATCGAACTCGTATACATTTAGAAATGTCGGAATTCTTCCTGTTTTAGACCTTCTCTGGGTCTTGTTTACAAGACGACCGAAATAGAAGACTGAGCACTTCTAACGCGGATGTTGTCGTATGGCGCGAGAATAACCAACTGAAAATAACATCTAAAATCGGCATCCACATTCGCGAGAGACGGGTATGTTAAGCATATCTCTGCAGATCAACATCATCTGTGCAATTTAACGACGCGGACTCAAGACCTAGGTGTTCCAGGTCTGAATCCAGTTTGTTCCACAGAAAAAAAAAACTTTCATCAAAACCCACACCTGACCTTGTGTTTAGGTACCGTTTAGATTGTTTAAAGAAATGTTAAAATGAGTAAAAACATAGAAAAAAAAACTTTCATCAAAACCCACACCTGACCTTGTGTTTAGGTACCGTTTAGATTGTTTAAAGAAATGTTTAAATGAGTAAAAACATAGAAAAAAAAACTTTCATCAAAATCCACACCTGACCTTGTGTTTAGGTACCGTTTAGATTGTTTAAACAAATGTTAAAATGAGTAAAAACATAGAAAAAAAAACTTTCATCAAAACCCACACCTGACCTTGTGTTTAGGTACCGTTTAGATTGTTTAAAGAAATGTGTACAAGAGTAAAAACATATAAAAAAAAACTTTCATCAAAACCCACACCTGACCTTGTGTTTAGGTACCGTTTAGATTGTTTAAAGAAATGTTTAAAAGAGTAAAAACATAGAAAAAATTTTTTCATCAAAACCCACACCTGACCTTGTGTTTAGGTACCGTTTAGATTGTTTAAAGAAATGTTTAAAAGAGTAAAAACATAGAAAAAATTTTTTCATCAAAACCCACACCTGACCTTGTGTTTAGGTACCGTTTAGATTGTTTAAAGAAATGTTTACAAGAGTAAAAACATAGAAAAAAATTTTTCATCAAAACCCACACCTGACCTTGTGTTTAGGTACCGTTTAGATTGTTTAAAGAAATGTGTAAAAAAGTAAAAACATATAAAAAAAAACTTTCATCAAAACGCACACCTGACCTTGTGTTTAGGTACCGTTTAGATTGTTTAAAGAAATGTTTAAAAGAGTAAAAACATAGAAAAAAAAACTTTCATCAATACCAACACCTGACCTTGTGTTTAGGTACCGTTTAGATTGTTTAAAGAAGTGCTTAAAAGAGTAAAAACATAGAAAAAAAAACTTTCATCAAAACCCACACCTGACCTTGTGTTTAGGTACCGTTAAGATTGTTTAAAGAAATGTTTAAAAGAGTAAAAACAAAGAAAAATAAACTTTCATCAAAACCCACACCTGACCTTGTGTTTAGGTACCGTTTAGATTGTTTAAAGAAATGTGTAAAAGAGTAAAAACATATAAAAAATAACTTTCATCAAAACCCACACCTGACCTTGTGTTTAGGTACCGTTTAGATTGTTTAAAGAAATGTTTAAACGAGTAAGAACATAGAAAAAAAAACTTTCATCAAAACCCACACCTGACCTTGTGTTTAGGTACCGTTTAGATTGTTTCAAGAAATGTTTAAAAGAGTAAAAACATAGAAAAAAAAACTTTCATCAATACCAACACCTGACCTTGTGTTTAGGTACCGTTTAGATTGTTTAAAGAAATGCTTAAAAGAGTAAAAACATAGAAAAAAAAACTTTCATCAAAACCCACACCTGACCTAGTGTTTAGGTACCGTTAAGATTGTTTAAAGAAATGTTTAAAAGAGTAAAAACATAGAAAAAAAAACTTTCATCAATACCAACACCTGACCTTGTGTTTAGGTACCGTTTAGATTGTTTAAAGAAATGCTTAAAAGAGTAAAAACATAGAAAAAAAAACTTTCATCAAAACCCACACCTGACCTTGTGTTTAGGTACCGTTAAGATTGTTTAAAGAAATGTTTAAAAGAGTAAAAACAAAGAAAAAAAAACTTTCATCAAAACCCACACCTGACCTTGTGTTTAGGTACCGTTTAGATTGTTTAAAGAAATGTGTAAAAGAGTAAAAACATATAAAAAAAAACTTTCATCAAAACCCACACCTGACCTTGTGTTTAGGTACCGTTTAGATTGTTTAAAGAAATGTTTAAACGAGTAAAAACATAGAAAAAAAAACTTTCATCAAAACCCACACCTGACCTTGTGTTTAGGTACCGTTTAGATTGTTTCAAGAAATGTTTAAAAGAGTAAAAACATAGAAAAAAAAACTTTCATCAAAACCCACACCTGACCTTGTGTTTAGGTACCGTTTAGATTGTTTCAAGAAATGTTTAAAAGAGTAAAAACATAGAAAAAAAAACTTTCATCAATACCAACACCTGACCTTGTGTTTAGGTACCGTTTAGATTGTTTAAAGAAATGCTTAAAAGAGTAAAAACATAGAAAAAAAAACTTTCATCAAAACCCACACCTGACCTAGTGTTTAGGTACCGTTAAGATTGTTTAAAGAAATGTTTAAAAGAGTAAAAACAAAGAAAAAAAAACTTTCATCAAAACCCACACCTGACCTTGTGTTTAGGTACCGTTTAGATTGTTTAAAGAAATGTGTAAAAGAGTAAAAACATATAAAAAAAAACTTTCATCAAAACCCACACCTGACCTTGTGTTTAGGTACCGTTTAGATTGTTTAAAGAAATGTTTAAAAGAGTAAAAACATAGAAAAAATTTTTTCATCAAAACCCACACCTGACCTTGTGTTTAGGTACCGTTTAGATTGTTTAAAGAAATGTTTAAAAGAGTAAAAACATAGAAAAAAAAACTTTCATCAATACCAACACCTGACCTTGTGTTTAGGAACCGTTTAGATTGTTTAAAGAAATGCTTAAAAAAGTAAAAACATAGAAAAAAAAACTTTCATCAAAACCCACACCTGACCTTGTGTTTAGGTACCGTTTAGATTGTTTAAAGAAATGTTTAAAAGAGTAAAAACATAGAAAAAAAAACTTTCATCAATACCAACACCTGACCTTGTGTTTAGGTACCGTTTAGATTGTTTAAAGAAATGCTTAAAAGAGTAAAAACACAGAAAAAAAAACTTTCATCAAAACCCACACCTGACCTTGTGTTTAGGTACCGTTTAGATTGTTTAAAGAAATGTTTAAAAGAGTAAAAACATAGAAAAAAAAACTTTCATCAAAACGCACACCTGACCTTGTGTTTAGGTACCGTTTAGATTGTTTAAAGAAATGTTTAAAAGAGTAAAAACATAGAAAAAAAACTTTCATCAAAACCTACACCTGACCTTGTGTTTAGGTACCGTTTAGATTGTTTAAAGAAATGTTTAAACGAGTAAAAACATAGAAAAAAAAACTTTCATCAAAACCTACACCTGACCTTGTGTTTAGGTACCGTTTAGATTGTTTAAAGACATGTTTAAAAGGGTAAAAACATAGAAAGACATACATAAAAGTTGAATGAAAGATAAAAGCATGCATATGGTTGAAGGAAGAATAAAACGTAGTTCAAAAGTAACACAAAATATTGATATATTTACAAATCTTACATAAAATTTTAGTTTCAAATGTTCGTTGGAAGTCAATTCCGAGAATAATAGTAACCACCTGTGTGCGACCATGTTTGTATGTGTGTGTGTAGGTATGTGAGGCTTGGCGTTAGTACGTCGAAGTGTGTGAATGTGTGTGTCGCCTTTTGTTCGTGGTTGTACGAATGTGCATCCGTGATAGTTCATAATGCATTTAGGCATGTGTCTGTGTTTCTGTCTTTGTCAACAGTGTGTGGTTGTATGCGTTGAAGAATGAAACGAGTGTAAGCCTCTCTGCATGTGTGTGTGTGTTTAGTAGTCAGCCGACACGCATGGCACCACCTCGCCCAAAGGAGAGGGGTAGAGAACGAGAGAGAAAACAGAAAGATTTGGGTGCGCGGCCTGCCTTTATATTGTTTCACAGTAGTTTTGCGGACGTAGTACATAGCACGTCACGTGATCAACATTTTTGGCTTTTATGCGCCTTTTTGTTAGACTGTCTCTGGGAGCTGTTTTTATGTCCCCAGTTTGAGCTTTTGTTGTTGAAGTGAATTCGGGTTGGTTTCTGTTATTTGTGTTTACGCCGTTTGTTGTTAAATAGAGAATGCCCATCCGATATGGCTAACCTCCTGGATAAGAGGTAAATAAAATACTTATATACCGAAAGTACCGATTAAAAATATGGAAAAGAGAAAATAAAAGAACAGCGACGTGATGTGGCCACAAGACACAGTACAAAGAAAATAGACGATAAACTTTAATTTGATCTAAGAAGGTATTCCTATTTCGTAAAATAAAATCAATAGAACTGAAAAAACTAGAACCATTTTTTAGCGCATAAGAAAGGATACTTTTAAGATGCGTCCATTATATCTACGGGATTTCCGATGAAAATGCTAATTCAGACTGTTGAATAGGTTCCACCTGCCAATTAATTGGGTTCCATTTTTCAATCATACTCAATTCTCGTCTGACGATGAAGGTTGATGGCCTCACAGTCCGCCATCTTTAATTCGAAGGGTTTTATTTTTGTTGACCAGGTTGAAAAAAGTAAAACTGTCTGAAAATAAACCACAAGTCAACAAAAATCAATTCGTGTCATTAGTATTATTCAGACTACTGTTCTGATGTTGTATGTTGTATTCTCACAAAGTTTCGGCCGATGTAACCTTTTTTAAGTATATCTTGTCAAACTAAAAAAAAAAAGTCTGTCGAACTCAGGAATCTAGACGGAATTTCGAACGGAAATCTTCATTGAATCCACGGGGCTAGATTGTTCTCCTTCTGTCAGCCATGACGGTGAAAACAGTCTTAAGTAATTCGTAATTGTATTTTTAATATCGCCCGCACTAAGGATTGGACCTTCAACTTCTAGAAGACTGTCACTTAGAACTGATCATTACCTAGTATTTTATCTATTACGCCACGGGTCCTTGCAGACAGATTCTTTAGCTCGGAAGAATAATTCCCGAGTTCGACAGAAATATTCCCGAGTTCGATAAGATAACACTTAAGAATGGCAGAGGTTACGTCAATCAAAATGTTGTGAGAAAAACATCTAAGATGAGTATTGATTTACTCCTCTCCAGGAGTTAGGAACAAGGCCAATTTTTATCTTACTCCCACAAGTAAGATGTGACCCAAGGTCGGATCGGGAAAGTGTGATTTAAAAATTGCCTGGCCAGCCGCGTCGGCATTCCCCGGTAGGGGCGCTTCAGGCAGCAAGCAACAAACTTACTCCTCCCCAAAGAAGGCGGACCACCCAGAACCGTACAGGACAGACCCACTGACCGGCGCAAATCAAGACCCGAAGGCCAAGACAACACCAGTATGGGGTGCAGTATACATCGGAACAGGTACTACACTTTGATCTTAGCCAAATGGCCAAAATTCCCATAATCCAAATAATCCCAATTATCAATCTTCATCTAAATAAATTCCGAAACATTATGCAAATAAGTTCACTTAGTTTATTGGCCCTTTCGGAGAAAAACGACCCCAGTGATCTGTGTTCGCTGTCAGTGCCCAAGAGAGGATGTAGACGCCCGTCAGCGGCTTAGATACCAGCCCAGACGAAATTCCGAACTAAATGATTGAGCCAACCAAAAAACGGAAGTCACATGACTCACCATGCACCTGTCTCTCTTAAACAGTGGGCGCTAGGCAACTCGGGACTTCATCTCACTCATATTATCTAATAAAACTGAAGTGTGACTTGCCCATTAAAATTCTGTTTCGAAGTTAAACGTGACAGTACCACTGACGGTCGATTGACGGAGCCTTTTATAGAAATGTCTACGCGCATCTAAAATATAGTGCATCCATTCAATTTGCGCGTTTAGTATTTCAGATTGAAGCGGGAAGATGTGGCACAAAGCCGGAAGTTGTGAGGATTAAGCCCTTTAAAAATGATCTAAGCAGCCCCGTTGTCATTCTCCGGTGAAAGTGCTTTAGGCAGTTTGCTATGAACTAACTACTTTTTTAAACGAAAAGGCAAGGCCTGGGAGGGTTGACGCACAAGAGCTGAACGGAACAAATACCACAGCCAGACAGATAAACGGCCACCGCCCTTACAATGACCCGATTGTCGATGACGTATCCTCGATTGGTATGATTGGCATAAGAAAAAGCGACGGATCTATGACTATGGTAGATCAACACGTGCGTTAGACATCAGCATATTATTTATCTCCCCAGTGGCTTTTGTTTGAAGTGTTTCTGCGGAACCAACTGGATTCGAACCCGGCAACCTGGTCCTCAGTCCTCGTTGTTAACCGCTTAGCCACGGAAAAAGCCTCGCAAATAGAAGAAAAACACTCATTTACAAGGAAATTAAAAATGAGAAAATCAGTAGAATTTAATATTGACTGTTTTGTGTGAATTGTAAGATTTAATGTTTTATTAAGATAATGCAATGTTTAAAATGATTCTCATCAAAGGGTTAGGGCCCCGGATTCCCTGCAACGTTGACAGAGTTAAAATTACTGTTAAAAAACAAACAATAGTGGCATTCTTATTTTTTCCGTATGAGGTCACATGAAAACATATATTAAGATGTACACTTTACATGCCGCATATCATAGTAATACACTTATATATATATATATATATATATATATATATATATATATATATATATATATATTACGTTTACTGCAATTAAGCTACGCAGAGGCGTCCATGTTTCATCCCTGCAGGAAATCGTCACTTAGTTTGACGATTCTCTGCGGGTATTAAACATGGACGCCTCTGTGTAATTTAATTCTCATGAATATATTGTCATACTACTACTACTACTACTACTACTACTACTACGCTCTACTCACGTATTGAGCACTCTTGAAGAAAAAAACTGAAAATCTATAGATAATATATTATATCATCTTAAAATATTATTTTTGTACATACATAAAATATTAAATTATGAACACATCTATACAACTATTTATAAATAAATATCATTTTCAAAACAAACCCATATGGACCAGTGTTTCATGCCAAACCTGCAATTGTCAGTATAGGAGGAGACAATCTCCGCCGATCACACGGTTCGAACCTCGATACGAAAGTCATGTTTGACTCAGTAGCTGAGGGGTGTACCACTGTTCCAACACGCATTGTCTAGATAATGGATAATAACTTAACATGTGCATAGTAAAGACAGCGGCTATCCAGCAAGCAGTCGAGAGAGAACTCAATAGGCGTGGCTTAGAGTCATGCATTACGCAGAATGACGGCTTGTTGTCAACTTAAACTTAATTTGCGAGAGATGCAAGTTTTTTCAATGAATAAAAGATTTATTTTTTATGATAATTAAATATATTTCGACATCAGCGATTATTGACATTTTTCCTTTTGTAGTTTCCCGAACGGCAAAGCAGTCGAGAAAACACAACAATGTCCGGTGATGATGGGAATCAGTTTTAAAAAGTCCGATCGGGTGTAGTTATCACGCGGGCACGTGTTGTATGTAATAAATCAGTGGCGCTACTCTGACCTTTTGGCTAAGATCAAAGTGTAGTATCTGTTCCGATGGATACTGCACCCCATAAACTGGTATTGTCTTAGCCTTCGGGGCTTGATTTACGCCGGTCCGTGGGTCTGTCCTATGCAGTTCTGGGAGGTCCACCTTCCCAGGCTTTGCCTCCCTTCTTTGGGGAGGAGTAAGTTTATTGCTTACTGCCTGAGACGCCCCTACAGGGGAATGCCGACGGAGCTGCCCAGGCAATTTTTAAACCCCACTTTCCCGACCCGACCTTGGGTCACATCTTACTTGTGGGAGTAAGATAAAAACTGGCCTTGTGCCTAACTACTGGAGAGGAGTAAATCAATACAGGGAACAGAAACTGCAAAGAATATCAGTAACTGTCATCACGTCCCCCCCCCCCAAAAAAAAAGTGATGGCACGAGCCCTCGCTGATACCACACGAAATAGTCGTGAAGTATCAAGGAGGATGGGAAGACCGAAAAGCGAGAGCACAAACCAGGACTCCACTGGAAGAGTGCGGAGAGTGCTGCGA
>OY744543.1:72887439-72894939 GCA_963556195.1 Sepiola atlantica | reverse complement strand
TCTGGTCAGTGTTATCTCTCCTCAATTTTTCCGTTCTCTTTGATACTTCACGACTGTTTTGTCTTGTATCAGCCGGGGCTGGTGCCATCACCTTTTTTTCTGGGGGTTGGGGGGGGGGGTAGTTTATGAAATTTCTTGCAGTTTCTGTTCCATGGGTCGTTGCCGTGCTCGTTATGTGATTTTGTTTTCTTCCTATGCACCTTGTATGTAATTGGTTAGTCTTCGTAGCTTATGTGAAAAGGTTTCCGCATTCAAGGATTTTCCTTAAGATTTCAGCTGTTTTTATGATTGCCTCCCGCTTTATGGTCTCAGTCTTCCGGAGTATTCACATTTCTCCCAGTCTTATTATTATTATTGGTCCCCCGATTTTATAAATCGGGGGACCTATGTTTTGAGGCATTTCCATTCGTCCGTCCGTCCGGATTTTTCTCCGCAACCATCTATTGAATTTCTCTTAAATTTTGCATGAAGTTGTAACTTTTGCCAGGTTAGAAAGTGACATTCTCTGATTTTTGAAAACAAATCTGGTTAGCCCCCCAGGGGGTCAAAAGGCCCCAAAATGGCAAAAAATGACATTTTTTGCCCCATAACTTTTCATCCATTTATTCAATTTCTCTGAAACTTGCCAAAATGTGGAGGCAATTGTTCCTAATAGAAAATAAGTATCGCTTACCTTGGAAAAAATCTGGTTCGCGCCCCCAGGTGGTCAAAACCACCACCAAAATGGCAAAAATGACCCTTTTCTCCCATAACGTTTGATCCATCCATTCAATTTTTCTGAAACTTGGCCAAAATGTAAATGCAATTGTTCTTAATATAAAATGAGCATCCTTGACCTAAGAAAAAATCTGGTTCGCGCTCCCAGGGGATCAAAGGGGGGTCAAAAATGCCCCAAATTGCCCAAATTCATTGCATTTTACACTCGCCACATCGAGTCACATACAGAGGGGGACAACGCATGCGCGGTTTGTTATTATTATTTTTATTATTATTATTATTTTTATTATTATTATTATTATTATTATTATTATTATTATTATTATTATTATTATTATTATTATTATTATTATCATTATTTAGCCAATACACTTGAATTACTTCAACAGTGCTCGATACGTAAGTAGAGCAAGGTAGTAAGCTATGAAAATATATTTATGGCAATTAAGCTACACAGAGGCTCCCGTGTTTCATCCCGATATTGTTCTCTCAGCCCATCCTTGGGCTTCCCACGAACAAAGGTCTGGTTAGTGTTACTGCCTATATCCTGTTCTATTGTTCTGTTTTCTATAGATCGGCCTATATCCTTTGTTGTATCACTATAATGGGTGAATTTATTTTAACACGTGGTTCCTTGTATTTCTATTTTCTGTTTAAATTTTTAAATTGTTAGTTTTTTGTTTAGTTTAGTTTTTTACTTATTTGTTTATTTAGTTATGTATCGTTAGCCTAAGTTAAATTTATTTCTGTGTAGGTAGAAGTTTAATAGATTTCGGGGGTCAACGATGGGCTGAGAGAACAACAAAGAATCTCATTGGTTAACTAGCTAGCCGTGTATATAAAAACGCCCGGAAAAATAACTCCATGCCTTTTAGCCTGAAGATACCCCCGGAGATGAAACGCGGGAGTTTCTGTGTAGCTTAATTGCCAGAAATATATTTTCATAGCATACTACCTTGATCTACTTACGTATCGAGCACTGTTGAAGTAAATGCTGAAAACTGATACATAAACAATTATATCTCCTTATAACATTTTATGTGGATACATGACATAACAATATATATATATATATATATATATATATATATATATATATATATATATATATATATATATATATACATATATATAAATATACATATATATATACATACATATATATAAATATACATATATATATATATATAAATATACATAGTTTAACTAAGAACACGGCCATTCTTGGAATCTCATATTGCAGTATTCGTCTCCCCATAATTGAAGCGTTTTTTGTTCAAGTAAATAAACCTCGTATCAATCATGCTCGTTATGGGGAGGGGGCGAAGGTATGTTGAAGTGTTGTTGAAGTGGTATTGAAATGTTTTTTAAAAGCGTCTTCTTTAATGAATTCACCATTTTTTTTATTTTGCATACTCATTCATCCGCCAGAAGATGTTAGATTGAATATGTATAGGAAGGCCAGAACTTTTTTTTTAACATAGTTCACCCCAAACAAGGCAGGCCGCCGCTGTAGACGTAAGGGGCTACTGAGAAAAAAAGAAAAGGGGAGAAGGTAGGGGGGTCAACCTAAATTGGGACCTGAGCAGCGAGATGTCTTTTTACATTAGTTTTAAATTTGTGCATGTCAGTACTGTCGGGGAAACAGGGGGCAGGGAGCGAGTTCCAGAGGCCAGCAGCACGAGGAAAGAAGCTATTGGAGTAGAAAGCTCTCCGGCATCTGGGGACCTCAACGGTGAATGGATGGGATTTAGTTGATTGTCGAGTTAGGCTAGTGACTTTATGTCGAGTGGGCACCAGAGTAGCCAATTCATCGGATCATAATCTATTGAAGTATTTGTAAAACAAGCACAAGGATGCTACATTGCGGCGATGGGACAGCGACTAGAGCTTGGTTGACAGTGAGGGACCTATTAGGTTGGTGATTCTTTTTTGGACCTTGTCACGGAGGGAGAGACTAGTAGATGATGCACCAGCCCAGATGTGGCAACAATACTCCATGCATGGGCGGATGGTGGCTTTGTAGAGATACAGGATAATGTCAGGTGTGAGGAGTTTACTAGCACGGTAGAGGGAGCCAATCTTCTTTGCGGCAGTCTTGGCAATGTCTTCAATTTATTTGTTCCAATTCATGTGACTGCAGTAAAACTGTACTTTTCAACGCCCTCTATGGGAAACTAAACACGTAGATATTTATCGGAAGGTCAGAACATGTCAGTAAAAACACAGAAAAGTATCGATCGTTTTTTCGTCGTGATTGTTGGAAATAGTCGCCTTACCATTGGACTGGAAATAGTCACTGAACGTTTGTGGCGCTACTTTGAATTAATATCGACCAAGAAAACCCCTCATGACCAGACCCCACTGAAAAATTGTTCATGGTGATTGTCATAAGATCCTTAGGTTGCTGTCTATGTTCGTGGCCAAAAGAACGGGCCCGACACCATCTCAGCGGAAGTGTTGTGTCCGACATACTGACGCCGAGTTGTATGACAGGCACGTCTGTCCAATTCAATAATTGCAGAGGGATATAACTGTCTAAGTGAAATCGCAGTAAAACTATATCGATCAAGAGAAGGAAAGGTCCTCCTGCAAATTGGTGTAACTACCAGCCAATTAGGCTGCTTTCGAAATCAATGAACATCTTTGAAACAATCCTGAATGGCAATCAGTGCGGATTCGTTCAAAACTGTGATACAGCCGACGCCGTCTAAGCTGATCGGGTAATAGTGGAGAAATATGGCGAGAGAAAGGTTCCGTTCTATATGGCTTTTGATCTGAAAAAAAAACCCTGCGACGATGTATCAAATGAAGTCATCTGATACTTTCTGTGGATTTATGGCGTCCCAGAAGAAATGATGAACAGGATCAAGATGTTCTACGACGAACCGTAGAGTCAGGTCAAAATTATTCCCAATTCCGGTCGATGTATATAATGGATAAGAATTTTCGCCGCTTCTTTTTTATATCATCATGGCCGCCGTTACGCGATATCTTAAGTTGGCTTTTCGGTAATTTTATAGAACCACACCCACCGTAGTTTCCCCCACCCCCTTATAAAAAATAAAGGTTCTACTTTTTGGAGCAAATTACATGTAAACAGCCTTAAAAAGAAAAACAAATTAATTTTTTTTATTATTTTAGATGTTAGAGGGGGGATATTTTATACTTTGTTTATAAATATTTTTAAATGCTTTTTATTGCATGTTTTTTTTCGAGCGCAATATTTTTTCATTATCCAATGTTGTTATTTTCTGTTTTAAAAATAAATTTAAACTTATAATTTTAGATTTTATTAAAGGCTTGGGAGAGGTCAGGTACTAACTTGGTTATTTTTCTGCTGAATAAAGTAAATATAAATGTGTAATAAAAATGTGTGTAATAAAATTTAAAAACACCAGGCAAATTATTTACTTGTTTGGGGGGGGGGGATCATTTTAAGTAAAAAATATAGTTTCTACATGTTTTTAGCGTTTTTGGAAATATTTTAAGAGTTTTTAATCTATTTTATGATTTGTATGTATTTTTAAATGTCTTTTTGTTTTAAATGTTTTTTATTCTATGCATTTGTTATCGTCACTTTTACTTAGCCAAACACGTGTATTTTCCATCATGATCGATTTTTTTTACACATATTCGCTAATTTCACATAAAAAACATAAAGCAGTAGATGTTTCAACCATTTTTTCAGCGACTTTAGCAACATATTTGATGTAAGTCTTTCTATTTAAAATCCGGGGTGAAGGTCAATCCTATAAGTTTATCAAAGCAGGGGGGGGGGTCTTTAAATGGAAAGCTATCTATTTCAATTAGAGAACAGTGAGAATCCACGCGTAGGTGGTGAAAAGAAGGGACACTTGGTTTTAGATGTATTTAAAGTAACCGGCCACATCTTTCCCCATTGCACTGCCTGCTACAGGTCAGAAGAGAAAGAATCAGAAAAAAATCTTGCTCATTAATGATCTTCGAAGTGTTGCCATAGATAGTTGTGTCATCTGCATAAATGTCAAGGAATAAACTTAGAATGTGATTTTGAATATCATTGATGAAGATCAGAAAGAGGGGTGGACCCAGAATACATCACTGAACTACGCCGGCACTGTACTATGTGCTTGTATTTTCTGCCCATTAACGATTACTTTTATAAAGCTATCTGAGAGAAAGAATTTGATGGTTTAATAATAATTTCCGGATATTCCATAGCTAGCTTGCTTGTGAAGCAAACCTTTGTGCCCAACTCTACTAAAGGCTTTTAATATTGCAGGATCTATTGCTCTAGATACAAAGCCTCCGTCAATCATGTGTGACATTACAACCAGCACTTCAGCAGTTTATCCTGCAGGGCGGAATCCATATTGCTTGTCACTGAGTAGATATTGTTAAGCTGAGGTGGTTGACAACTTACTCATGAAGTAAACTGTTCTTAGATGCATTATTGAATATTGAGCATTCTGACAATATTTTCTAAAGTGATCAAAAGAATTTTCCTTTTGAGTATCGATTGAATAGCTTTTTAAGAATAGGTTATAGTTCTAGTTGCAGGGTTTTAAGCACCGTGATTGGAATATTTTCGGGTTAGTTGCCTTGCTATTATCACTTGTAATAAAGGATTCAACCCCTTCAGAAAACTGTCTTTGAACCCCTCAAGAAAACTGTCACTTGAGAACTGATTGTAAATCAGCCCTTTTTACTGTTACGCCACGTGTCGTTAGTGTACGCTTGATAATGTTATTGTAGTCCTTGTATATGCTACCAATGTTCTGATTTATATTACTTTAATTTCATAAATAACGCAGAAGTCTATGGGATAGGTTGGTAGTTGAATTGTTGTGTAGCGTCTAAGCTTCGGGGCTTCATCTCTTCTGTTCTTGACCGATGGCGATAACGTCTATATCGCCTGGATGTTGTTGACGATGAGGAGATGATAATAAATGAAGATTCCGTGCTAGACGCAACACACCGAACCGTTGTTAATTAATATTAATCAAATAAATCGGAGACGATATAAAAACAGACTCATTATTCATTTATTTCGTCGATGTTCGTTAATCAGATTACGATGAAGGAGAGAGGCAGACAGAGATCGACACCATTCATGCTATTACATATAAAGCACGTCTCCATAGAGTAACTTCCACGGCGGGATCTTGTTGAATAATAGGGGGTACATCAACTAATAATGCTTACGTTGGTTTGTGTGAATCGATAGATTTGCCACATAAACAAGATGCATCACAGACGCAGGGTTCAGGTGGTTAACCATTTTGACTAATCGACTAGACTGGGAACGATAAATTCGCGGTAGACTCTCTCTCTCTCTCTCTCTCTCTCTCTGCTCTGTCGTTATTTTCATTGTAAGTGCTCGACTGAGCTTAGACTTACGCCCCAATGTAAAACATCTACAACAAAAAAACTCGTCCAGCTACAACCAGTGTCAATAATTTCCTGTTCTCCCTCTATGTATCTAATACAAAACTGAACTTCTATGAGCAAAGTTACTTCCCTACAACTACCTGTATGTAGAACACAATAGCACGGTGCTGCTTCCCTATCCGACTACAATGTGGTCGTTTTCAAGTTTAATGTAAACAAATTCTTTTTGAGCCGTCCGTTTAAATAATCTAATTCTGACGGGTTACAACCATCGTTACTAATCCTCACGATGTCGTCCCACCGTTCACCTGACAAAGAAATTAACATTTATTCCCCAGTCGCTTTTGCTGGCGCTACCAGATCAGGCTAAAATTATCGGCTTCCTGATCCAATATGCACCAAACATTGATGTTTTATTGTTTTTTTCTTTTTGCAAAACTCAATCATGTTTTGCAAAATAAAAAATAATAAAACAATTTCCCCTCCTCCCTCTCTTTTTCCTTTCTCTGCCCCTCCCCTTCTTCCGCCTCCTCCCTCTCCCGTTCTCACTCCACTAAACATCATGAATTAATACTTGGATATATAAAGAACTAGAAGCATAACAACTTTTCTCAAAATAGCCGGATTCGGCATTGAATCACTCGAAAGGGGTTGATATGCCGTAATACAACCTAACCAAACAAAATTAATAAATACTTGAACATAGAAACAACATGAAGCATACAAATCTAATTTAAATGGGCGAGGTCGGCATTAAATCACCCGAAAAGGGTTGATATGCCGTAAAATAACCTACTCTAACAAAATTAATAAATACTTGAACATAGAAAAAAAAAACTAAGCATACAAATTTAATTTAAATGAGCGGAGTCGTCATTGAATGACCAGAAAAGGGTTGATATGCCGTAAAACAACCTAACTAAACAAAATGAATAAATACAAAGTTTACCAAAATGAGAGGAGTCGGCATTGAATAACCAGAAAAGGGTTGATATGCCGTAAAACAACCTAACCAAACAAAAACCTAATTCAGTGGTCTTTGAGCCTTGATTAGCGGTGACTTGTTAGTATAAAAGAAAAATGATGAGAGACGGATGTGAGAATGATAAATCAGGCTGTCTGCGATGAAAAACGTACTGCTACAAGACATGTTTGAGATGTATTAAAATCGGTTTGAACGCAAAGAACACGTTTCTAAAACTAAATCTTCTTTGCGCCTTCTCTTTGCCTACTCCTGTTTGCTTTACTGCAGATACGAACTCTGGAGAAAAAAACAATCGTTTTTTTTTTTCATTAAGAATCCTGATTGATTAATTGACCCATCACCTTTTGTGGTTGCCGTGGCGACTCTTGATGGCCGTTCGAGATTGTCCATCGCCAGACAAGATCATTAAAAGACACGTGAACATC
>OY744543.1:72867439-72882439 GCA_963556195.1 Sepiola atlantica | reverse complement strand
GGAAAATACTAAAAGCAATGCTGTTTCGCCAGTAAAATAAAAATAACACAACAAATAATAATAAAACAACGTAACTTATATATATATATATATATATATATATATATATATATATATATATATATATATATATGTATTGGTTTTAAATATGATGAATGGAGTCATAGCGAGTCGAGACACTATCACAAGAAAAAAAAGAGAGGAAATATTAAATA
This sequence comes from Sepiola atlantica, assembly GCA_963556195.1. NCBI lineage: Eukaryota > Metazoa > Mollusca > Cephalopoda > Sepiida > Sepiolidae > Sepiola > Sepiola atlantica. Next base: position 72,882,224 of record OY744543.1, on the reverse strand, counting down.
ATATATTTAATCGTCGATTAAAAACTTTTAAAAGGAATAAAAAGATCGACTAAAATTAACAGAATAAAAACTAATTCCCAAGGTACCTTTCGGCCGACACATTGTCAAGAGAAACGTCGGCGAATATCGCTTAAAAACTGGGAAAAGAGTAACGTGGGGAGAACAAAAAAGAAGAAAAAAAGGAGAGATTGAATCACGCCATTAAAACCGAAAAGGAATAAATGGACATGATAGGCAAAGTTTGTTTTTTTCCTTTTTAGAAGTCTCCAAATAAGTCTAATTTGTTAATTTGCCTACAGAGCGCTGGTTTTCGCATTGTAACACTCACTGCCTTCAACACCTTGAGATGGTGTTTGGAACGGGCCTTGTGTACAATGCGAAAACATCCATCAGAGTACGCCTCACCGCACTTTTTATTATCATACAAGTCCTGTCCAATGGATGACTCGTGGACTTCTGAGCGCCCGGATGTGCTCTGCAAACGCCCGGATGTTCTTTGTAAAGACCCGGATGTGTTCGTCAATATACTCCTCTTTTCGACACGTGACCTGCGAAAACATGCAGGGATATTTTAAAAAAGTTTTTAATCGACGATTAAATATATTATTCAATATTTCCTCTTTTTTTTCTTGTGAGATTGCCTCAACTCGCTAAGACTCCATTCATCATATCTAAAACCATTATAAAATTGTGTACCTCTAAAAATTTGTTACAATATATATATATATATATATATATATATATATATATATATATATATATATGGGTAGCAAATTACATGGATTAATATATATATATATATATATATATATATATATATAAATATTTGTTATTGTTTATTTATCTCTGGACGTATACGTTTCGTCTCTTTTCAATCGAGACTCATCAGCATAGAAGTATGACTACTCACTAACGGTCACACGATTCGAAAACCTGGATTACAAGTATTTTTCAACCCAAATCCAACGTGGTTAACCGATCGGCCAATTCTGAATAGCTTATAAACAATGATAATTTTAACACGTTTTAAAACAGCGAGACATACAGGCATTCTACTTCGATAAGGGAAGGAATTATGCATATAAAGCAAGTGACGTCACGCTGTGCTAGTACTACCATTTACAGTGCTCTACCTTTTTACGAGGAGCTTCAAATATAAATATTTTGTTGGATTAGTATATATATATATATATATATATATATATATATATATATATATATAAAGTAATCCAACAAAAGATATAAGCGTCAACTAATATCTTATAATTAGTGAAACATCCGGATAAAAACTGAAGCTCAATATACTGGATAGAGCATTAATATTATAATATAAAATGAAATAATAAAATAAGGTGCCAATCAAGTTTTATTATAATTCAAAGTTCAAGCAAAGTATCTTAACGTCTGTAGCTCATGAGTTTTCAAAGATAATTCTTCTCCTCAGAGGACCATTACCACAGTGATACCGCTACAGGTAATAAAATTACACTTTGAAAATATATAAAAATATATACAAAAATACATAAAAATATATAACATCAAATATATCAACTCAAAAACATACTTTTTTGTTAAATCTATACAATCCATCCAAGTCATATAATTTAAAAACATAATCAGGAAAGATACGAGAAATTGAAAGAATTGAAAAAGTTGTCCAGTCGTGAGATTCGTCAGCAATCAATGAAGTGAAAAGTATCCAATGTTTATGTTAATCATTACAAAGATAAATAAATCAAATCAAATAATATAAAACGTTCAATAAACTCACTCAAAATTCCAAAAATTTGATCTGAGCAGTACAAATCAAATCAAAGTTCGCTGGTTAAATGGAGAATCCGTTAAATCCGAATTGAACAAAATTAAAATTGAATTGAGTCAACAAACACGGTCATATCTTGCCCCGGAGCGAATAAAAATAATTAAATTTTGAAAGTATTCGCTCTCCCGCGAGTGGAAGGCGATACTAAAAGCGCTAAATGTCTGCTTATCCGAACGACGTTATCAGAGCGGAAGTTAGATGTCTATTTTTACAAAGAAAGATACAACATCCTGTATATGCTAGCTTGTCGAGTTTAACAAAGAAAGAAACAAACAACATATATATATATATAGAGAGAGAGAGAGAGAGAGAGAAAGAGAGGGGGAGAGAGAAAGAGGGAGAAAGAGAGAGAGAGAGCGTGTGACAGACAGACAGATAGACAGACATACATCTAGAGCAATTTATTGGTTATAAAAGTGTCGCAATTAATCAAGTATAGATGCCCACTATTTTTAGCGACATTTTTGTTTTTGTCCCAATTCTATTTATTAATTTATTTTTCTTACCGATTTATATATAATTTCTCTAATACTACTGTTTTTTTATATTCTATCAAAATATATTAACATTTTATGTTCTTTATAATACTACATATATATATATATATATAGATTTAGATTTTTCACTTATAAAATAGATCATTCAGTGAAGACCGGGGTTGTTCCAATAAAAAACAAGCTCGATGATACTCGATTACAGAGTACAGAGCATTTATATGTGATTTTATGAAGGCTTACCAAAGCATTCCTTTCAAGACACCAATGATCACCATTAAAGATATTTTTTCTTACAAATACTATTTATTCAAATTAAATGTTTTTTCCTACACGTGTTTCACTACCAAGCAGTTACTTGCTTGGCAGATCTTCAGGGAAATTAAATGTCTGGAATACTGGTTTCAACTGCCGACAAAACACAATGTGGCGTTGTAATAGTTGAGGTCACTTAAGAAGAGAAAAGGAAAAAAATAAAAATAAAAATAAAAATAAAAATAAAAGTCAAATTTAAAAAGCAAGGAAGAACAACGATAAAAAAAGAAAGTCCTAGAAAAGTCTTAGAAAAGTAGCTCGTGCATTATTTCTTCCACCAAGCCAACAAGCAAATAATCGGTCCCAAATACATTCAATAAAACCACAAAACCGGAACAATGTGCGATAATACACTTTCACGTCGGCCGGTACAATGATGAATAAATCCCCCCCACAAGAAAACAAAAGAACTAAAGGGTAATAAATCAACAATTGAAATAAGACTCTTTGAACTCGGACGAACATTTGTGTTGACTTTTCTTTGTGAGAAGTTGGATTTAGAATTCCCATACTATCATTGGATTGGAATGGTAACTTGTGAGCGGTAACTTGAATGATTTAGTTCTTTTGTTTTCTTGTGGGGGGGGGGGATTTATTCATCATTGTACCGGCCGACGTGAAAGTGTATTATCGCACATTGTTCCGGTTTTGTGGTTTTATTGAATGTATTTGGGACCGATTATTTGCTTGTTGGCTTGGTGGAAGAAATAATGCACGAGCTACTTTTCTAAGACTTTTCTAGGACTTTCTTTTTTTATCGTTGTTCTTCCTTGCTTTTTAAGTTTGACTTTTATTTTTATTTTTATTTTTATTTTTTTCCTCTTCTCTTCTTAAGTGACCTCAACTATTACAACGCCACATTGTGTTTTGTCGGCAGTTGAAACCAGTATTCCAGACATTTAATTTCCCTGAAGATCTGCCAAGCAAGTAACTGCTTGGTAGTGAAACACGTGTAGGAAAAAAACATTTAATTTGAATAAATAGTATTTGTAAGAAAAAATATCTTTAATGGTGATCATTGGTGTCTTGAAAGGAATGCTTTGGTAAGCCTTCATAAAATCATATATATATATATATATATATATATATATATACTATATTTTATTATTAATAATATTATTATACTGATTTTTATTTATTTACATATGGATAATTTCTTATTATTTTTACTTCGTTCCTCGATTGAATTTTTTTAACTCTTATCCTTTATATATTTTCAGTTATTGATTTTCTTCATCCTTACTTAAAATTATTTTTATATTTCTTTTTTTTATTTCATCTAAAATACTATATATCATGATTATCATGATGAGTGATATTATAAATATGATTGTATAAAACTATATGCGTCGGTGTTTTGTATCTTTTTAAAGTGTTTACCATTACATAGAAGGTATTTTGGAGAGAAGGCGTTTTTCCGCCACATTAAAGCCCGCCCTTCTGTCTAACTTCAGAGGAAGCAATTAAATAGTCACACACACGTACATGTGGATAAGCTATTTAAAGGTCAATCTACTTTTTGAAACGAGGCAGCAATTTAATTTTCGTTAAACCGAATATTTGTTTACCGAAATGGATTCTACCAACACAGGACACCTGCCGCATGTGTACATTCCATTTGTTTCAAACGTCTATTTTTATGAACCCCCCCCCAGGTCGACACACGTGCGGGGAGACGGGGCTCAGCGCATTCGATAATTGATTTGTCACGTGTTTCAACAAAAAAAATAAATGAAAGTAAACAAACTTAACATCCTCCGTTCGCGAACAGATATTGAAAATTAAAACAGATAAACGCTCCGAAGTCGAGCAGGAACATGGTATCTACATCATTTGCCGCCATTAAATTGAAAAAAAAAACGCTGTGAGGTTTCTGCATTTTATCATATCGAAGTTCTACGGTATGTCTGCAACAGAAACTACGTCTAGGGACGTACGCTTTTTTCCTGGAGATTTCATAAAAGATCTGCGACATTGAGAAGCACTTTCTTACTAGCAAGGCTATCAGGCGTCGCCCGTGTATAATCTATATAATAAAAGTTAACGTACGTGTGTCCGGCTCGCTTAAATCATAACGTAAGCAAATTTATATTCATGAGCAAAGAAATTTATATTCATGAGCAAAGAAAGTGAGGCTCAAAGACAATGATAATAATAATATCAAATATCCAATGAGAAAATATAACAAATTCATTATGGTGTGATGGTGATCCACCATGATCTGGGAATATATGGACTCTTCCAAACACTATGTATAGATGAGATTACGACGAGGTCTCGAAGCGGTCTCTCCGTTGCTTTAGTTACTAAAATACGCTGGACTGCTAAATACCAGTCGAGGATCCGTTGTTGAAAATCACTCCGGCAGAAACTTGCCCTTTTCGGTGTCCTTATACCTGTCGGGCTGTGGTATTTATCGTAGGTAGTTCTAAGAAGTCCACCCTCCCAGGCTTTGCCTCCCCTCTTTGGGATGGTATAAGTTTATTGCTTACTGTAAGCGATAAACTTACTCCACCCCAAAGAGGGGAGGCAAAGCCTGGGAGGGTGGACCTCCTACAACTGCACAGGACAAACCCACAAACCGGCAGAATCAAGACCCGAAAGCCAAGACGATACCGGTCTATGGGGTGTAGTATCCATCGGAACATATACTACACTGTGATCCCAGACAAAAGACCAAATGACCCGATCAAGGAACTAATTTCAAACAAATGTTTCTATCTGAAAGCAATCCATCTGAACAAGAAGAAGAATTCCACAAGCTTTGTCGACCCTGGTTATAAACCGTGAAACCCCAAAGGAAAAAACGCATGTTAACACCAGAGATATTAAAAATCGAGTAACGTTGTACTCTTTACAACGGCTGTGCGGTTTAGAACTTATTAATGATCGTTCCGCGATGAGGAATTTGGCAGTTCGCTATTCGCGAATGCAGGGCGTGTCACGACAATGACATGTGTTAGCATGAAGTTGTGCTACATAGATGAACGCTGTGCGATCGTAATCATATGTAGATGCTTTTCACGGTGTATAAAGGCTCCCGGGAGAAGGTTTGGTTATATGCGGGATGTCATCGGGCGAAAGAAAGGGGGGGGGGTGAAAAGGGGCGCGGAAGGGAAGGGGGAAAAGAATTGTGAGAAAGAAAATTATTAAGAGGAAACGGTAAGTAGAATAACAAGAAAGATAGAAGAATTACGACAATGGATAAAGAATGAAATGCGGATAAAGCAACATATAAAAGAGTGAAAAGGAGAGGAAAAAGAAAAAAAGGAATAATAATGATGATAAGAAGAAGAAGAAGAAGAAGAAGAAGAAGAAGAAGAAGACTGATATATACATAAATAAAATAAGAAGGAAAATACTGACTAAGGCAACAAGGACAAGAGAAGGAACAGATGCGTACAGAGATGAAAATAAAAAGTTGAAGAAGAAATTCTCTAAGTAGAGATTACAAGACAGGTGGGAAATGATGATGAAGAAAAAGAATAAGAAGTGGAAGAAGAAAAAGAAGGCCAAAAAAAAGAAGAAGAAGAAGAAGAAACAGTTGATAGAATGACGAGTGGCAAGAGAAAAAGAAAGCTAACAAAGTCGTGGTACAATAAGGTGAAAAGCAAGAATAAAAGGAACATGAGGAATGGAGTATTTATTTACTCCTCTCCAGGAGTTAGGCACAAGGCCAGTTTTATCTTACTCCCACAAGTAAGATGTGACCCAAGGTCGGGTCAGGAAAGTGGGGTTTGAATAGCACGCGCTCGAGAAAGTGACCACTCTGGCCATTAAAAATTGCCTGGGCAGCCCCGTCGGCATTCCCTAGTAGGGGCGCCTCAGACAGTAAACAATACACTTACTCCTCCCCAAAGAGGGGAGGCGAAGCCTGGGAGGGTGGACCTCCTAGAACTGCACAGGACAGACCTATAGACCGGCGTAAATCAAGCCCCGAAGGCCAAGACAATACCAGTTTATGGGGTGCAGTATCCATCGGAACAGATACTACACTTTGATCTTAGCCAAAAGGCCAAGTGGAGTAGGTCAACAACAACAAAGACAGGCGCCCTAATTCGACGAGGAAGAAAAAAAAAAGAAAGATGAATATCAACATCAGAACAACAACCATGATAACAAGAACAATAGAGAAAAAGGGGCAAATCAAGACACAGGTAAAAGAAGAACAACAAGGAACGAGAAGAAGAAGAAGAAGAAAAAGAAGAAGAAGAAGAAGAAGAAGAAGAAAATGAAAAGAAGAAGAAGAAGAAAGAAAAGCAGAAAGAAAATAAAAAGAAGAAGAATAAGAAACAGAAGAAGAATAGGTAGAAAAAGAAGAAGAAGAAGAAAATAAAAAGAAGAAGAAGAAGAAAGAAAAGCAGAAAGAAAATAAAAAGAAGAAGAAGAAGAAACAGAAAAAGAATAGGAAGAAGAAGAAGAAGAAGAAGAAGAAAAATCAAAACGACAAAAACAACAAAGCAAAAAAGGAAAGATTGGTACGGATTGAAAGAAAAGAAAAAAGGCTTGCCAACAAAACAAGAACAAAGAAAGACATTCAGAGAATTTAGAGAAAATAAAACTTTAAACAAGAATTTCACTAAGAAGAAAAAAACATGTTGACTCAAATAAAACAGACATAGAAGAAGAAGAAGAAGAAGAAGAAGAAGAAGAAGAAGAAGAAGAAGAAGAAATGAAGAAGAAGAAGAAAAATAGAAGAAAAAAAAGAGAAGAAGAAGAAGAAGAAGAAAAAGAAGAAGAAGAAGAAGAAGAAGAAAAAAAAAGAAGAAGATGAAAATATGAAAAGGATGGGGAATAAAAACAACTCCAACAACTAAGTGAAGAAATAAAGAAAGAAGAAGAAGAAAAAGAAGAACTACAACATCAACAACAACAAAACAATAATACTAACAAGATCTTTAATATGTATAAAACATAAAATCTAACCTAAATATGCATATAGGGTCGGTCTGAAATACAACGGGAGTGGACGTGTTGTGGGAGCTATGGGCGAAAAAAGAGTAAGCATATTGCGTTCATATCTAGTGTGATATAAAGTAGAGTACAGCACAGTGTTGGACCAGAGTCAAAAGCGACCAGTAGAGTTCTTTTTCCAATAGCTACTACACCAAGGTGTAGGGGAGGGCGCCACTTTTTTCCTTGGATTGCTCTACTTACCCTTGATCCTGCCATTATAATGCTGAGTGTATAGCAAATAGGCATCAAGCACTATTTTTTTAATATTCGGTATACCTTGACTGAGGATTGAACTCTGGCCTCCAGGCTCATTAACGAACACTTTGGACTCAAGACGAGGGTTACTCCAAACAGGGTAACCTTGTTTGCTTGTTGTTTGGCAATGGAACAAATTGTTTTCTGGCAGCATCTGTCCCGATACCTTTCAGACGAAACTCATAGTTTAGCTCGTGCAAATAATTCTTCAATTTTTCAGCTACTTTAAGTAAGCAAAAAATATATATAATGGAAAACAAAAACAAGCGGGTTTTTTTAGTTAAACGTTAATAATCTCTAAATAGATAATAAACAAAATATAAAAAAAATATAAAAACATTTTTCTGGAGACAATTCTAGAGATGATGCACGCTTTCCTCCATTTTCTAGTGGCCTATTTTAAATTCATTGTTGAACTTGCGGGATCATATGATAATTCGTTGGGAACGTGAATACGTTAAACATTCTCCGATGGCTATATCTATGATATAGTTAAACATTTCCTAACCCTAACCCTAAACCTTACCTTCTCTGATTGCTATATCTATGATATAGTTTTTTAAATTCCTCCGATGGCTATATCCATTATATAGTTAAACATTCCCTAACCCAAACTCTAACCCAAAAATTCTCCCATGGGAATATCCATGATATAGTTAAACATTTCTTAACCACGAGATGACCGGAAACAATGGATTGAATTGCCATTCCTTAAGAGAGATTGATAATCAAAGAATACGGTTCACCGAGTATTTGTTTACATTAGACTTGAAGATAACAATGCTGTAGTCTGTTGTTGACCAGTCTCGTGGTAAAAAAGGTAAAGGTCGCATAGCCTGGACGCGCACGAGTGTCGTTGCCGACATCGCACACTGCCCATGGCCGTAGCGGCGGTGATTTGTTAAGAATCACCGTGTCTAGGGCACAGCATATGGAAGGCGGAGCCCATCCCTCTCCTTCCGCTGCCTTGAACCTTCCCTGAGTTTTAGTCAGGTACCCATTTACTGCTGGGTGGACAGAGGGAGTTTACAGACCCGAAAATTCGCATGCTGTGAGTGAGATCGAACCCGGGTCGTCCAGCCCAAAGACAAGTGCTATAACCACTGGTCCACAGGCCCTCCCCAGTCTCGTGGTATCAGGTTCCATATATGGGATGTTCTTGGAAAGAAACATTATTCATAGAAGTTTCGTTTTTTTTTTGGTAACGAAAAAGAGAAAAGAAAGTTCTTTGCTATAGTTGTAGCTAGACGAGTTCTTTCTGTGAATGTTTTACTGTGGTTACCAAGGAGTGGAGTTCAGTCAGGCACCTGCTTTATCACGAAACTTCCAAACTCTTAATGAATGAAATGGCTTCATTTACATGTAGACATTTTCATCATCGTTAGTGTCGGTAAATTATTCTGTAACGACTTGATTTCTGAGTTCGAAAGTGAATATATTTTAATGCGGCGATTAATTGTAGCTATGGGCGTATTTTCGAAACGCGTAAACATTTGTTGGAATCGAAATGGCAGATATCAGATTGCGGGAAATTACTTATGCGATGACCTGATACGAATTTTGCTGAAAATCCTAATAACTATAAATAAATAAAAATTATTTAAAATAAAATAAAAATTTTGTTCGTATTACTTAAATCAGTTTTATTGATTTAAAGCCTACCTTATTTCCTCGGGTCTTTTTTTCTCTTGGAGAACTCGTGAGTGGATCGAAGTGGGTAATTCGAATAATTCGAAGTGGGTAATTCGAATAATTCAAATATGCAGAATCAAATTCATACGAAGCAGCGAAATATTCGCACTTATTAAAAGAATCTTCGATTGTACAAATGTCAAGATTGAAAATATGCTTCAATATATTCGTTCTTTCTCTTTCTCCCCCCCTCTCACTATTCTTTTTATATCTCTCCACACACCGTGTTCGAGTTCTGACGGTTTATTGCACTACTTTAACTAATTCTCTTGGGAAAGGTATGAACCCCGACGTCCTCCTTACAACTATGGATTACATAGTAGAGTAGACGAGATTCCCAAGCCTTGATTGAGCAACTAGTCTAAGCGGAGAAAAACTCCGAAATAACAATAGTCGTCCTGTGCTTATCCAGAGAGTATTCTTAGTCGTACTGGATTTTTCTTTGCCTCTGGACTTAAGTAGTACCGGTTCATGAAAGGTGCGGTTTGGGATTACTCAACCGTTGCTTCACTATAGACTGCCGGTAATATTCTTGCTTTCTCAAGACTCAAAGGACAGTTGTACCATATAATGGATGACCCATCGGCTCGTCATTATTTTTCTCATCTCTTTCTCGCTCTTCCCTAAACTCCGGCAACATGTCCATACTCGTGTTCTCTGTCTATATGTTTTTCTAAAGCAACCATCTTTCTTTTATGACATCATCCATTTTTAATTAATCTATATCTCTCATTCTCTCACTCTCTCTCAAAGAAATAAGTTTCTTTATTCTTGTTTTTTGATGAAAATTTTTTTTTTTTAAATGACTCAATACTGGTTACCCCTGAAGAAGGAATTTTATTCCGTAATCGATAGGATTAATGTAAAAAAAAAATTAATCTTGTATTGCTAATTTGGCTTATATTTCAATTTTATTAACTTACCCTGCAATACTTGAAAATTTGAACGACAACCACACACTTTACTTGACAGCGTGCCAGCGCATTTCTCGTTCGACACCGGTTTTTGAATCCTAACCGCCATTTCTTACAGCACGGCGATGACGTCGTACCACCAAGGACGTTTATCAAATACACAAAGAAATAAGTTTCTTTATTCTTGTTTTTTGATGAAAAAAAAAGAGAAAAAAAATGACTCAATACTGGTTACCCCTGAAGAAGGAATTTTATTCCGTAATCGATAGGATTAATGTAAAAAAAAATAATAATAAATTTATCTTGTATTACTAATTTGGCTTATATTTCAATTTTTATATATATATATATATATATATATATATATATATATATATATATATATATATATATATATATATAAAAGGAAATAGTAGTTTGTTTGAAGCATTGCTGGTAAATAGAAATGTAAGTTCGTAATCCGAGGCAGGAGCAATGCGATATAGGAACCGGAAGGTGGAACAGATGAAAAAAAATAATTGAGAAGAGAAAATGTGAATGGAATCTCAAATCAATTCATTAATATTTCATGATTTAAATACCAAAACAGAAAAAAAGGTGTACTGTCAAGCTCTCGAAAATTAAAGTTTATTCCGGACCTTTTAAATAGCTTGACAGTGAATTTTTTTTTTCTATTTACTGTTTCTGTATTTAAACCGTGAAACATTAATGAATTTCTTGGAGATTCCATTCATATTTTCTCCTCTCATTTATTTTTGTTCATATGTTCCACCTTCCTGTACCTATATCGCATTGCTCCTGCCTCGGATTACGAACTTACATTTATATATATATATATATATATATATATATATATATATATAATATCCTCTTCTGGGTGAAAAACCCTTTAATATTAAAAAACATATTTATAGTTTAAAGCCTTTTAAAATATCTAGTAGCCTTAAAAGTAGAGCCCTGTTTAAACTTAAAACAGATTGTTATCATTTCTGCGATAAGCAAGTTCCGCTTGAGCGTTGAATACTGTTAGGCACTGTTAAACGACAAGACGCTTCCCCCCGCTTTCTGGGTAAGTGTACCTTAATTTCAACTACTGTCTGTGTCGATTTCTCGCGACCGCGTTGTCCTGAGCGCTTGTCTCGTGATTCTAGGCTGAATCTACGAACTGCGTTCGAGCCCATGCAACTGTCTGCAACTGTCTGCAACTGCCACTCCTGCACTGATGAGAGTAAGAGAGCCCGAAACGACGTCGTCTATAGGTGAAATACACTTTAATTTATATTATATATATATATATATATATATATATATATATAAATATATCTATATATATATATATATATGATAAAGAATGGAAAAATGTTCCGACGTAATGGAAAATGAAATAAGGAAAACCAAAATATTAATTAAATATCCATCTACGTTTCACCTTTATTAGGTTTCATCAGGATGGGAGATTAAATAAAAATAAAAATTCAGCAACAAGTACCAAAGTCTGAAAAATAAATGTGAGGAAGCGCTCAGCAGTTAGAACGCTGAGAAATATACTATCTGACCAGATAGCGTTTTTAAGGACAACATTTTCTTTGATTCATTTTAATATTCCAATAGTGTTCGACATCTTTCGGCTGGCCATCATTTCCGTCTCAGTGACAATTATAAACGAGTGGCTGTTGGCTTTGGTAATTGGTGACTCAACTAATCAAAAGAAACAAATAAATAAATGACCTAAATAAAGACGAAGATAACAATATCAGCAGCATATTCTGACGGCGATGAGCGATCCAGACGAGAAGTGGCGGTAAGAGGGGAATGAAGAAAGTAATAGCAGCAGCAGTGTAACTGAAGAAGAATAAATGAATGACGTAAATAAAGAAGAAACGGAAAAAAACAAAAGGAGCGTAAAATTGAATATAGCGAAAAAAAAATGAATGACGTAAATAAAGAAGAAACCGAAAAAGAATAAAAGGAGCGTAAAATTGAATATAGCGAAAAAAAGAAGAAGAAAAGAAACACGTTTAACGCACCAACGTCAACCTACGGGTCAGAGGTCGTCTAGTCAATATTCTAAATGGTCTACGTTGTTAGTAGTCATCAATGTATCACCGTGTAAATACCAGCCACGAATCTGAACGGGAAACACGTGGGGAAACCCTTTTGGCCAAGATCAAAGTGTAGTATCTGTTCCGATGGATACTGCACCCTATAGACTGATATCGTCTTGTCCTTTGGGGCTTGATTCCGCCGGTCTATGGGACTGTCCTGTGCAGTTCTAGGAGGTCCACACTCCCAGGCTTTTCCTCCCCTATTTGGGGAGGAGTAAGTTTATTGCTTACTGCCTGAGGCGCCCCTACCGGAGAATGCCGACGGGGCTGCCCAGGCAATTTTTAATGACCAGAGTGCTCACCTGTCGGGCGCTGGCTGTTCAACCCCCACTTTCCCGACCCGACCTTGTGGGAGTAAGATAAAACTGGTCTTGTGCCTAACTCCTGGAGAGGAGTAAATAAAAACACGTGGGGAGACCGCAAGTTAAGCCACTTTGAAAATCACGGAGAGTATTATTCGACACTACGCGGCAAATCATTTTTCATGACCTGCAAAATGCGAACGAACGCGGCGTAAAAATGGACGCTGAAGGATGAGAAGCGACTCCGTAGATTTATGTGGCGATATTTAATTCCACAGACGCTGGGTACTTTTGCTAATAATGCGCAAACATCGCTCGGTTCGTGTAAAATTTCGCAAGCACTTAAAGAATGCATCTGCACAGTATACTGCGCCCGAAAGTATAACTATTTTCCGCGTCACGACAACGCAGGTACGATTTTCAGCCAATCAACATCGCAAAGCGTGAAAAACCGTAAGAATCAGGGTAGCTGAAATTGCTTCACCCAGCACCCGTTTCGTTCTACATATTTCTACTTCAAATTAAGAAGGTTGAATTACATATTTAAAAAGATGAACATCAAATTAAAAACAAATTTTCATATGAGAAAAGTGAATTAGAAATTAGCAAATTATGATTTTCAGATAATTCTCTCTTCCCTGTCAGCCCCTCTCTTTCTCTCTCTCTGACACACTCACACACACGCACAAACGGAGTTTACTAAATTCCAATGAAATTGTCCTTTAATACAAGTGAAGAAATTCGAATAACACAAATGTTCTTTAACATAAATAAATATATACCTCATATACCAATTAAAGTGAATTTCGCTTCTTTTATTAACCACTATATCCTTGTAAACATTGTGTATATTTGTTTCGTCAATTATTAATGCTTGTTGTCGAAAATGTGCTTTCTTTTCGTTCGTTTTCTATATTTTTTACATTTTTTCCGGCTTGACAGCTTCCTCTAATAGTCATCCATCCATACATCAGAAGGTATTTTAGCTCTCATACTCAGATCTACTCTCACTGACACACATTTTCTTCCGTGCGATCTTCCTAGGTTAAATGTTTCGTTGTAACAGCGTTATTATTTCATTTGTTCGCTGGTAGGTACTCAAAATTTTCTAACTAAATCGGAACACTCCTTTAACTTACATTTAAGGGGGTGTTTCGATTGGCTAATCCAAAGTAAAATAAATAAAATATATCTCATATACAAATTAAAGTGAATTTCACTTATTTCGTTAACCACTATATCTTTGAAAACATTGTGTACATTTTTTCGTCAATTATTAGTAAAAATAAATTGGTATTAATCAGAATTGTACAACTTTGTTGACCGGTTTGATTCTGTTATCAGCATTCTTGCAAGAGTGACCATATAATGGTTGCTAATATCCCTAACTGAAAGTGGTATGATAGAATCGACTGGATTCGAACTTGGAACACCCAGGTCGTCAGTCCGTGTCGTTATCCACTTAACCATTGTCACCTTCACGTCAATTATTAATTCGTGTAGTCGAAAAATATGTTTTCTTTTCGTTCGTTTTCTATATGTTTTACATTTTTCCGGCTTGACAGATTCTCCTAACAGTTATAAATTAAGAGCCATTTTAACTCCCATATTCAGATCTACTTCCACTGACACACACTTTCTTCCGTGAGGTCTTCTTCATAGGTTAAATGTTTCGTCAGAACAGCGTTATTATTTTTATTTGTTCGCTGATAGATACTCCACATTTTCTAACTAAATCGAAACACTCTTTTAACTTACATTTTTAGACGGTGTTTCGTTTGGCTAATCCAAAGATTTTCTTTTACGCTTACTGACGGGTCGTGATTTCGATCCCTACCGCCGACTGGGTTGTAAACAAATACGTTTATTTGTAATTAGACAATTAGTCTTCAAATAATATGGGCATCAACAGAAAAAGATTGGTGTTATT
>OY744543.1:72849939-72862439 GCA_963556195.1 Sepiola atlantica | reverse complement strand
AAAGAACTTATCTTCTTTTTCTTCTCTCTCCTTCTCTCTCTCCCTCTCTTTCTCTCTCTTTCTCACTCTCTCTTTCTCTCTGTTTCTCTCCCTCTCTCTCTCTGTTTCTCTCTCTCTCTTTCTCTCTCTCTCTCTTTCTCTCCCTCTTTCTCTCTCTCTTTCTCTCTCTTTCTCTCTCACTCTCTCTTTCTCCCTCTCTCTGTTTCTCTCCCTCTCTCTCTTAGTCTCTCTTTCTCTCTCTTTCTCTCTCTTTCTCTATCACTCTCTCTTTCTCCCTCTCTCTGTTTCTCTCTCTCTTTTTCTCTCTCTTTTTTTCTCTCTCTCTTTATCTCTCTTTCTCTCTCTCTCTCTTTCTCTTTCTCTTTCTCTCTCTTTCTCCCTCTCTCTCTCTCTCTTTCTCCCTCTGTCTCTTTCTCTTTATCTCTCTTTCTCTCTCTCTTTTTCTCTCTCTTTCTCTCTCTTTCTCTCTCACTCTCTGTTTCTCCCCCCCTCTCTCTCTCTCTGTTTCTCTCTTTCTCTCTTTCTCTTTCTCTCTTTTTCTCCCTCTCTATCTTTCTCACTCTCTCTGTGCCTAAAACCAAACGGAACATCTAGGAACAATGATTTTTCTCAGAAAATTCCATCCGCGTAACAAATACCACGGGACTACTTCCCAACCGACTACAACATGGTTGTCTTCAAGTACTACATTAATAAGTACTTGTTGAGTCGTCTTCTCGGACAATCAAATTCTGAAAATTCCACCCATCATTTAAAATCCTCTCATGGTGTTGTTTATCGTTCAACTGACAACGTATTTAACCCTTATCCTTGAGTGGCTTCCGGGCCTTTATAAACGGTGACCCATTAGTAAAAAGAAAAAAGAAGTCATACGCAATATATTCATGCGTTACTGTAATTCTCCCCTCTCTCCATTGCTCCCGCGCACCCTCGGCGAGTTTGTAAGTGTGACGTGATAACGAATTGTTTACAATTATAACATTTTGTTTTATTTAACTTAAATTAATATTAAGATAGAGTAAATGTCATACGTAGTGTATTCTTATACTCTCCCCCCCCTCTCTCTCTCTTTCTTTCTCTTTCTCTTTCTCTCTCTTTCTCTTTCTTTCTCTCTCTTTCCCCCTCTCTCTCTTTCTCTCTCTATTTCTCCCTCTCTCTCTCTTTCACTCTCTCTTTCTTTCCCTCTATCTCTATTTATCCCCCCTCTCTCTCTCTTTCTCTCTTTATCTCTCTCTTTCTCTCTCTCTTTCTCTCTCTATCTTTCACCCTCTCTCTCTCTCTTTCTCTCTCTCTTTCTCCCTTTATCTCTCTCTCTTACTCCCTCTCTCTCTCTCTCATTTTCTCTCTCTCTCTCTTTCTCTCTCTTTCTCTTTTTTTCTCTCTCTTTCCCCCTATCTCTCTTTCTCTCTCTCTCTTTCTCCCCCTCTCTCTCTCTTTCTCTTTCTCTCTCTCTTTCTTTCTCCCTCTCTCTCTTTCTCTCTCTCTCTTTCTCTCTCTCTCTTTCTCTCTCTCTTTCTCTCTCTTTCGCCCTCTCTCTCTCTTTCTCTCTCTATATTTCACCCCCTCTCTCTCTTTCTCTCTCTCTTTCTCCCTCTATCTCTCTCTCTCTTACCCCCTCTCTCTCTCCTTTTCTCTCTCTCTCTCTTTCTCCCTCTCTCTCTTTCTCTCTCACTCTCTAGCTTTCCCTCTCTCTGTTTCTCTATCTCTTTCTCTCTCTCTTTCTCTCTCTCTCTCTTTCTCTTTCTCTCTCTTTCTTTCTCCCTCTCTCTCTTTCTCGCTCTCTCTTTCTCTCTCTCTTTCTCTCTTTGCCTCTCTTCCTCTCATGCTATTTTTATTTCTCTTTCAGTTTTGTTTTTGTTTTATTTTACAGATTTTGTAATCGCGATGTAAATACGAGTTGTCGTAAGTCGCGAACGTCGTAACCCGCGGACTTGACGAGAGAGAAGGAGAAAGAGAAAGAGAAAGAGAGAGAGAGAGAAAGAGAGAGAAAGAGAAAGAGAAAGAGAAAGAGAGAGAGAAATGGAGAGAGGGGGAGGGGAGAGGGGGGGACCTCCAAGTACTTAGCGACCATTACTGAACGCCTTACGTCCATGTGGTTTATTTTGGTGTTTAGTAATGGCCGTCCTTCACTTTAAGCTTAACATGTTGCCATTTTCACGTGGTGGCATTTAAGTATATATCAATTATTATACTAAGGAATTTTCCAATATCTTTTAATCCCACAAAATACATGTAAAAATATTCCTTGATTTAGGGTTTGATTTACGTTTGAAAAAAAAAACTATTTTAATTGTCTAATTAAGAAGCTTTGAGTCATTTTAAACAAAGAAAGAAAATGCAGTTTGAATTCCCAGAGAAACTAACTAAATCCAAGATATCGCAGACTTAGCACTTGCATAAGCCGACTTACCGCTGGAAAATTCACAAATAAAAAAGGGGATTCGAGTGTCTAACAGTGAAACAAAAACAGGGGATCTTAACTTGAGCGTGAAATATAAAATGGGGGATCATCATTTATAACTTAAAGTAATTATAAAAGCTCAATAGTTTAAGAACAGAGCTATGATATATTAAATATTTTTATGTAATGTATACCATATCAATGTTATAAAGGACAGATTCACGTGATTTTATAAAACTTATTATTGATTCAGCATACAATTGGTTCGGCTAACACGAATATATTTGTAAAATGCTCTTGTGCATTTATTTCTTGGAGAGAGCGAGAGAGCGAGAGAGAGAGATATATATATATATATAGAGAGAGAAAGCGAGAGAGAGATAGAGAGAGCGAGAGAGATAGATAGATAGTAAGATAATACTTTAAAGATATAAATAATATATTTAACCAGTAGACTATCAGGATAAAAACAAAGCTCAATATAGTGTATAGAGCAATAATATGCATTGAATGACATAATAAAATGAAGAATTAATCAGATTTTATTAAAGTTAAAAAAACAAGGAGGGATACTGCGTCCTTAACGCATGAGTTTTCAAAAAGATTCTTCTCCCCAGAGGACCATTACCGCAATGACATTACTGCAGGTAATAAAAATTAAGCTTTGAAAATATATAAATCAATATATAAAAAATATATAAAAACATATAAAATATGTTGGCCAAAAACACACTTTTTTGTTAAACTTATACAGTTCACGGAACTATGGTCTTGTTACATTCATGTGGTAACATATATGTATCCTATCCTTTTATCTATTTGTATTTCTAATCATTGATCATCCGCTTTAATTATTCATCTAAATATTCTTGTATTAAAATATATATTTTAACTGACCGTCCTTTGTTGTTTCGGCCAGTTATTTCCTTTTTTCTTCGGGTTTTTAGTCATCTTATTCTTTATATAAATTTGTTTGCTACATTTTTTTATAACCGTAAATTTAGGTGACTTCAGTTTTGGTCGGATATATATATATATATATATATATATATATATATATATATATATATATATATATATATATATATATATATGTGCGTGGGTGTGTGTGGGTGTGTGGGTGTGTGTGTGGGTGTGTGTGTGGAGTGTGTGTGTGTGTGTGTGGGTGTGTGGGTGTGTGGGTGTGTGGGTGTGTGGGTGTGTATGTGGGTGTGGGTGGGTGTGTGGGTGTGTGTGGGTGTGTGGGTGTATGTGGGTGTGGGTGTATGTGTGTGTGTGTGTGGGTGTGTGTGTGTGTGTGTGGGGGGGTGTATGTGCCTGTGTGTGTAAAACATGACAAACGGAAAACAGGTTAAGATGCAGGAGAAAAACAAAAACAAGAGATTTGACCTGTTTCGTTCGTTTTAGCGAACGTCTTCGGAAAAACTGAAGATTTGGAAATAATTTTATTTTGAAGGCACACACATGGGAGAAGGAAAAGATGATCCGATTGGACGATATTGGAAGACTTTTAGTGACATTGAAATATGATTTGACAAGTGAGTAATACATTCTTCTTCATTTCTTATTTTTTTGTTTAAATATTTTAATTTCTTTTCTTTTTCTTTTTCACTTTCACACCTACTGAGCTAGTATAAGGGAGGCGGTAGGCGGAGGGAGTAAAGGCGATAAGAGGGAAGAAGACAGAAAAACTAGCCAGGATAACACACACATAGAGTAGAAGAGATATATATATATATATATATATATATATATATATATGTATATATATATATAAATATATATAAGCATGCATGCAAATATTTATGTAAATATATATATAAGTATAAATAAACACAAACAATGCATCACACATAGGAGTGAGCATATATATATATATATATATATATATATTAGTCTAAAGAAGCTTTGAGTCATTGTAACAAAAAGAAAAGTAAAATGCAGTTTAAATTCCCAGAGAAACTAACAAAATCCAAGACTTAACATTCGTTTGGAAATTCATAAATAAATAAAAATAATAAGTAAATAAAATAAAAAAAGAAGGGGGTTAAGTATCTAACAGTAAAACAAAAACAGGAGACCTTAAGCGTCTAATATTAACACGGGGATCATCAGCTGTTTACAATATATATATATATATATATATAGAGAGAGAGAGAGAGAGAGAGAGAGAGAAAGAGGGGGAGGGAGGCAAACAGCCACTAAGACAGAAGAGAGAGCGAGGATAAAGATTAAGATAGATTAAGTTGAAGATAATATGGATTCGAATGATCTCAGTTAGATAAGTACAGATTAAGAAGGAATCCTGAAGTGCATACAAACTAGCTGACGTACCCACCTATTCCGGGTTTCTCATTTTTTTTTTGAATTTTACAGCCAAGTTTATAAGTTTAAAACATCTTTTAAACATTTCACAGCTATTTTTAATTAAAAAAATAAAAAAACAGTTATTTAGGTTTATGACCACCGGTATCGTCTATGAAAAAAACTGGATCGCTACAACAAAAATATACAATTGTCTATTGCGAGACTCCAAATCTAACAGATAGCACAACATATTAGAACAGACGACGTACGTTTATCTACACGGTCAGGGATCAAACGAAAATATTTAATCTTTTTAATCTACTTAGACTGTGTTTACAAGTTCGGTGTACGGATACAAAATTTAACGATGATTCTCCATGAAAATTATAAACGATTCGCACGTGAACAATTTATAATTTTCACCGGAGATTTTTTACGATTTTCACCGCCAGTGGCATAATTTATTAAAACAAAAACAAATCTTTGTGTCGATTGTTTCTTTACATAATGTGATATCAACATCAGTTACTTTGGCTTTCAATTAAACAAAAATGGTGGTTGTCCTTTAAGTGTTTAATTACTAAACATAAACATTTTTAAGTGTTTAATTACTAAACATAAACATTTTTGGATTTATCGCGTTTTGTACTGAAAAGGATTAGTTTTTTTTTAATACGACATAACCACGGTTTCACGTACTTATACGATCGTAAGATGCCGTAATACACGAATATTAGGTATAATTTTACAAATTGGATTTATCGCGTTTTGCATTCGAAATATTCATATATATCCGTGAATAATGACACCTATGTATCTGTGTAAATTATTTATTTGTGGATTTTTTTATTGTTTGTTTCTTTGTTCGTCAACTATTTATGTTAATATGTTCTATTACATCCAACTCTCTCTCTGTCTCTCTCTTGTTCTGTATATCTCTCTCTCTCTATATATATATATCTATATATATATATATATATATATATATATATATATATATATCTATATATATATATATATATATTTAGATTTTTCACTTATAAAATAGATCATTCAGTGTAGACCGGGTTGTTCCAATAAAAACAAGCTCGATGATACTCGATTACAGAATACAGAGCATTTATATGCGATTTTATGAAGGCTTACCAAAGCATTCCTTTCAGGACACCAATGATCACCATTAAATATAAATGTTTGTTTTCAAATATTATTTATTCAAATTAAATGTTTTTTCCTACTACATTGGTGTCCTGAAAGGAATGCTTTGGTAAGCCTTAATAAAATCACATATATATATATATATATATATATATATATATATATATATATATATATATAGAGAGAGAGAGAGAGAGAGAGAGAGAGAGTACTTTAAAAGAATTAATATTTTTTTAAATATGACATAACCATGGTTGCACGTACTTTTACGATCGTCAGATGCCGTAATGCACGAATTGTAGGTGTAATATAAAAATGGATTTATCGCGTTTTGCATTGTAAATGTTCATATATATATATATATATATATATATATATATATATATATATATATATATATATATATATATATCCGTGAAAAATAGCAACTATGTATCTGTGTTAAATTATTTATTTGTGGATTTCTTTCTGTTTTTTTTCTTAGTTAGTCAACTATTTATGTCAATATGTTCTATTACATCCAACTTTCACTCTCTCTCTCTCTCTCCCTCTCTCTCTCTCTATATATATATATATATATATACATATACATATATACATATCTATCTATATATATATATATATATATATATATAGATAGAGAGAGAGAGAGAGAGAGAGAGAGAGAGTACTTTACAGGATTTTTTTTTTTAAATATGATATAACCACGGTTTCACGTACTTTTACGATCGTCAGATGCCGTACTGCACGAATTTGAGGTATAATATAAAAAATGAATTTATCGCGTTTTGCATTCTGAATCTTCATATATAAGTAGCTAAAAAAACAATAAAAAATCTTTGTGTTTATTGTGTGTTTTTTTTTATCTTGACTTATTTTCATACTCTATATTGACTTTTATGCTTACTGTGTAGCGAAAGGGTACAGCTTATTATAAACACGCCGTTCGAAAGAAAGAAATAATGTCATGAGCGCTAACTTAATTGAGCGTGCATCAGAGTCGCAGACTTAACCACTGAATCGTAAACAAGACTTCTCTGTGAGAAGATAACAAGCGTGTTGATGTGATGCGCGCGCCCGTCATCCAGCGAAGCAGCCTCTCGTGTGTAACGCATGGAAAACAACAAGCGATGGCAGGCGTGTTCGAAGCACATGGCCAAAATAAAAGCCGTCATCGATTCCGCTCACTTCTGTCACTACTTCAACAAACCTCGATGGATCTTCACCCGGGCAGAATCATGCGACTGTTCGACAAGCAGACACGTGTGGCTAGAAAGGCGCGCCTTACATCCAGCTTCGAATAAAAAAAGAGGGAATATCAGTAAGCTAAAAATGGTTTTGCTTTGAAATGTTTTCTATTCTTGACGATTATCCACTTTTCGATTAGTTTTTCTTAACAGGTTGTTGATAAATATACATTTAGATAGATAAATTGTGAACACATTTACGTATATAGATTAGTTGACATTCGTAATGACATTTAGATATTGTTGTGGGGTACAAATCACCCCTATTGAAGAACTAATGGAAGCAACCATCTATAATAAATACCATGGTTGCAAAGACTCAAACAGAGGACATTCTAATTCATGTTTTACCGCATGGTAGGAATCCGGTCATCTCCTACACATTTAGTGGCGTTACTGTATTGCTATGAATAAACACATTGTGTATTTTAACCTGTCACAATTTGTGGTTGTTATCTTTGTGACCCCTAGCACGGGTCTACAACATATATCTAGCTAGATTATGTTTACTGTTTAATCCAGATAGATATGATATATCACATGGATATCGAGATTGATGAATTTAGATTTACTAAAATATGTATACTGTTGAATTTATATATATATATATATATATATATATATATATATATATATATATATATATATATATATATATATATATATATATAATGCAGGTAAAACATCCACAGAGTACTAATCCAAAGAATTTCAACCGGGTTTATAAAACGTGCTCAATATACAAATATAGCTTTTATATATGATGTTTTTTTATTTACGCTGACATGTACAAAATCTGCGACACTGGCATGTCGATGTTATCGATCAACAGCTATTACAAACTGAGATCTCATCAAGCAGATTTAGAATCCGATCTTAACCTTAGATCATATTTGATCATATTTGGAAAGAAACAAATATGATCTAAGGTTAAGATCGGATGCTAACCCTGCCTGATGAGATCTCAGTTTATAATAGCTGTTGATCGATATCATCGACATGCCAGTGTCGCAGATTTTTTTACATGTATGTGTAAATAAAAATAATCATATATATATATATATATATATATATATATATATATATATATATATACATAAATATATATATATACATAAATATATATATATATATATATATATATAAATGTATCTATGTATATATATATATATATATAAATGTATATATATATATATATGTATATATATATGTATATATATATATATATATGTATATATATATGTATGTATATATATATATATATATATGTATATATATATATATATATATGTATATATATATATATGTATATATATATATATATGTATGTATATATATATATATATATATGTATATATATATATATATGTATATATATATATATATATGTATATATATATGTATATATGTATATATATATATGTATATATGTATATATATATATATATATATATATGTATATATATATTGGGGGTTAGGGTAAGGGTTAGGGTTAGGGTTAGGGTTAGGGTTTGGGTTAGGGTTTAGGGTAAGGGTAAGGGTTAGGGTTAAGGTTAGGGTTATGGTTGGGGTTAGGGCTAGGGTTAGGGGTAGGGGTAGGATTTAGGGTTAGGGTTTGGGGTTAGGGTTTGGCGTTAGGGTAAGGGTTAGGGTTAAGGTTAGGGTTAGGGTTAGGGTTAGGGTTAGGGTTAGGGGTTAGGGTTAGGGTTAGGGTTAGGGTTAGGGTTTGGGGTTAGGGTACGGGTAAGGGTAAGGGTTAAGGCTAGGGTTAGGGTAAGGGTAAAGTTTAGGGTTAGAGTAAGAGTAAGGGTTAGGGTTAAGGCTAGGGTAAGGGTAAGGGTCAGGGTTGGGGTTAAGGCTAGGGTTAGAGTAAGGGTAAGGGTTAGGGCTAAGGCTAGGGTATGGGTTAGGGTTAGGGTTAGGGTAAGGGTTAGAGGATAGGTTTATGGTTATAAAATGTTTGTTTTTTCTGCATGAAAAAGTTTATTGGTACTTTTCATTCGGCTTTTACCGGCTGTAAACATTCGGAAACTACCGACGCAAAGTCGCTTTTAGCTTGGGTCCTGATCAACAGTCTAGTTTATGCTCTGATACTACACTTAATCTTTTCTGTCCTCGGTCAGTGAAGAAAAAATAAATTCTTTTAGACTGAGGCAATTTTTACATTTTCCTTAATAAAAAGTGCCCCTTATTAAGGAGCTGGATTTTCCTTACATTTAAAACCGACCTTGTGTCTAACTCCACCCTCGTGGGTGGCAAATAAATTAGAACTTGAAATTAAAAACAAAATATGTTATTAAAACAAATGCGTTTTTAGGGGATGTGTTCAATATGCTTGAAAAAGGGGCGGCAAGAATAGTTAATGGATCAGAGTTCTTAATACTATATAGGACCCTTAAGCAGGGGTCATGTTTATTTTGGTTGAGGATACCTATATATATATATATATATATATATATATATATATGCAATGTCTTCCAAAAGTTTTGAGCACACTTCAATTTCTCATATCTGCTGGACTATGAATGACAGTAAGATGAAACTGGTACAATATTAAAGCTAATACTCTCTCTCTCTCTCTCTCTCTCTCTCTCTCTCTCTCTCTATATATATATATATATATATATATATATATATATATATATATATATATGAAGATAGATTGAATAAAAAGGATAAACATGTACGAATGACACATTTATTTCAATTTCGATTGTTCAATGCAAGGTGTACTCGGTTATTATTCTTTCCTTAAACCAAGTCTTTTCAAAGATAAAAATCTCATCATCAGTGGAATTACATATATATATATATATATATATATATATATATATATATATATATATATAGAGAGAGAGAGAGAGAGAGAGAGAGAGATAGAGAGAGAGCGAGAGAGAGAGGTCAAAGTATCTGTGTATATGTGTTTCCTATAGAAAGAAAGGTTAGACTATCTACAATGCAATCGACGTAATTTCAGAAAAATGTTTTTTATTTTCGACACACACTTGTTTTGGCTGATACAAAGAAATATTGATAAAAAAACTCCTAAAATTCAAGTGGGCTGGAAAATATAAATGAACGGTGTCAGTTTATATATATATATATATATATATATATATAAATCAACTTCTTAAGCCGAACGATGAGAACAAACTATGACTCAATATTTTTTTTCTTCTTCTTTTTCTTCTTCTTCTGTTTCCTCCTCTTCTTCATCTTCTTCTTCTTTTTCTTCTTCTTCTTCTTCTTCTTCTTCTTCTTCTCCTTCATTTTCTTCTTTTCCTACTTCTTTTTGTCTTTCTTCCACTTCTTCTTTTTCTTCTTCTTCTTCTTCTTCTTCTTCATTCTTCTTCTTCTTTTTCTTCCTTTTCTTTCTTCTTCTTCTTCTTCTTCTTCTTCTTCCTCTTCTTCTTCTTCTTCTTCTTCTTCTTTATCTTTTTCCAATTCTTCTCTTTCTTCTTCTTTTTCTTCTTCTTCATCTTCTTCTTCTTCATCTTCTTCTTCCTCTTCTTCTTGTTCTCCTTCTTTTTCTTCTGTTCGTACTTCTTTTTGTCTTTCTTCCTCTTCTTTTTTTTCATTTTCTTGTTGTTGTTGTTGTTCCTCTTCTTCTTCTTCTTCTTCTTCTTCTTCGCCCATACAACTTTGTAGGTTTAAAAGTAACTTGCAATTTAAAACCATAGTAAAAGTAAATGTGTCTCATCTTAACAAATTACAGATGTTTAATAGATTGTCCAATAATCAAAATAGATGTTGTATGTATTACATGCGTATGTCGTAATCCATCTATCTATGTAGGCCCCTCTTAGTCAACCTATAGCTCTCTGGTGTTGATGGTTGCTGCTCTGACGGACGATCGTAACTGATGCGTGATACCATTCATAACGAATAGTGTGTAAGGTTCCGTAAATAAAAAACATACACACATATAGATGCGCAAATACCCAGTCAACATACATATTCACACAGGAATGGCGACACATGGACACACGCAACTCAACCCGAACGGCAGAACCACTGACACACATTCTCACACACACACACATACACACAAATATTATTACTAAAGATATGATTATTTAGTCTAAGAGTATATATATATATATGTCTCTATTTCTCTCTTTCTCATTCTCTCTGTCCCTCTCCACACTCTCTCTCTCTCTCTCTCTCTCTCTCTATATATATATATATATATATATATATATATATATATATATATATATATATATAAATATATATATATATATATACTATTTGTAAATAAAATTATTAATACCTACAGACGCTAGCATTTAAAGCTTATTGCTCTCATCAGTGCAGGAGAGTAACAATTTCAGACGGTCGAGAGGCGCGAATTCGGTTCACAGAGTCAGTCTAGAATGTTCATGCATTCGCCATATCCACTCGGCCACCGGAAACTATCACATATATAAGGGAAATTAAGATATATATATATATATATTACTATATATACATATATATATATAGTAATATATATATATATACATATACATATATATATATACATATATATATATATATAAATATATATATATATACATATATATATATATATATATATATATTTATATATACCAAGAAGCGGTCACAGATAGAAGACTAGTACTTCCATAACCGTAAACAAAGCATAACCTATGGATTAGTTCGGCCAAAGTCCGTCATCTCACGGTGCCAATTCAAATTGGTTGTTTTGTTTTGATCTGTTGTGTTCGATAAGCATCTAATTATTATCTCGAGATATCAACAAAAATAACATAAAAATATCATTACGGGGTTTTTCTGTTAAAAAAAGGTATAATGTACTTTATTTACTATACGTGACAAACATTCAAACAATAATATTTTATGATATGCTAAGATCGATCAGGGTTGTAAAAATAAAAAAAATACTGTTGAATGTCTAACAAATCGTTCGTTTAATAATGATTTTTGATTTGTATTTTTGATTTTTTGATTTTGATTCTTAACGGTCCCAATCACGTGACTTTTGAAATTTAAATTTTGAATTCTGTTTTCATTCTGTCCAAATATGATGTAAGGTTAAGATCGAATGTTAACTCTCCCTGATGAGATCTCAGTTTATAACAGATGTTGATCGATAACATCGACATGCCAGTGTCGCAGATTTTGTACATGTCTGTGTAAATAAAATATAATCATATATAAAATCTCTATCTTATATCGAGCACTTTTTATAAACCCGGTTGAAATTCGTTGGATTACTATCCTGTGGATGTTTACCTAGGTTATATATATATATATATATATATATATATATATATATATATATATATATATATATATATATATATATATATATATATATATATATATAACTATGCCTATATATATATATAAACACGCACACC
>OY744543.1:72799939-72844939 GCA_963556195.1 Sepiola atlantica | reverse complement strand
TGATCTCTGTGACTGTGTGTTCGATTGCGCCTCTTTTTTTTATCGTACACGTACGAGCGCAAGTGAGCAAATGCGTGTGTTTAAGGTGGTTTATTTGTGTTAGTGGACTTCGAATGTTTACTTTGGGAGAATGAAAGAAGGAAACTGGCAAAATTGACGGAAGAAAAGAAAGACAGATTGGAAGGGAGAAGATACCATTGAAATGGGAAAGAAAGAAGAAAAAAGAAGGACAGATTGGAAGGGAGAAGAGACCACTGAAAGAGCGAAGAAAGAAGACAAAAAAGGAGGGCAGATTGACAGAAAAAGAAGGAGCATATAAGAACGGAAGGAAGGAATAAAAGACATGTACAAGGTTTCTTCCTACCTCTGCGTACCTTGAACTAAACGGAACTTCCATGAACAAAGTTTATTTCCAAGAACTACACGTCTGCTTCCCAGCTGACTACAACATAGTCGTTTTCAAGTTCAATGTAAACAAAGTCTTGTTGAGCCGTTCTCTTAAATAATCAAATTATGCCCAGTTTCAACCATTGTCTCCAATCCTCATGGTTATTGTTTCATCATCTACCTGATACAACCATTAACCCTTAACCCTTTATCCTCGAGTGGCTTTTATGTCTTGATAAGCGGTTACTCCTTTGTACAAAAAGACGATAGGATATTTAAATGAAGGGTTAGGGTTACGGTTAGGGTTATTAATGTCATTAATACAAAAAAACGATAGGATATTTAAAGGGAGGGAGGTAAGGGGAAAAGAAATGACAAATTAGAAAATAAAATAAGGGGCATTGAAAGAAAGAGGAAAGGACAGATAGAAGAATCGTGGGAAAAGAACATTTAAAAAAAACGAATGAAAATGAAAATATTCGACAAAACGAACACATTACTAGGGGGCTGCTTCGCTGCAAACTACAGCATGGAATTATTAAAATCCAATGTAAACAAATACGTGTTCGTGTAAGTAATCAAATTTGATTCATTCCATTCATCATTTTCAATTCTCTCGTAATATGTTTCATCATTAAACTTTCAATCTATGAATCGCATTAACCCCTGTTCTCGAGTGGATTTTTGTCTTGATAAGTGGCAACTGATTTTTATACAAGTTTAAGTACAATAAAAAGAAAAAAAGTAGATAAAAGCAAGAAACAAAGAACGAGAGAGAGAGATGGATTAAGATGAAAGAAAAAAGTAAAGGAAAGAAAAGAAATAACGAAGGAACAAAAAATTGAGCTGAAAGAAAGACGAGAGATAAAGAAAACAAATATGATAAACAAGAAAGAAGAACAAGTTTGAACAAAAAAAATTGAGTTGAAGGAAAGACGAGAGATAAAGAAAACAAATATGATAAACAAGAAAGAAGAACAAGTTTGAACAAAAAAAATTGAGTTGAAGGAAAGACGAGAGATAAAGAAAACAAATATGATAAACAAGAAAGAAGAACAAGTTTGAACAAAAAAAATTGAGTTGAAGGAAAGACGAGAGATAAAGAAAACAAATATGATAAACAAGAAAGAAGAACAAGTTTGAACAAAAAAAATTGAGTTGAAGGAAAGACGAGAGATAAAGAAAACAAATATGATAAACAAGAAAGAAGAACAAGTTTGAACAAAAAAAATTGAGTTGAAGGAAAGACGAGAGATAAAGAAAAAAATATGATAAACAAGAAAGAAGAACAAGTTTGAACAAAAAAAATTGAGTTGAAGGAAAGACGAGAGATAAAGAAAACAAATATGATAAACAAGAAAGAAGAACAAGTTTGAACAAAAAAAATTGAGTTGAAGGAAAGACGAGAGATAAAGAAAACAAATATGATAAACAAGAAAGAAGAACAAGTTTGAACAAAAAAAATTGAGTTGAAGGAAAGACGAGAGATAAAGAAAACAAATATGATAAACAAGAAAGAAGAACAAGTTTGAACAAAAAAAATTGAGTTGAAGGAAAGACGAGAGATAAAGAAAACAAATATGATAAACAAGAAAGAAGAACAAGTTTGAACAAAAAAAATTGAGTTGAAGGAAAGACGAGAGATAAAGAAAACAAATATGATAAACAAGAAAGAAGAACAAGTTTGAACAAAAAAAATTGAGTTGAAGGAAAGACGAGAGATAAAGAAAACAAATATGATAAACAAGAAAGAAGAACAAGTTTGAACAAAAAAAATTGAGTTGAAGGAAAGACGAGAGATAAAGAAAACAAATATGATAAACAAGAAAGAAGAACAAGTTTGAACAAAAAAAATTGAGTTGAAGGAAAGACGAGAGATAAAGAAAACAAATATGATAAACAAGAAAGAAGAACAAGTTTGAACAAAAAAAATTGAGTTGAAGGAAAGACGAGAGATAAAGAAAACAAATATGATAAACAAGAAAGAAGAACAAGTTTGAACAAAAAAAATTGAGTTGAAGGAAAGACGAGAGATAAAGAAAACAAATATGATAAACAAGAAAGAAGAACAAGTTTGAACAAAAAAAATTGAGTTGAAGGAAAGACGAGAGATAAAGAAAAAAATATGATAAACAAGAAAGAAGAACAAGTTTGAACAAAAAAATTGAGTTGAAGGAAAGACGAGAGATAAAGAAAACAAATATGATAAACAAGAAAGAAGAACAAGTTTGAACAAAAAAAATTGAGTTGAAGGAAAGACGAGAGATAAAGAAAACAAATATGATAAACAAGAAAGAAGAACAAGTTTGAACAAAAAAAATTGAGTTGAAGGGAAGACGAGAGATAAAGAAAACAAATATGATAAACAAGAAAGAAGAACAAGTTTGAACAAAAAAAATTGAGTTGAAGGAAAGACGAGAGATAAAGAAAACAAATATGATAAACAAGAAAGAAGAACAAGTTTGAACAAAAAAAATTGAGTTGAAGGAAAGACGAGAGATAAAGAAAAAAATATGATAAACAAGAAAGAAGAACAAGTTTGAACAAAAAAAATTGAGTTGAAGGAAAGACGAGAGATAAAGAAAAAAATATGATAAACAAGAAAGAAGAACAAGTTTGAACAAAAAATTGAGTTGAAGGAATGACGAGAGATAAAGAAAAAAATATGATAAACAAGAAAGAAGAACAAGTTTGAACAAAAAAAATTGAGTTGAAGGAAAGACGAGAGATAAAGAAAACAAATATGATAAACAAGAAAGAAGAACAAGTTTGAACAAAAAAAATTGAGTTGAAGGAAAGACGAGAGATAAAGAAAAAAATATGATAAACAAGAAAGAAGAACAAGTTTGAACAAAAAAATTGAGTTGAAGGAAAGACGAGAGATAAAGAAAAAAATATGATAAACAAGAAAGAATTAAAATTTGAATAAAAAAAAATGAGTTGTAGGAAAGACGAGAGGTAAAGAAAAAAATATGATAAACAAGAAAGAAGAAAAAGTTTGAATTAAAAAAATTGAGTTGTAGGAAAGACGAGAGATAAAGAAAACAATATGATAAACAAGAAAGAAGAAAAAGTTTGAACAAAAAAAATTGAGTTGAAGGAAAGACGAGAGATAAAGAAAACAAATATGATAAACAAGAAAGAAGAACAAGTTTGAACAAAAAAAATTGAGTTGAAGGAAAGACGAGAGATAAAGAAACAAATATGATAAACAAGAAAGAAGAACAAGTTTGAACAAAAAAATTGAGTTGAAGGAATGACGAGAGATAAAGAAAAAAATATGATAAACAAGAAAGAATTAAAATTTGAATAAAAAAAAATGAGTTGTAGGAAAGACGAGAGGTAAAGAAAAAAATATGATAAACAAGAAAGAAGAAAAAGTTTGAATTAAAAAAATTGAGTTGTAGGAAAGACGAGAGATAAAGAAAACAATATGATAAACAAGAAAGAAGAAAAAGTTTGAATTAAAAAAATTGAGTTGAAGGAAAGACGACAGATACAGAAAACAAATATGATAAACAAGAAAGAATTAAAATTTGAATAAAAAAAATGAGTTGTAGGAAAGAAGAGAGGTAAAGAAAAAAATATGATAAACAAGAAAGAAGAAAAAGTTTGAATTAAAAAAATTGAGTTGTAGGAAAGACGAGTAATAAAGAAAACAATATGATAAACAAGAAAGAAGAAAAAGTTTGAATTAAAAAAATTGAGTTGAAGGAAAGACGAGAGGTAAAGTAAAGATTATGATGAACAAGAAAGAAGAAAAAGTTTGAACAAAAAAAAATTGAGTTGAAGGAAAAACGAGAGCTGAAGAAAAAATATGATGAACAAGAAAGAAGAAAAAGTTTGAAAACAAAATTGAGTTGAAGGAAAGACGAGAGGTAAAGTAAAAATTATAATGAAAACAAACAAAGAAAAAGTTTGAACAAAAAACATTAAAGCTGAAAGAATGACGAGAGGTTAATAAAAATTATGATCAAAACAAAAGAAGAAAAAGATTGAACAAAAAGTAATGAAGCTGAAAGAAAAGACGAAAGGTTAAGAAAAAATATAATGAAAAAAATTTAAAAATGTTTAAATAAAAAAAAGTTTGAGCTGAAAGACAAGACGAGAGATAACGAAAAATATGATGAAAACACAAGAAGAAAAAGTTTTAACAAATAAAATAAAACTTGAATGAAAAGAAAGACAGAAGTAATAAAAAATGGGGGTAAATAAATAGAAGTTAAAAGAGAAAGAGAAAATGAAGGAACGAATGAAAGACGCAAAGAAAGAAAACACGAAAGAAAGAACGTAAAAAAATGATGAAAAGATAACATGAATGCATGAGGGGGGGATGGAAAAAAAGCAAATTTATAAAAGGGGGGGGATAAAAAAGAAGAGAACAAAATAATGAAAGAAATAATAAAAAGAACTAAGTAGAAAGAAAAACAAAATAAAGGAAAAGACAAAAAACTAAAGAAAAGAATGCGAAAAGAAAGAAAGGATATTATGTTTCGGATTTTTTTACATGATTATTGAACTTGATTTACTTGTGCCCCTTCTACATGAATAGCTCCAAAGCAAAACCCCACCCCTTCATAATAGAGGACACCAGATGCCGAAAAGATTTCTACTCTCATGGACTCTTTTTCCCATTTCTTCGACTTTACGAATATGCCGAAATGTAAATGTAACGTGAACAAACATCTCGCTGTACAACTCTCCACTTATGTAAATGTAATGTGAACAAACATCTCGCTGTACAACTCTCCACTTATGTAAATGTAATGTGAACAAACATCTCGCTGTACAACTCTCCACTTATGTAAATGTAATGTGAACAAACATCTCGCTGTACAACTCTCCACTTATGTAAATGTAATGTGAACAAACATCTCGCTGTACAACTCTCCACTTATGTAAATGTAATGTGAACAAACATCTCGCTGTACAACTCTCCACTTATGTAAATGTAATGTGAACAAACATCTCGCTGTACAACTCTCCACTTATGTAAATGTAACGTGAACAAACATCTCGCTGTACAACTCTCCACTTATGTAAATGTAACGTAAACAAACATCTCGCTGTACAACTCTCCACTTATGTAAATGTAATGTGAACAAACATCTCGCTGTACAACTCTCCACTTATGTAAATGTAACGTGAAAAAACATCTCGCTGTACAACTCTCCACTTATGTAAATGTAATGTGAACAAACATCTCGCTGTACAACTCTCCACTTATGTAAATGTAACGTGAACAAACATCTCGCTGTACAACTCTCCACTTATGTAAATGTAATGTGAACAAACATCTCGCTGTACAACTCTCCACTTATGTAAATGTAACGTGAACAAACATCTCGCTGTACAACTCTCCACTTATGTAAATGTAATGTGAACAAACATCTCGCTGTACAACTCTCCACTTATGTAAATGTAACGTGAACAAACATCTCGCTGTACAACTCTCCACTTATGTAAATGTAACGTGAACAAACATCTCGCTGTACAACTCTCCACTTATGTAAATGTAATGTGAACAAACATCTCGCTGTACAACTCTCCACTTATGTAAATGTAATGTGAACAAACATCTCGCTGTACAACTCTCCACTTATGTAAATGTAATGTGAACAAACATCTCGCTGTACAACTCTCCACTTATGTAAATGTAACGTAAACAAACATCTCGCTGTACAACTCTCCACTTATGTAAATGTAATGTGAACAAACATCTCGCTGTACAACTCTCCACTTATGTAAATGTAACGTGAACAAACATCTCGCTGTACAACTCTCCACTTATGTAAATGTAATGTAAACAAACATCTCGCTGTACAACTCTCCACTTATGTAAATGTAACGTAAACAAACATCTCGCTGTACAACTCTCCACTTATGTAAATGTAACGTAAACAAACATCTCGCTGTACAACTCTCCACTTATGTAAATGTAACGTGAACAAACATCTCGCTGTACAACTCTCCACTTATGTAAATGTAACGTGAACAAACATCTCGCTGTACAACTCTCCACTTATGTAAATGTAACGTAAACAAACATCTCGCTGTACAACTCTCCACTTATGTAAATGTAACGTGAACAAACATCTCGCTGTACAACTCTCTACTTATGTAAATGTAATGTAAACAAACATCTCGCTGTACAACTCTCCACTTATGTAAATGTAATGTGAACAAACATCTCGCTGTACAACTCTCCACTTATGTAAATGTAACGTGAACAAACATCTCGCTGTACAACTCTCCACTTATGTAAATGTAATGTGAACAAACATCTCGCTGTACAACTCTCCACTTATGTAAATGTAACGTAAACAAACATCTCGCTGTACAACTCTCCACTTATGTTAATGTAACGTGAACAAACATCTCGCTGTACAACTCTCCACTTATGTAAATGTAATGTGAACAAACATCTCGCTGCACAACTCTCCACTTATGTAAATGTAATGTGAACAAACATCTCGCTGTACAACTCTCCACTTATGTAAATGTAATGTGAACAAACATCTCGCTGTACAACTCTCCACTTATGTAAATGTAACGTAAACAAACATCTCGCTGTACAACTCTCGACTTATGTAAATGTAACGTAAACAAACATCTCGCTGTACAACTCTCCACTTATGTAAATGTAACGTAAACAAACATCTCGCTGTACAACTCTCCACTTATGTAAATGTAACGTGAACAAACATCTCGCTGTACAACTCTCCACTTATGTAAATGTAATGTGAACAAACATCTCGCTGCACAACTCTCCACTTATGTAAATGTAATGTGAACAAACATCTCGCTGTACAACTCTCCACTTATGTAAATGTAATGTGAACAAACATCTCGCTGTACAACTCTCCACTTATGTAAATGTAATGTGAACAAACATCTCGCTGTACAACTCTCCACTTATGTAAATGTAACGTAAACAAACATCTCGCTGTACAACTCTCCACTTATGTAAATGTAACGTGAACAAACATCTCGCTGTACAACTCTCCACTTATGTAAATGTAAGGTGAACAAACATCTCGCTGTACAACTCTCGACTTATGTAAATGTAATGTGAACAAACATCTCGCTGTACAACTCTCTACTTATGTAAATGTAATGTGAACAAACATCTCGCTGTACAACTCTCCACTTATGTAAATGTAACGTAAACAAACATCTCGCTGTACAACTCTCGACTTATGTAAATGTAATGTGAACGAACATCTCGCTGTACAACTCTCCACTTATGTAAATGTAATGTGAACAAACATCTCGCTGTACAACTCTCCACTTATGTAAATGTAATGTGAACAAACATCTCGCTGTACAACTCTCCACTTATGTAAATGTAATGTGAACAAACATCTCGCTGTACAACTCTCCACTTATGTAAATGTAATGTGAACAAACATCTCGCTGTACAACTCTCCACTTATGTAAATGTAATGTGAACAAACATCTCGCTGTACAACTCTCCACTTATGTAAATGTAATGTGAACAAACATCTCGCTGTACAACTCTCCACTTATGTAAATGTAATGTGAACAAACATCTCGCTGCACAACTCTCCACTTATGTAAATGTAATGTGAACAAACATCTCGCTGTACAACTCTCCACTTATGTAAATGTAATGTGAACAAACATCTCGCTGTACAACTCTCCACTTATGTAAATGTAATGTGAACAAACATCTCGCTGTACAACTCTCCACTTATGTAAATGTAATGTGAACAAACATCTCGCTGTACAACTCTCCACTTATGTAAATGTAACGTAAACAAACATCTCGCTGTACAACTCTCCACTTATGTAAATGTAACGTGAACAAACATCTCGCTGTACAACTCTCCACTTATGTAAATGTAATGTGAACAAACATCTCGCTGCACAACTCTCCACTTATGTAAATGTAACGTAAACAAACATCTCGCTGTACAACTCTCCACTTATGTAAATGTAATGTGAACAAACATCTCGCTGTACAACTCTCCACTTATGTAAATGTAATGTGAACAAACATCTCGCTGCACAACTCTCCACTTATGTAAATGTAATGTGAACAAACATCTCGCTGTACAACTCTCCACTTATGTAAATGTAATGTGAACAAACATCTCGCTGTACAACTCTCCACTTATGTAAATGTAATGTGAACAAACATCTCGCTGTACAACTCTCCACTTATGTAAATGTAATGTGAACAAACATCTCGCTGTACAACTCTCCACTTATGTAAATGTAATGTGAACAAACATCTCGCTGTACAACTCTCCACTTATGTAAATGTAATGTGAACAAACATCTCGCTGTACAACTCTCCACTTATGTAAATGTAATGTGAACAAACATCTCGCTGTACAACTCTCCACTTATGTAAATGTAATGTGAACAAACATCTCGCTGTACAACTCTCCACTTATTTAAATGTAATGTGAACAAACATCTCGCTGTACAACTCTCCACTTATGTAAATGTAATGTGAACAAACATCTCGCTGTACAACTCTCCACTTATGTAAATGTAACGTGAACAAACATCTCGCTGTACAACTCTCCACTTATGTAAATGTAATGTGAACAAACATCTCGCTGTACAACTCTCCACTTATGTAAATGTAATGTGAACAAACATCTCGCTGTACAACTCTCCACTTATGTAAATGTAACGTGAACAAACATCTCGCTGTACAACTCTCCACTTATGTAAATGTAATGTGAACAAACATCTCGCTGTACAACTCTCCACTTATGTAAATGTAATGTGAACAAACATCTCGCTGTACAACTCTCCACTTATGTAAATGTAACGTGAACAAACATCTTGCTGTACAACTCTCCACTTATGTAAATGTAACGTAAACAAACATCTCGCTGTACAACTCTCCACTTATGTAAATGTAATGTAAACAAACATCTCGCTGTACAACTCTACACTTATGTAAATGTAAGGTAAACAAACATCTCGCTGTACAACTCTCCACTTATGTAAATGTAATGTGAACAAACATCTCGCTGTACAACTCTCCACTTATGTAAATGTAATGTGAACAAACATCTCGCTGTACAACTCTCCACTTATGTAAATGTAATGTGAACAAACATCTCGCTGTACAACTCTCCACTTATGTAAATGTAATGTGAACAAACATCTCGCTGTACAATTCTCCACTTATGTAAATGTAATGTGAACAAACATCTCGCTGTACAACTCTCCACTTATGTAAATGTAATGTGAACAAACATCTCGCTGTACAACTCTCCACTTATGTAAATGTAATGTGAACAAACATCTCGCTGTACAACTCTCCACTTATGTAAATGTAATGTGAACAAACATCTCGCTGTACAACTCTCCACTTATGTAAATGTAATGTGAACAAACATCTCGCTGTACAACTCTCCACTTATGTAAATGTAATGTGAACAAACATCTCGCTGTACAACTCTCCACTTATGTAAATGTAACGTAAACAAACATCTCGCTGTACAACTCTCCACTTATGTAAATGTAATGTGAACAAACATCTCGCTGTACAACTCTCCACTTATGTAAATGTAATGTGAACAAACATCTCGCTGTACAACTCTCCACTTATGTAAATGTAACGTGAACAAACATCTCGCTGTACAACTCTCCACTTATGTAAATGTAATGTGAACAAACATCTCGCTGTACAACTCTCCACTTATGTAAATGTAATGTGAACAAACATCTCGCTGTACAACTCTCCACTTATGTAAATGTAATGTGAACAAACATCTCGCTGTACAACTCTCCACTTATGTAAATGTAATGTGAACAAACATCTCGCTGTACAACTCTCCACTTATGTAAATGTAATGTGAACAAACATCTCGCTGTACAACTCTCCACTTATGTAAATGTAATGTGAACAAACATCTCGCTGTACAACTCTCCACTTATGTAAATGTAATGTGAACAAACATCTCGCTGTACAACTCTCCACTTATGTAAATGTAACGTGAACAAACATCTCGCTGTACAACTCTCCACTTATGTAAATGTAACGTGAACAAACATCTCGCTGTACAACTCTCCACTTATGTAAATGTAACGTGAACAAACATCTCGCTGTACAACTCTCCACTTATGTAAATGTAACGTGAACAAACATCTCGCTGTACAACTCTCCACTTATGTAAATGTAACGTGAACAAACATCTCGCTGTACAACTCTCCACTTATGTAAATGTAACGTGAACAAACATCTCGCTGTACAACTCTCCATATATGTAAATGTAACGTGAACAAACATCTCGCTGTACAACTCTCCACTTATGTAAATGTAACATGAACAAACATCTCGCTGTACAACTCTCCACTTATGTAAATGTAACATGAACAAACATCTCGCTGTACAACTCTCCACTTATGTAAATGTAACGTGAACAAACATCTCGCTGTACAACTCTCCACTTATGTAAATGTAACGTGAACAAACATCTCGCTGTACAACTCTCCACTTATGTAAATGTAATGTGAACAAACATCTCGCTGTACAACTCTCCACTTATGTAAATGTAACGTGAACAAACATCTCGCTGTACAACTCTCCACTTATGTAAATGTAATGTGAACAAACATCTCGCTGTACAACTCTCCACTTATGTAAATGTAACGTGAACAAACATCTCGCTGTAAAACTCTCCACTTATGTAAATGTAACGTGAACAAACATCTCGCTGTACAACTCTCCACTTATGTAAATGTAATGTGAACAAACATCTCGCTGTACAACTCTCCACTTATGTAAATGTAATGTGAACAAACATCTCGCTGTACAACTCTCCACTTATGTAAATGTAATGTAAACAAACATCTCGCTGTACAACTCTCCACTTATGTAAATGTAATGTGAACAAACATCTCGCTGTACAACTCTCGACTTATGTAAATGTAATGTGAACAAACATCTCGCTGTACAACTCTCCACTTATGTAAATGTAATGTGAACAAACATCTCGCTGTACAACTCTCCACTTATGTAAATGTAATGTGAACAAACATCTCGCTGTACAACTCTCCACTTATGTAAATGTAACGTGAACAAACATCTCGCTGTACAACTCTCCACTTATGTAAATGTAACGTGAACAAACATCTCGCTGTACAACTCTCCACTTATGTAAATGTAATGTGAACAAACATCTCGCTGTACAACTCTCCACTTATGTAAATGTAACGTGAACAAACATCTCGCTGTACAACTCTCCACTTATGATGCCCCCTTTAAATCGGACCCCTAATTTACATTAGCCCTTCACGTCCCAGTTTGAATGTGCCTGGTTTGGGGTAAATGTAAGTAAAAAAAAAACGATGTTATATTATTTGGATTATTCGGACTACTATCCTCATCCTCGGTGTTAATCAAACAACGTTTCGGCCGATGTAACCTACGACCTTAAGATTCATCTGGTCAAACTCGGGAA
This sequence comes from Sepiola atlantica, assembly GCA_963556195.1. Classification (NCBI taxonomy): domain Eukaryota; kingdom Metazoa; phylum Mollusca; class Cephalopoda; order Sepiida; family Sepiolidae; genus Sepiola; species Sepiola atlantica. Next base: position 72,833,099 of record OY744543.1, on the reverse strand, counting down.
TATTTCTGTCGTACTCGCTAGTCTATGATGCCATCACAAAAAACAAGATTCAATTGAATAGCCTTCTCATTACGAATGCTATTGTTCGAGCGCCTGTGGTGTGTGTTAAAAATTATATTAAGAAAACAGCGTATTTCTAGAGAAAATGATGTTTGAACATATTTCTGTTGTGGACCCTATAACCACTTTACCAACATTAAAAAAATGTTAGTAAATAAAGTATTAGTAGAAAAAGTATTAGTAGAAAAAATATTAGTAAAAATATATTACTAGAAAAAGTATTAGTAAGAAAAGTATTATTAGAAAAGTATTAGTAAAAAAAGTATTATTAGAAAAGTATTATTAAAAAAATATTAGTAAAAAAAGTATTTGTAAAAAAAGTATTATTAGAAAAGTATTAGTAAAAAAAGTATTTGTAAAAAAGTATTTGTAAAAAAAGTATTATTAGAAAAGTATTAGTAAAAAAGTATTTGTAAAAAAAGTATTTGTAAAAAAAGTATTATTAGAAAAGTATTAGTAGAAAAAATATTAGTAAAAATGTATTACTAGAAAAAGTATTAGTAAAAAAAGTATTATTAGAAAAAGTATTAGTAAAAAAAGTATTATTAGAAAAGTATTAGTAAAAAAAATATTAGTAAAAAAATATTAGAAAAAAAAGTATTATTAGAAAAGTATTAGAAAAAAGTATTAGTAAAAAAAGTATTAGTAAAAAATATTAGAAAAAAAAGTATTATTAGAAAAGTATTAGTAAAAAAAATATTAGTAAAAAAAGTATTATTAGAAAAGTATTAGTAGAAAAAATATTAGTAAAAATGTATTACTAGAAAAAGTAATAGTAAAAAAAGTATTATTAAAAAAGTATTACTAAAAAAAAGTATTATTAGAAAAGTATTAGTAAAAAAAATATTAGTAAAAAAAGTATTATTAGAAAAGTATTAGTAGAAAAAATATTAGTAAAAATGTATTACTAGAAAAAGTAATAGTAAAAAAAGTATTATTAAAAAAGTATTACTAAAAAAAAGTATTATTAGAAAAGTATTAGTCAAAAAAGTATTAGTAAAAAAAGTATTAGTAAAAAAAGTAATTTTAGAAAAGTATTAGTAAAAAAAGTATTAGTAAAAAAAGTATTAGTAAAAAAGTATTATTAGAAAAGTATTAGTAAACAAAGTATTATTAGAAAAGTATTAGTAAACAAAGTATTATTAGAAAAGTATTAGTAAACAAAGTATTAGTGAAAAAGTATTAGTAAAAAAAAGTATTAGTAAAAAATATTACTAGAAAAAGTATTAGTAGAAAAAGTATTAGAACAGCTTCACGGCGAGTGACTTTGTGCATTTTTAGAATCTTTTTACACGTATTTTACTTCTTTATAAATTTAAAACATATAATCAGAATTGCATTTACAGTTCCATTGCATTTATTTTGCATAATGCAATTACGATCTTCCAATTCATAATTACCAAATTCGGAATCATCCCACTTCGCCAAAATGACCGAATTGTCCGATCGTGCGGCGTTCATTTCTTTTTTTAACGTTCAATGAACGCTGCACGCTTTTGAAAATTCCAGTTTTCTCCACAGTTTCATTTTTCTTCATTTTCTTCATTTCGTATCGATCTTTGATAAAGAGCGGAGGACTGCTCGAAATATCAGAATAAAATATAATATTTACAAAAACGACAACATTGTTTTTATGCTTGATACACTACTCATCATCCTTAACACACTTCTCTAGAAGCATCGTGGAATAACATATATATATATATATATATATATATATATATATATATATATATATATATATATATATATATATATATATATATATTGTTATAAGAGATAATATGTGTTTAAAAAAGACCACCAGTCGACTATGTTCAATTCTTTATTGATACAACTCAAATAGGATTTGTTTTAACAGAGAAAAAGACGCCTTCAGTTGCTTCACGATTTTCAACGAATTACGAGGAAAATATTCGAGAGCAAATAATTACACAGATCTACTAGTTCAATGTACGCACCCCCTACAAGTGTCTTTTTACGAAAATAGATGCACACATTGCATTTTCAAATGTAATCTTATAAGTAAAAAGCAAAAACTCTATAGCAAAATAGTATCCAATTTAAATGGAATCGGAATCAGAATTTGTAATTGTATCGGAATCAAGAAAAATATTTCAATCGTCTAATCACTAATATATATATATTCATTAGATTCTCTGCATAGTCAAGGAATTCTTCTGGTATTGATTATTTTTGACAAAGGGAAGTTTCTTTTCCCGAAATATTGAATAATGATTTTTTAATCATCCGGACTTCACACAAACAACTAACAACACTCTTGCTGTTATGTAAGATTTTTGGAAAAATAAATAGTAAGTAATATTTCGTATTCGATTTATTATTTTTGTTCTTTACAACTTGCATCTTACCCGGAATTTGCATTGCCCACAGCCTTTAAAAACATACTACTACTATACCCAACAATGCTTCAAGCAAACTACCATTCTCTACTATATATATATATATATATATATATATATATATATATATATATATATATATATATATATATATAAGTGCAGATTAGTCGTCCGAGGCTATAGCAATGCGATGTGGTTGCCGTAAGATGGAAAAGTGAAAAGAAATAAAAGCAGGGAGAAAGTGAAACTCAAAACGATTTATTAATAATTTCACGAAAACTGATTAAATACCAAATAGTAAATACTGTCCGGTAAGTAACAGTTCGGCAAAGGGTAATCTTAAATTTTCGAAAGAAAAACTTTCATTATCAGAAGACAACAATAAAAGACCGAGTAGGTCGAAGAAAAACGGGAAAAACCGGTGTCAGAACATCGAAATACGGCAGAAAACAATTGGAAGTAGGAACGCAGAAAATGCCAAAATTCTATTAAGCAAGTTAAAATATTATAAACATTTGTTTAATAATATACTAATTTTTATAATTTTATTATGTTTTATTTTATATGATTCATTAATTAATTTTTTCTCTTTTTTCTCTTTATTCAATTCAAATTTACGTGTGGGCTGTTATTGTCAAAGGGGGATAACTTATTTAAAATATATATATATAAGGAATGGAACTAAAAGTAGAATGTATACTTTTATTATTTGAACCTATCGTAAGGTGTTTAAAGCTCAGTATACGGGACAGAAAAATTATTTCGATAAATAAAGGACGGAAATAAAAAAGTAAAGTGACAAATCTATAACATCTTCAGTTATTGAAAACAAGGTGTATACACTAAAAGCATGTTTATTTTGACTTTCCTTAAACCAGGCTTTTCAATGAATGTTTTCATATCATCAGAGAAATTTAAATAAATAGATACGTTGACAGAGAATAAACATGAAGTCAAAATTTGAAAAAGACATAAAATCTACATGTAAGTGACAAGATAAAAGTTCGAAAATAAAAACTATGATTACCGGAATATAAAACGAACACTTGTCTCTCATATATATATATATATATATATATATATATATATATATATATATATATATATATATATATATATATATATATATATATATATATATCATATTTTATTTTAAAAAACATAACAATGTGCAGTGTTAAAATAAATAAAATTTATTTGAATCTGAGCTTTCGAGAAATAAAATTCTACTTGTCAAAGCAGTGTTTTTTTTGTTCGTCGCCCGATGGTAATGGGCTTTTGATCAGAAAATCACGTTAAATAATAGAGAGAGATAGTATATATATATTTCCCCAGCCCCTTAAAATCCATGCCACACCTCACCACGACAAAAACCTCAGCCACCCCTTTCCTCTCTTCCACCCTAAGGCAAATTCACTAACACTTTCACCCCCCCCCTTTTCAATGCTGCCTTAATGGTACCCACTCAAAGCTTTCCATATTCATTTCACTCTTTGCTACTGACTGACTTCTCGCAGCCTGGGCACTCGTCCAGCGCTCTTAGTAGCCACAGCTACTAGTTTTCCTTATCGACTCATAATGTCAACCCAATATTTCGATGTACTTGCATGACATTTTTGTTAAAATTATCAACCTGCGGAATTCTTACAATAAAGACGAAACATTGAGTGTTTTTCCTTTTTCATTTCTCATATATGAATATATATATATATATATATATATATATATATATATATATATATATATCAATATATGTATACATATATATATATATATATATATATATATATATATATATTGTTATGAGAAATATAATGTGTTGCTTTCACATTCTTCTGTAGCACCGATATTAGATAGATTGGATAGGTGTTCGGTCTATCTTATCCATTGTGCGTTTTCTGATAACATATTACATTATAACATGTTAAATTCTGATACAATAATACTATTAGAGTAATATACGTTATTAGATAAATGTTATTCATTTGATGGGCTGCGGTCGATAACAGGTTTAATTTGTATATTTTATCATGTGCATATATGTATATATTATATATATATATATATATATATATATGTATATATATATATATATATATATATATATATATATATATATATAAATATATGCATCGGAATTTTCGAAATTTCGTCCAGTTTCCCTAGTTCGACAGAAAGATTCCCGAGTTCGACAAAGTAGATCTGAAAAGGGTCGGAGGTTACATCGGCCGAAACGTTGTGATAAACACACTCAAGATGAGAACAGTAGTCCGAATATACCAAATGTTCTCTCTCTCTCTCTCTCTCTCTCTCTCTCTCTCTATATATATATATATATATATATATATATATATATATATATATATATATATATATACTAGCAGAGCAACCCGGTGTTGCCCACGTTTCAATGCGGGATAGCATCATATGCAACACACTGATAGGAGGAGTTTACTTTAACAGCAACCTATGTATCTTACTCACTGAGCTATTCCGATATATGTTAATACTCTTAAACTAACGCTAAAAAATAGCGTAATTTATATGTGAAACCTGTTTGAAAATTGTCATTAGCTTCTTCAAGGGGCAGCCAGAGACGCAAAAAGACTTTCATAATGTTCACATGCAAATTGTGCATGTGAATACAATTATATTGAAAGTACAATTCCTAGCATGCCTTCGTTTTTAGAGACAGCCATGCACAGACATAGAGGTGTTATCCTTGATTATATATATATATATATATATATATATATATATATATATATATATATATATATATTATTTGAATCAAAGGGAAAACAGTTTTCGGTGAGTAATTTTCTACACACACAGACACACACACACACATATATATATATATATATATATATATATATATACATATATATATATATATATATATATATATATATATATATATATATATAGATAGAGAGAGAGAGAGAGAGAGAGATACACATACCTAACTTGATAAATATATGTATCCACATAACATTTATAATTAAAAGAGGCTTTTATTCACATTATGATGTCAAGATAATCCCCATTAATTATGTATTATGGTGATAAGATTTATCTGAAAATATTATTGAATCCTTTTCAAGATTTGCTTCTTCCTCTTTCGTTTGCTTCACAGCATCTCACTGTTAGATCACCAGCTCGGTTGAGAAAAGCCATGCTAATCTTTTGTTGTCTAGCGCAGCTATGCCAGCTTAGCCGTTGGGTGGTCGATGTTTAAGGCATGACTCGATGATTTGGTCTACTGTATGTTAAGAGTGACCACAGTCGAACAGCCGAGTCCCTGAGTCCCCATCCTTTCATAGTCGCGGCGAAACGGCCGACACCTGTCCTGAGGACGTTGACCATTGTCCACTGCCGACGAGAGGGGTCCATGCCTGGTAGTTTGCCTTAAAAGCGCTACCAGGGTCCGGGCTGCGAGAAGTCAGTCAGTAGCAGCCCGGACACTGGTCCAGCGCCCTTAGTAGCCACGGCTACTACTTTTCCTCATCAACCCATCATGTCAACCCAATATTTCGATGTACTTACATGAAATCTTTCTTAAAATTATTATCCTGAGTAAGTCTTACAATAATGAATATATAAAAAAAACCTCTTTGTTTTTCCTTTTTTTATTTCCCATTACGTCGGATTACTCTCATCCTTCCTTTCTCATATATATAAATATATATATATATATATATATATATATATATATATATATCCATTGTACATATAACATAACGCTATTTTATTTTCTGTACTCTCTCTTTTTGCCCCGTTTTTTTTAATCCCTCGATACAGCCTTTCTTAAGATCGGGCGAAACCGGTCGGCTGGCATTTTTTTTTTATTAACTTTTAATCATGAACGATAGAATTTTTTTCCCCTTCATGCTTGCGATAATAAAATGTTGTACTCTCAAAAAATCATGAAATATATATATATATATATATATATATAAAGTGGTGTACTGAAAGCGAACTTTTAGGAAAAGTAAAACCTATTGTGAAGAGTATACAGCTCAATATCCAGGATAAACTCATCTATCCCAGCGACTTCCTCTGATGATAAGATTTTGATCTTTGAAAAGCCTGGCTTAAGGAAAATTTAACTTGAATAAATTGCCTTTTTTGCGGAATATACCTTGCTCTGAGCAATTGAATTGAATTATGATTTGGCTTTTGCTTCTCTAATTCCTTCTCATTCTTCTTCATTATATATATATATATATATATATATATATATATATATATATATATATATATATATATATATATATAAATGAAGGAGAATGGAAAGGAATTAGAGAAAGCAAAAGCCAAATCAAAATTCAATTCAAAAGTTCAAAGCAAGGTATATTCCGCAAAAAGGCAATTTATTCAAGTTAAATTTTCCTTAGCCAGGCTTTTCAAAGATCAAAATCTTATCATCAGAGGAAGTCGCTGGGATAGATAAGTTGGCAATGGCCAAGATTTAAAATTTGAAAAAATGAAATAAAATAAAAGTTGTAGGGAAAGAAACGTAGGGCAAAATTGTGCCAGGGTGCAAGCAAATGTCCGATTGCCAAAAAGTCCGGTGTCGAAGAGTCCAGCGGAGCGGATACGATGTAGATAGGTAGGTCGTTAGAGGCACGAGAAGTAATGAGAGAAGTTTCAAAGTTAAATTCCAAGAAGCCACAACTTCAGGTACGGCGAAAATAGAAGACCCAAGAAGGGTAAAAAGTCCAATAAGAGGTACATTCGATGATGCAGGCAGGCGTCAGAGGAGATTAAGATGTAAAATATTCGCCATTAAAGAAACTTCCCGGGCAGAGATGACAAAGGAAAGTGTTTTAAAGTGGAAAAAGGGGCAGTGAGAATATTTAATATCTGTCCAGTTGAGAAAGCCGGCTATAAATGAAGAAAAGCAAAGACAGTGAAAACAAGAATATAATATGCGACCAGTGGGCAAGGGAGGAAACGGGTAAGTGGTGTGTGGGAGGAGAAAGGGACGGGTACGAGGAAAGAGAGGGGGGAGGAGAAAGGGAGCGATGCGGTGAAGGAATGCGGATAAAACTAAGAGTGTGAAAGTGGGGGGGGTGAAACATAAAGTTGAAATTGGAAGTTAGCGCGAATTAGGATTCAACTAGAAAAGGGGAAGAAAGGAGTGGGGGTAAGTTAACGAATGTTAGGATAAGGGGTTAAAATATCAGAATATGTATAAGAACAGAGTTCGGGGGTTTAGAAGTTTAATCAAATGACCTTAGATATAAGCAATGAGGCAAAATATATATGAAGGGTAGGACTAGGAAAATGAGTTAAAAATTTAAAGAGTAAAGATAAAAAATAAAGATAAAAATAGTATAAAAAGTAGAAATAAGAAAATAAAAGAATAAAGAATGAAAAATAGATAATAAGATTAGTCTTAAGCTCGCAGGGAAAATTGAGGATTGACCGAAAGAATAAAAAATAAAAAAATTAAAAAATTAAAAAATAAGATACTAATAATAGAATGAGGGAAAAGTCGATAAGATTGGAGCTCAAGAATGAAAATTAGAATAAGGAAAAAGAAAAAGGAAAACAAGACCATTCCTAAAAGTTCGCTTTTAGTACACCTCTTTATATATATATATATATATATATATTGATATATATATCGATATATATATATATATATATATATATATATATATATATATATATATATATATATGTATGTATATATACATATATATATATATATATATCGATATCGAGAGAGAGAGAGAGAGAGATAGATAGATAGATAGATAGATAGATAGATAGATAGATAGATAGATAGATAGATCGTCTGTCCTCTTACACATTTGAAATATCTCCAGTTAAAAGAGAGACACAACTTCCCCCGGAAATAACGCAATCTTCCGCCGGCTGTCATTCTATGTTGTTTAGAATTTTTTACTCAAACACGGCCTTTTTAGATAGGTTAGATAAGTTCCATAGTGGAATATTATTATTATTATTCCTTTACTTTTAGGTATCATTCAATCTAATATATATTACCTGACCCTGCTTGAATCAGAACCAGATGAATCTATTAATATTATAGATAGAATTGACTTGAAAACACGACGTATCCTTTCATCTGATGCGCACGATCATAGAGGGATTAGAAGACGACACCGAAGCCGCGCTGATCAATTTAGATCAGTCCAAAGCTTTTGACAGGGTCGACCATCGGTTCCTGGGATCTGTTTTAGAGGCCGCCGGTTTTACACCGGACTTCCGCAGATGGATCTCCATTTTGTATCGCGGGCCGACGGCAGTGGTGCAAGTGAATGGAATGCGATCGGAGTCTTTTGCCGTCTCTCGGTCGGTACGTCAGGGATGTCCGCTGTCTCCCCTGCTTTACGTCCTTGCCTTGGAGCCCTTTCTCCGCAGGTTTAGGATCGGGGAGCCTGGACTGGCCCTACGCGGTATTGCTCTTCCTGGCGGTGCGCGGGCCAGGGTTTCCGCGTATGCCGATGATGTCACCGTGTTTGTGTCGTGCTTTCGAGACATTATCGCGGTGACTAGGGCACTCAAAAGGTACGAAAAAGTCACGGGGGGCGTAGTCAACCTTAGCAAATCCAACGGCCTAAGGTTTGCTGCCTGGAGCGGCGCGGCTGCGCTCCCGGGCCTTTTCAACTGGACAGATGGCCCGGTTCAGATCCTCGGCGTATGGTTCGGACCGGGTCTCCAGCTTGATAAGAATTGGTCGGAAGTACAGTCTAAGGTTGAAGCGTCTGTAAGGATTTGGCTTCAAAGGGGGCTTTCCCTTAAAGGTCGAGCTGAGGCGTGCGCCACTTACGTCTTTCCGCTCATCCTTTACCGATTGGCTGTACTACCTCTGCCTGCGGACCGCCGAGCGGCGTTGACGCGTCTCCTTTTCTCACTTTTGTGGGCAAGGGCGAAGCCGCTAGTCCGTAGACAGGTCTGTACTCAACGTCCTGATGTGGGAGGTTTGGGAATGCCCGACTTGGCGAGCCACTTGAATGCCGAGCGGTTAACATTCCTGAGCCGAACCTTGACAGAGGAGTCTGCGTGGGGCCCTGCGGTTGAGAATGCTTTTCCCAACCTCGTCCCTGACCACTTGGCCGAATGCCGACGTAAGCCAAGGGGTCAATCGCAGTTCCTCAACGAATGCCGAGCTGCACTCAGAGTGCTGCCGAGGTCCAGTGACCTCGCCCGGTCTAGGAAAACACTATATCGGGAATTAGTGGTGAGGACCGCTTCGGATCCTCTTGGGGAGCGACTTGGATTGTCGGAGGAGGATACTCGCTCCCAGTGGAATTGGGCGCCGGGCCGGAGCCATCTCAACAATACTGAGTTCTCTCTGACCTGGCGATTGGTCCGAAATGTGGTACCCCTCAATGGCATACGATTCAATATTGGTCTGGTTATGGACCCCTTTTGCCCACGTTGTGAGGAAGATGAAATCGAAACGGCTGAGCACGCCTTTTTCACCTGCTCCAAACTTCGTGAATATTGGACGTATGTCAACGAGGTGACGGCCCGCATCACCCCCGACCGGGCGACGCGCCTGGATTTAGCATCCGTTGTCTTCAACATGGACCCCTTGTGGCCCAGGGAGAAACGTATGGTTTTGCTCGCGATTTTAGCCGTAGCTAGACTCGTTGTGTACACTTCACGCTTAGAATTAGGGCGTGGGGGGGCGCCGATTTCTCATCATCGTTTGATTTTGTATTTTAAGCATCAGCTTAAAATCAAAATCAAATCTGATAGAAGGAGGTTGCCTACCTCACTTTTTAAAAGTAGGTGGATACACACCGCTAGTTTATGCGTGTTCTCGCGGAATAGGTTTGAGTTCGTGTTCCCTGCCTAGGCATGGCACACGCCGACCTTAGGTCTCTTTTTTGGAAATAAAGGATAAAAAGTTCCTTGCCCTGACCATCCAATTTATTGGATCAGCCCCCCTTTTTTAACTAGTAGTATAAATGAGCTCGCTGTCCCCATCTTTATTTTAGGTGTCTGAACTCCTCCAGGATGCCCGCTCCCAAATTTATTTTGCATCCCCGACCCGCCCTAATAGTTCTTATCCTGGAGGACACTGCACATCCCGACAAACCCATCCCACCATTTCTTTTGCCCCCCCCCCTCTTAGAAACGCCCACTCCCACCTAGGAACTGACTTTCTTGCTTTCGGTGTTTACCGGAAGACAGCGAGCAGTTCATACCTTAGATAGGATGGGGGGTTCCTACTAACTTACCATAATTAGCATTTTCTTTTGTTCTTTATTTTTACTATCCCTTTTATTTTTATTTATTTTGGGGGGATTATTTAAGGCCCAGTTTTTTGTTCTCCCACTCCCATCATCACACATGTATATATTTTTTGTAAATAAAATTCATTTCAAACACCTGGGGATATTTTAAGTAGCTTAAGTCCATAGAGTGAATGTGGTATTGTGGTAACTGAAACTAGTTTCTAGGGTATCTTAGACCAAGTGGACGACCCCCGACTCCCACTTTCCCCTCCATACCTCTTTTTGGCCTTGTGCCACATCTTTGATGTATACTTGTATATATTTGAGATAAATAAAACACGACTTATCCTTTTGGCTAAGATCAAAGTGTAGTATCTGTTCCGATGGATACTGCACCCAATAGACTGGTATTGTCTTGGCCTTCGGGGCTTGCCGGTCTATGGGATTGTCCTGTGCAGTTCTAGGAGGTCCACCCTCCCAGGCTTTGCCTCCCCTCTTTGGGGAGGAGTAAGTTAATTGCTTACTGCTTGAGGCGCCCCTACCGGGGAATGCCGACGGGGCTGCCCAGGCAATTTTTGATGGTCAGAGTGCTCACCTCTCGGGCGCTGGCTTTTCAACCCCCACTTTCCGACCCGACCTTGGGTCACATCTTACTTGTGGGAGTAGGATAAAATTGGCCTTGTGCCTAACTCCTGGAGAGGAGTAAATAAAACACGACGTATCCGTCAATATAAATATTGGCGTTTGAATATAAATATTTGTCTCATTTGTTCGGTGTTTTAATAAATGTTTAGTTCGGTCAAAAGATGTATTTGCTTCAAGGTTTATTTGGTCTACTGTATTTTTCGGCGTCATCTTAAGTTTAGATTTGTTTCTCCATATATAACACGAACAAGGTAACTCGGTGTTGCCCGGTGGCATAAACCACAAAGTAAAATAGTTAACTTATTTTCTTTCACATTTCTCTTTCTCTCTATCACTCTCTATCCATCTCTCTATCTTTTTTTAAATTTCAATTACGCTCCCTCTCTCCCCTATCCCTCTATAGAACCTCCCTCTCTTTCCCCGTCCCTATCTTCTTTATCCCAGTCAATTCCCCTTGCTTTTTAAGGTATTACACCTGATAATAAAGATGCAAGTTATTCACCTGAGCTTTCAGCTTGGAAAATCCTTTTTTTTCATACCTCAACACTAAACGCTGAATACTCCCAGGAAAATTAACCCTTAAATGCTTTTTGTTTCAAATATGAACCATTCAAACGAAATGTTTATTTATATATTCAACGAAAATGTGCCAAACTGCAAGCCGTGTCACATCTGCATCGAACGTTTTGGCAAGTTTGAGTAGGTATTAGTATGATGTTGCATCAGCACACACACTAAATAAGTAATAAGTATCTTCAATGATAATATATATATATATATATATATATATATATATATATATATATATATATATATATATATAGAATAACGCATTTAATGGTTGACGTTTCTCAAGGCTCAACAACCATTTCCAAATTACTACACGATAACATTAAAAATGGCTGTAAATGTTCATCTCCTGTTAAATTTTGTTCCTGTTAATCCCTAAATGAATGAAAACATTTTTTTTAAAAAATGAGCTCCTATTTATTCCGAGGCAACCAAAACGGAAGTCGGGAGTGCTGTCACGACGGTGAGAGGCTTAGTCGATTTTTCTGTTTCTGACGAATAAGGGAGAAACAGGTGCGAAGAGATATACAGGTGTGCCTTGTGTAGTTTTTTTTACTTTTATCTTGACACACAGACAGACAGACAAACTAACAACTTTATACAATAGATAACAATACTTCTCATAATACATATTTTAAACATCTTTCGTCTGTACACTGATATTAAAAGATCTGCTTGTAATTTACTGTTTTGTGAAAGGTTATTTATTTCCTCTATGTATGCGTTTCAATATTTCTTTATGCTCCTTAAATTCCATATTTATTTTTATTAATTTCAAGAAGTCATTTTCAAAAGCATCCAATGATGGATTTCAATGTTTTCAAGCCTTAATAATATATTTCTGCTCTTGCTTTCATTTTTTCATCACTAATAGAGTTCATAATGTTTTTTTCCTGAACATTCAAATTATCTATTTTTTTAATTTTCTCTTTCTTATGTAAAAATAATAATTGAATTTGTTGATATTTTATTGGAAATGTTTTACAGAAGTTCTGATGAAAAGTTCAGTTTATTTTTTTGTTGTTTCAAACTTTTTTATGAAGAAGAAATAATAAATATGAATGTATTTGTTAAAATATAAGTTTAAAAATAAAGAAGCTTTGAAAGCAATTGTAAAAAATACTTTTTGCATGAATATATATATATATATATATATGTGTGTGTGTGTGTGTGTGTGTATAATTCCATGAAGAATGCCAGTATACTGAAATCATATGCCCTTAATAGGGTTAAGATGAAAATTCATATACACTAAATGTACAAAAGCAAGGAAATTCACAAATATTTACACTTTTATTGTCATTAAAGGTTTGCGAGCACAACAGGGCTATGTATTTTACTGGTAGGAATTTTTCTTCAGCGCACCTCACACACTTCATCCACTCATGCATAGAGATTTATACAGTAGTGATGTGATAATGAAATGGTTTGGTTGATATGTAGTCATATGTAGTACTGTGCCATTTTTTCAAAAGATAAAAATAAACAAACTTTTTTTTCTTTTTTTATATAATGTCTTTGTTAATTGGTGTTATCCACGGAGATGATGTTGTTAGCAGTTATGAATTCAAATTCTGGTTGTAGAACGAAGAAAGCATTGGCATGCTCGAAGGTTAAGAAGATGCCTCGTTCATTTCAAAACATTGATGGGTCAGTATTATAAAATTGAATAAAGAAGCCTTTATCAATGCAAGATAAATTTATTTATAATTATTTTTTACTTTAATCTTATTGATTTCGGAATAATATTCCATCATCAGAGTTGACCAGTATTGTGTCATTTTTTCCCAAAATAAAAATAAAAAAATTTTTGTTTTGTTTTTTGATTTGATGTTATTGTTAATTGGTGTTATCCGCGAAGATGTTGTAGTTATTTATAAATAATATTCTAAAAACTGAAACAGTAAAGAAAAATATTTTATCTTTATCTTATATATCCTATTGTGATAAAAGCATGCTCGGTATAATGGATAGAGTATTAATAATTAATATTAGTAAAATTAATTATGAAAATGAAAATGAATAAATTAAAATATTTATTAATTTATCAGATTTTCAAGCAACGGATATCATTTTTTTCCTTCATCCATGGCTTTTCAAATATCACCTCTTCAAATCAGAGAGGGGAAATCAGTAAAGTAATGCTTGTAAGCATAAATTTGAAAATATAAAATAGTTAGCAAAATACATTTTCACCGAAAGTTGGGAAGAAAATATAATGTGCCCAGGTTATTATCCAGGGGATCAATCAGAGAAGGTCAGCGATGATGTGAGCATTGAGTTATAATCTCATTGAGTCCAGATGGCATGAAAGGATGAATTAGAACGAAGTCCAAAACAAAAGATCAGTTGATAACAAAGTGTATGACTAAGAAAAAATATCCAAAAAAATTCGTAGAAAATCAATATATAAATACATTACTTGCCATTTATAAAGCTTCCTTGGCAAGCCAGAATAAAAAAAATTGAAGTAAGTAGTCATATGAAATACTTAAAATACTATAAAATAAAATATATGCTAATAAGTAATACATTATTTCATTGATTTTTCTCTTCTGGTGAAGAGAGCTTATCTTTGAAAATCACTGGATTAAGAACATTGTTTTATATATTCCTGGTTTAAATATATGATGAATTAATATATATTGTAATTTATCTAATTTTTATTTTTATTTTTTTACTTTATATATATATATATATATATGTGTGTGTGTGTGTGTATGTGTGTGAAAAATGACAAACGGAAAACAAGTTAAAGTGCAGGAAAAAACCAGTTTCGTTCTGTTGGCGTACGTCTTCAGAAATGAAGATTTGTAAATAATTTTATTTTGAAGGCACACACATGGGATGATGGAAGAATGATCTGATTGGACCATATGAGAAGACATTAAGTGATTTTGAAATATGACGAGTGGGTGACACATTAAGTTTCTTATTCTTCTGTTTATATATTTATTTTCTTTCTTTTTTTTACTTTCACCATTAATGAGCTAGTATGGAGGAGGCGGTGGGGGAGAGGGAAAGCCGACAAGAGGGAAAATAGACAGAGGAGCTGGCCAGGATAAACAAAAGGGAGTAGGCATGAAATTGATGTATCATATATATATATATATATATATATATATATATATATATATACTAGCAAATTATGCTCCCTGCGGTGGGATATTTTGTTAAGCTGAGGTGATGTTATCAAAATGACTACGTACTCTGACCCTAAAAGATGAGGTAATTACTGAGAACATGATATAATAACAAACGGAAAATCCCCTCCGAATAAAAACTTTAGGTAACAAACATAATGAACAAAAAAGTTAAACTTACATATGTAAAATACAGTTAAACTTACGTATGTAAAATACAGTTAAACTTACATGTGTAAAATACAGTTAAACTTACATATGTAAAATACAGTTAAACTTACATATGTAAAATACAGTTAAACTTATATATGTAAAATACAGTTAAACTTACATATGTAAAATACAGTTACACTTACATATGTAAAATACAGTTAAAGTTACATATGTAAAATACAGTTAAACTTATATATGTAAAATACAGTTAAACTTACATATGTAAAATACAGTTACACTTACATATGTAAAATACAGTTAAAGTTACATATGTAAAATACAGTAAAACTTACATATGTAAAATACAGTTAAACTTATATATGTAAAATACAGTTAAACTTACATATGTAAAATACAGTTAAACTTATATATGTAAAATACAGTAAAACTTACATATGTAAAATACAGTTAAACTTATATATGTAAAATACAGTTAAACTTACATATGTAAAATACAGTTAAACTTATATATGTAAAATACAGTTAAACTTATATATGTAAAATACAGTTAAACTTATATATGTAAAATACAGTTAAACTTACATATGTAAAATACAGTTAAACTTATATATGTAAAATACAGTAAAACTTACATATGTAAAATACAGTTAAACTTATATATGTAAAATACAGTTAAATTTATATATGTAAAATACAGTTACACTTACATATGTAA
The DNA here is from genome assembly GCA_963556195.1 of Sepiola atlantica. NCBI lineage: Eukaryota > Metazoa > Mollusca > Cephalopoda > Sepiida > Sepiolidae > Sepiola > Sepiola atlantica. The sequence goes on along the minus strand of OY744543.1, from coordinate 72,817,204 downwards.
AATACAGTAAAAATTACATATGTTAAATACAGTTAAACTTACATATGTAAAATACAGTTAAACTTACATATGTAAAATACAGTTAAACTTATATATGTAAAATACAGTTAAACTTACATATGTAAAATACAGTAAAACTTACATATGTAAAATACAGTTAAACTTACATATGTAAAATACAGTTAAACTTATATATGTAAAATACAGTTAAACTTACATATGTAAACTACAGTTAAACTTATATATGTAACATACAGAAAAATTACATATGTTAAATACAGTTAAACTTACATATGTAAAATACAGTTAAACTTACATATGTAAAATACAGTTAAACTTACATATGTAAAATACAGTTAAACTTACATATGTAAAATACAGTTAAACTTATATATGTAAAATACAGTTAAACTTACATATGTAAAATACAGTTAAACTTACATATGTAAAATACAGTTAAACTTATATATGTAAAATACAGTTAAACTTATATATGTAAAATACAGTTAAACTTACATATGTAAAATACAGTAAAACTTACATATGTAAAATACAGTTAAACTTACATATGTAAAATACAGTTAAACTTATATATGTAAAATACAGTTAAACTTACATATGTAAAATACAGTAAAACTTACATATGTAAAATACAGTTAAACTTACATATGTAAAATACAGTTAAACTTATATATGTAAAATACAGTTAAACTTACATATGTAAAATACAGTTAAACTTACATATGTAAAATACAGTTAAACTTACATATGTGAAATACAGTTAAACTTACACATGTTAAATACAGTTAAACTTATAAATGTAAAATAAGTTAAACTTACACATGTAAAATACAGTTAAACTTATATATGTAAAATAAGTTAAACTTACATATGTAAAATACAGTTAAACTTATATATGTAAAATACAGTAAAACTTATATATGTAAAATCATGCCGACGAGAGCACCAAACTGTCTGCTAAGCTATGTAAAAAAACAAATCAATGATACTGAAAAAATGACCTTTTTAAACTGGGCATTACTCTTGACTAGGCTCGCCAACATAAGGTGGACGAAAGAAAAACTCGTGCGCCGTGTTGAAATAATTTGGCAAAAAAGTGATTTTCTGTTCGGCGAGACTTCGAAGGAATCTTGCATTTTAGAACTTGTGTCGGATAAGCACGCAATAAATGCTGAACTTTTCTGCGAAAAAATTGATCCTGCATTGCAAAGACAACATATACAGCTACGGTCACACATTTATGATGACGTCATAAGTTTTCTTAACACAAAGAAAATTGCTTGATCTTTGTTTAACACATGTATGTTTTATAGCTACATAAATATAAATTATATTGTTTAATTTGATAATAAAAATGTTTTATAGCTACATCAATACAAATGTTCATCTTTTAAGACAATCTGTCAACGTTTAGGTTTCTTTGTCAAATAGCCCACTCAAAGAGACATACACAGAAGGACCAAGAAATACTTGTTTCTAATAGTGATATAAATTGTTACATAACGGAAGAGTGATTGACGTATGGAACGTTAGCATTTAACCTTTAGTTAACGGAAGTCAACGAAATCACGCGACTTCCCGGGAGAGACAATTCAGTCTCTTCCTGGCGACACTTTAAACAAAGAAGACGTAAAAGTCATCCTTTCCCATATAAGTTTCATTATATATATATATATATATATATATATATATATATATATATATATATATATACATACATATATATATATATATATATATATATATATATATCCACATAAAATATTATGAGGAGATATAATTGTTTATGCATCAATTTTCAGTATTTAATTCAACAGTGCTCGATGCGTGAGTAGAGCTAGGTAGTAAGCTATGGAAATACACTTATGGTAATTAAGCTACACAGAGGCTCCTGCGTTTCATCCCTGGGGGAAATATTCAGGCCTAAATGGCATTTTAGCCTGAAGATTCCCCGCCGGGGATGAAACGCGGGCGCCTCTGTGTAGCTTAATTGCCATAGATATATTTTCATAGCTTACTATATATATATATATATATATATATATATATATATATATATATATATATATATATATATATATATATATATATTGCAATCCAGGTAAAGTAAACATACACAGGATAAAAACCCACAAAATTTCAACCGGGCTTATAAAGAGTGTTTACTATCAACTATAGCTTTTATATATAAGCATTTTTGTTCATACAGACATGTAAATAATGTGCGACATTAACATGTCGATGTTATCGATCTACAGCTGTTAGAAAGTGAAATCTCATCATGCAGAAAAAATAATCTGCTCCTTCCCTTCTACGATGTTGTTTCAAGCTGATCCTCTCATCCTTAAAGGGAAACGACATTTCAGATGGTCACAAGACGCGAACCCAGTTTAGAGAGGAAACTCAGATTCAACACGCTTTCGCTCGCTCTCTCCTCAAGTAAACATGGAATGATCACGTAGTACGAGAGAAATTTATCCATATTTATGCCAAATAGATCGGAATGCAAAAACCAGCGTCCTTTATGTAAGTACTTTACGACGTAGATATCGACTTTTTTTTATTTAAATAAACAATAAATAAAACGCTCTGCGTCCTTTATGTATGTACTCTGTGAGGTAGATATGGACTTTTGTTTATTTAAATTAACAATAAATCAAACGATCTGCGTCCTTTATATATGTACCATGTGACGTAGATATGGACTTTTTAAAATTAAAATTAACAATAAATTAAACGCTCTGCGTCCTTTATATATGTACCATGTGACGTAGATATGGACTTTTAAAAATTTAAATTAGCAATAAATCAAACGCTCTTCGTCCTTTATATATGTACCATGTGACGTAGATATGGACCTTTATAAATTTAAATTAACAATAAATCAAACGCTCTTCGTCCTTTATATATGTACAATGTGACGTAGATATGGACTTTTTAAAATTTAAATTAACAATAAATTAAACGCTCTGCGTCCTTTATATATGTACCATGTGACGTAGATATGGACCTTTATAAATTTAAATTAACAATAAATCAAACGCTCTTCGTCCTTTATATATGTACCATGTGACGTAGATATGGACTTTTTAACATTTAAATTAGCAATAAATCAAACGCTCTTCGTCCTTTATATATGTACCATGTGACGTATATATGGACCTTTATTAATTTAAATTAACAATAAATCAAACGCTCTTCGTCCTTTATATATGTACCATGTGACGTAGATATGGACTTTTAAAAATTTAAATTAGCAATAAATCAAACGCTCTTCGTCCTTTATATATGTACCATGTGACGTAGATATGGACCTTTATAAATTTAAATTAACAATAAATCAAACGCTCTGGGTCCTTTATATATGTACCATGTGACGTAGATAACGACTTTTTAACATTTAAATTAACAATAAATTAAACGCTCTGCGTCCTTTATATATGTACCATGTGACGTAGATATGGACTTTTAAAAAATTAAATTAACAATAAATAAAACGCTCTGCGTCCTTTATATATGTACCATGTGACGTAGATATGGACTTTTTAAAATTTAAATTAACAATAAATTAAACGCTCTGCGTCCTTTATATATGTACCATGTGACGTAGATATGGACTTTTTAAAATTTAAATTAACAATAAATTAAACGCTCTGCGTCCTTTATATATGTACCATGTGACGTAGATATGGACTTTTTAAAATTTAAATTAACAATAAATCAAACGCTCTGCGTCCTTTATATATGTACCATGTGACGTAGATATGGACTTTTAAAAATTTAAATTAGCAATAAATCAAACGCTCTTCGTCCTTTATATATGTACCATGTGACGTAGATATGGACCTTTATAAATTTAAATTAACAATAAATCAAACGCTCTGGGTCCTTTATATATGTACAATGTGACGTAGATATGGACTTTTAAAAATTTAAATTAACAATAAATTAAACGCTCTGCGTCCTTTATATATGTACCATGTGACGTAGATATGGACTTTTTAACATTTAAATTAGCAATAAATCAAACGCTCTTCGTCCTTTATATATGTACCATGTGACGTAGATATGGACCTTTATAAATTTAAATTAACAATAAATAAAACGCTCTGCGTCCTTTATATATGTACCATGTGACGTAGATATGGACTTTTAAAAATTTAAATTAGCAATAAATCAAACGCTCTTCGTCCTTTATATATGTACCATGTGACGTAGATATGGACCTTTATAAATTTAAATTAACAATAAATCAAACGCTCTGGGTCCTTTATATATGTACCATGTGACGTAGATATGGACTTTTTAACATTTAAATTAACAATAAATTAAACGCTCTGCGTCCTTTATATATGTACCATGTGACGTAGATATGGACTTTTAAAAATTTAAATTAACAATAAATAAAACGCTCTGCGTCCTTTATATATGTACCATGTGACGTAGATATGGACTTTTTAAAATTTAAATTAACAATAAATTAAACGCTCTGCGTCCTTTATATATGTACCATGTGACGTAGATATTGACTTTTTAAAATTTAAATTAACAATAAATTAAACGCTCTGCGTCCTTTATATATGTACCATGTGACGTAGATATGGACTTTTTAAAATTTAAATTAGCAATAAATCAAACGCTCTTCGTCCTTTATATATGTACCATGTGTCGTAGATATGGACTTTTTAAAATTTAAATTAACAATAAATTAAACGCTCTGGGTCCTTTATATATGTACCATGTGACGTAGATATGGACTTTTTAACATTTAAATTAGCAATAAATCAAACGCTCTTCGTCCTTTATATATGTACCATGTGACGTAGATATGGACCTTTATAAATTTAAATTAACAATAAATCAAACGCTCTTCGTCCTTTATATATGTACCATGTGACGTAGATATGGACTTTTAAAAATTTAAATTAACAATAAATAAAACGCTCTGCGTCCTTTATATATGTACCATGTGACGTAGATATGGACTTTTTAAAATTTAAATTAACAATAAATTAAACGCTCTGCGTCCTTTATATATGTACCATGTGACGTAGATATGGACTTTTTAAAATTTAAATTAACAATAAATTAAACGCTCTGCGTCCTTTATATATGTACCATGTGACGTAGATATGGACTTTTAAAAATTTAAATTAGCAATAAATCAAACGCTCTTCGTCCTTTATATATGTACCATGTGACGTAGATATGGACTTTTAAAAATTTAAATTAACAATAAATAAAACGCTCTGCGTCCTTTATATATGTACCATGTGACGTAGATATGGACTTTTTAAAATTTAAATTAACAATAAATTAAACGCTCTGCGTCCTTTATATATGTACCATGTGACGTAGATATGGACTTTTTAAAATTTAAATTAACAATAAATTAAACGCTCTGCGTCCTTTATATATGTACCATGTGACGTAGATATGGACTTTTTAAAATTTAAATTAGCAATAAATCAAACGCTCTTCGTCCTTTATATATGTACCATGTGTCGTAGATATGGACTTTTTAAAATTTAAATTAACAATAAATTAAACGCTCTGGGTCCTTTATATATGTACCATGTGACGTAGATATGGACTTTTTAACATTTAAATTAGCAATAAATCAAACGCTCTTCGTCCTTTATATGTGTACCATGTGACGTAGATATGGACCTTTATAAATTTAAATTAACAATAAATCAAACGCTCTTCGTCCTTTATATATGTACCATGTGACGTAGATATGGACTTTTAAAAATTTAAATTAACAATAAATAAAACGCTCTGCGTCCTTTATATATGTACCATGTGACGTAGATATGGACTTTTTAAAATTTAAATTAACAATAAATTAAACGCTCTGCGTCCTTTATATATGTACCATGTGACGTAGATATGGACTTTTTAAAATTTAAATTAACAATAAATTAAACGCTCTGCGTCCTTTATATATGTACCATGTGACGTAGATATGGACTTTTAAAAATTTAAATTAGCAATAAATCAAACGCTCTTCGTCCTTTATATATGTACCATGTGACGTAGATATGGACTTTTAAAAATTTAAATTAACAATAAATAAAACGCTCTGCGTCCTTTATATATGTACCATGTGACGTAGATATGGACTTTTTAAAATTTAAATTAACAATAAATTAAACGCTCTGCGTCCTTTATATATGTACCATGTGACGTAGATATGGACTTTTAAAAATTTAAATTAACAATAAATAAAACGCTCTGCGTCCTTTATGTATGTACTCTGTGATGTAGATATGGACTTTTTAAAATTTAAATTAACAATAAATAAAACGCTCTGCGTCCTTTATATATGTACCATTTGACGTAGATATGGAATTTTGTTTATTTAAATTAACAACAAATAAAACGCTCTGCGTCATTTATATATGTACCATGTGATGTAGATATGGACTTTTTAAAATTTATATTGACAATGAATCAAACGCTCTGCCTTCTTTTATGTATGTACTCTGTGACGTAGATATGGACTTTTGTTTATTTAGATTTACAACAAATAAAACGCTCTGCGTCCTTTATGGAGGTACTCTGTGATGTAGATATGCAGTTAAAAAAAAAAAAATTACAATAAATCTAACGCTCTTCGTATTTTTTCAACTTGGAAAAAATGAAATAAAGTGATGAGGATTTTGCAGGGGATTATTTTCTCCAACCTGGTTTTCGCCGGGGTTAGGGTTAGGGTTAGGGTAAGAGTTACCCGTGACTGATGCTGTATCTCATGCCAGGTTTTCTTGTCCGATGTTGTTTTCCACGGATGCATGCATTTATGATGATACTGTAACATTTGTAAAAACTAATTCCTAAAGTTTAGCACATGTTCGTGTGCACGTTAAGCAGATGCGTTTAATTTCCGGTTTTGTAGGGTTTTTCCAAGAACGTAAAGTTGGATTCTAATAATCTGAACTTAATGCTAGCTATAATGTGGCCGAGGAGGTTGAAGAGGTTAAAGTGTTCTGCGCGAGAGTGGAATTAAACTAACTTAAAGATGTCTCTCGTATACTTAATACTGAATTTTATTCTGCGTTAAAAAAAGGCGGAAATTTGAATAATTTTAAATCGTAAAAAAATAACTTTCATCTATATCTACAGAATTATTTCATGTTTCTGTTTATTTTATTTTCTCTCTCTTTTACTTTATTATATAAGTAAATCAAACGCTCTACCAGCCCCCCTCTCTCTCTTCTCTCTTTCTCTCTCTCTCTCTCTCTCTATATATATATATATATATATATATATATATATATATATATTTATATATTATTATTATTATTATTATTATTATTATTATAATTATTATTATTACATATATATAAAATGACAGATCAGCGTTATATCATAATGTCATCTGATGTCAATTTCAGAGCCGTAAAATCATATACATTTTCCAAAGTAAATTCACAGCAATAACCTAACCTTAACCCTAACCCTACCCTATCCTACCCTAACACTAACCCTAACCCTAACCCTATACCCTAACTCAAACCCTAACTAAACCCTAACCCTAACACTAACCCTAACCCTAATCCTAACCCTAACTCTTACCCTTACCTTAACCCTAACTCAAACCCTAACCCTAACCTAGCCCTAACCCTAACCTTAACCCTAACCCTTACCCTAACACTATCTCAATCCCTAACCCTTACCCTAATCCTAACCCTAACCCTAACACAACTTTTCAGAGGAACACATGCTCAATATTAAGCTTCTATTTACCTTTGAAATTGATTATCATGAGAATCGATTTGAACTGTATAAAAGAAGTATTTCCTTATATTAGCACACGTACACACCAGACACACACACACACACACACACACACACACACATATATATATATATATATATATATATATATATATATATATATATATATATAAAGTATAAAGGTATACTTAAAAAAGAATAAAAGGGAAATACCAGTAGAGTGCTCAATTAAATTAAATTAAGAGCGTAATATTTTTATTTTTAAATACAGATTTTAATCAGACATGGACCAGTGGTTACTGACAAGAAACGGTTTTAATTCCCGATTCCGTCTTCTTCAGCATAGTCTGAAATAGTAAATGATGGAATTTCTTCAAAAAACACTTATAACCGTTATGAAACGCTATGTATACAGATTTTGAAATGGAGGGCCGACGGGACGCTTAGATCAGAAAACGCCGTTAAGTAAGAGATTCTATATTTAGAAGTGAAGAACAAGAAGGAAGGAAGAAAGAAAGAAAGAAAGAAAAGAGAGAAAGAAAGAAAGAAAGAAAGAAAGAAAGAAGGGGAAAAATAAAATAAAATAAAATAAAATTTATAATAATAAAATATTATTTTTATATTTATATATATTATTTTTATATGTAGAACATAATTAAGGGTACGCAACTCTAATTAATTAAATTATCTAAAAAAGGGGAGGTAACTATTTATTATTATATAAAATATATTTATGTATATATAAATTTCCGATTCTTTCAATTAATAAATATCAATTTAAAGTAAAACATAAATATAGATAAATATATAAATAAAAAATCAATAAATAAAAAATCAATATATAAATTAAAAAATCAATCAATATATAATTAAAATATCAATATGTAAATAAAAATCAATATATAAATAAAAAATCAATATATAAATCAAAAATCAATATATAAATAAAAAACAAAAATCTATATATAAATAAAATAAAATAAAATAAAAAAATCAATATATAAATAAAAAATAAAAAATTCGATATATAAATAAAATAAATATATAAATAAAAAATAATAATATGTAAATAAAGAATCAAAAATCAAAAAGTCAAAATGTAAATAAAAATATAAATAAAAATATAAATAAAAATATATTAAAAATATAAAAATATAAATAAAAATAAAAATAAAAATAAAAATAGAAATCAAAAATCAAAATATAAATAAATCAATATATAAATAAAAAAAATATATATAAATAAAAAAATATATGAATAAAAAAATATATAAATAAAAAAAATATATTAATAAAAAAATATATGAATAAAAAAATATATAAATAAAAAATATATAAATAAAAAAGTTATATATTTTTTATTTTTATTTTTATTTTTATTTATATATTGATTTATTTATATTTTGATTTTTGATTTTAGATTTGATTTTGATTTTGATTTTGATTTTTATTTATATTTTTATATTTTTAATATATTTTTATTTATATTTTTATTTATATTTTTATTTACATTTTGACATTTTGATTTTTGATTCTTTATTTACATATTATTATTTTTTATTTACATATTGATTTTATTTATATATCGAATTTTTTATTTTTATTTATATATTGATTTTTTTTATTTTATTTATATATTGATTTTTTATTTATATATTGATTTTTATTTACATATTGATATTTTAATTATATATTGATTGATTTTTTTATTTATTGATTTTTTATTTATATATTTATCTATATTTATGTTTTACTTTAAAATGATATTTATTAATTGAAAGAATCGGAAATTTATATATACATAAATATATTTTATATAATAATAAATAGTTACCTCCCCTTTTTTAGATAATTTAATTAATTAGAGTTGCGTACCCTTAATTATTTTCTACATATAAAAATAATATATATAAATATAAAAATAATATTTTATTATTATAAATTTAATTTTATTTAATTTTATTTTTACCCTCCTTTTTTTCTTTCTTTCTTTCTCTCTTTTCTTTCTTTCTTCCTTCCTTCTCGTTTTTCACTTCTAAATATAGAATCTCTTACTTAACGGCGTTTTCTGATCTAAGCGTCCCGTCGGCCCTCCATTTCAAAATTCTGTGTACATAGCGTTTCATAACGGTTATAAGTGTTTTTTGAAGAAATTCCATCATTTACTATTTCAGACTATGCTGAAGGAGACGGAATCGGGAATTTAAACCCGTTTCTTGTCAGAAACCACTGGTCCATGTCTGATTAAAATCTGTATTTAAAAATAAATATATATATATATATATATATATATATATATATATATATATGAAGAAAAGGTGCGTTCTGCCGTCTAAAGTCATGATTTAATACGTAAGGATTTATAAAAGAAAAAACAAGTAATCTTTAAAAAAGGGATCACCATTGTCTATATGCTGATGTCGATAGGTTTTGAACAAACTTAAAATACTCATCCTTATGTTTGAATCGAAAAAATATTGATCTTCTACCAACGGATGTTGCTATGATTTATTTGCGCTTTTTAACATATACGCGCCGTCATAAAAACTCACGAGGATAGAGAAGTCACGAACGGGTCCAGGACCGGCGGGACAGTTATAAAAGTGTGGGGGGGACTCTCCCAAAAAGTGGGGGGGGCGGTTAAACACATGCATATATAACTTCATTATTGATGACCGTAAAGTGGGGGGGGGGAGAAGTCAAAAAGTGGAGGGGGGCTTGAGTCCCACTCCCCCCCCCCCCGGTGCCGCCGTCCATGTATACGACGGTATTCAAGTTGATACTGAGGCGGTTAACAGCTTTATACTTTCACCAGAATAAGTTAGCTCCACACACTTTAAATGAGTCGTTAGAATGGCTGCGGGGACACTTTGGCTATCGTCTGCTCAGTAGAAAGTGATATCGTGTAAGAGCTTCATAATCACCGTAGCTTAACTCTCGCAAAATTTAATATGTGATGTTATTTGAAACTTCTCGTCTATCAAAGCAATCTTCAGACGATTCCTGAACTGAAGAAGACATCACAGCTTAAATTTAGACAATGCTTACTGAAGAGTGTTTTCGGTGTTTTTTTTTATACGCATCCTGTATATAAAATGGTAGTTTACCAATAAAATGGCGTATCAGAAGAAGTGACGCGTAGTCCGCGTGCCTCTATTCCTAATTCACAACACCAAGTCGCAATCAATAGACTGCGTCTTCGGTCATAATTTTTAACTTGCTAGTAATTTACAGGCTGATTCATAAGTCACTTAGCTATTTATTTTTCAAATTCTAAAGTTAAAAAATACGGTAATACAAAACAGAAAGTTTATTCAACAAATTCATTTATGGGAGTTTAAAATTACAGCAAATTTTCAAAATTTCCACCTTCGTTCTGCATGCATAGCTCCATTCTTTTTTTGCAAGGAATTTACGACTCTTTGTAGTATATTTGATTGATTATGAAATAAACATATATAGAAACAAATATATAAACGAACAAATTTCAAATAACAAATAGCAGAAATTAGAGAGTAAGATGACAATTATCAATAGTTCATAGTATGTTTGTGCTTCATATGGTAATCATTTTAAATAGCTAAGTGAAGTGACTTATGAATCACCCTGTATTTTTTTAATGAAAATTAAATAAAAAGCAAATATAGATTCTTTTTTTAAAATATGCGATCCGACAGTACCATGAATGGTAGTAAAATTCATATTTCAATATTTAAAAAAAAATCCACCACTTATTTTTCTAAATGTAATTATTTAAAATCAAAATACAAAACTTTTTACTTTCAGCCAGATTTAATTATAAAGCTTTACATGAAAAAACATTTTGACTTTTAAAAAAATTATAACTGGAGAGAGAGTCTATTGATTGAGGCTTGCTATTGTGAATTCGAAATAGTGGCACGCTGACTCAAGAGTCGACTGTTTTTCTGGAGTGCCAAAAAAAATTGGCACTTGTGCAGTTTAGTAAACAACGGAAGATAATTCCTGGTCGTTTCTTCTGATACGCTTAACATTTTAAATGCAATTATTAATTACAATATGAGCTGCTCAATAACTAACTACTAATGAATAAATATACAATACGCCACACATGGAAAATTATATATATACAAGCATGAAAACCCGACTTTGCTCGGAATTGAATGAGGATCACCACTATGTACTTTTTATCTATGCGCATAACAGAATATTACTTTCTTTGTTTTGACTAAGCTCCCTTCCGCGTTTCATCCTCTAATATAGTTGGAAGAAGTTCAAATGTCAGAAAACTCTCTGAATTAGTGTCGTATACATATGGTTCACATTTCATTATAATCGGGGATATAAGTATTTGAACTTTTAAGAGAATTATGTCCAATTGGTCACTTTGATGTTTGGGGTGCGTAGGTATTTGGCGTATAGAGTGGAACGTATCAATTCTGGACCACTTCCATTGCCCTCCACGGATAATGTTATACATACTATATAAATTTCATTAACATGGGATACATTTGAAGTTTTAAGAGAATTCTGCCCCAATGGGTCACTGTGATGTTTGGGGTACGTAGGTATTTGGCGTAGAGAGTGGAACACTGGATCACTTCCATTGCCCTCCACAGATAATGTTATACATACGATATAAATTTCATTAACATGGGATACATTTGAAGTTTTAAGAGAATTCTGCCCCAATTGGTCACTTTGATGTTTGGGGTACGTAGGTGTTTGGCATATAAAGTGGAACGTATCAATTCTGGACCACTTCACTTGCCCTCCACGGATAATGTTATACATACGATATAAATTTCATTAACATGGGATACATTTGAAGTTTTAAGAGAATTCTGCCCCAATGGGTCACTGTGATGTTTGGGGTACGTAGGTATTTGGCGTATGGAGTGGAACGTATCAATTCTGGACCACTTTCATTGCCCTCCACGGATAATGTTATACATACGATATAAATTTCATTAACATGGGATACATTTGAAGTTTTAAGAGAATTCTGCCCCAATGGGTCACTGTGATGTTTGGGGTACGTAGGTATTTGGCGTATGGAGTGGAACGTATCAATTCTGGACCACTTCCATTGCCCTCCACGGATAATGTTATACATACGATATAAATTTCATTATCATGGGATACATTTGAAGTTTTAAGAGAATTCTGCCCAAATTGGTCACTTTGATGGTTGGGGTACGTAGGTATTTGACATATAAAGTGGAACGTATCAATTCTGGACCACTTCCATTGCCCTCCACGGATAATGTTATACATACGATATAAATTTCATTACCATGGGATACATTTGAAGTTTTAAGAGAATTCTCCCCCAATTGGTCACTTTGATGTTTGGGGTACGTAATTATTTGGCGTATGGAGTGGAACGTATCACTTCTGGACCACTTCTATTGCCCTCCACGGATAATGTTATACATACGATATAAATTTCATTAACATGGTATACATTTGAAGTTTTAAGAGAATTCTGCCCAAATTGGTCACTTTGATGGTTGGGGTACGTAGGTATTTGACATATAAAGTGGAACGTATCAATTCTGGACCACTTCCATTGCCCTCCACGGATAATGTTATACATACGATATAAATTTCATTAACATGGGATACATTTTAAGTTTTAAGAGAATTCTCCCCCAATTGGTCACTTTGATGTTTGGGGTACGTAAGTATTTGGCGTATGGAGTGGAACGTATCACTTCTGGACCACTTCCATTGCCCTCCACGGATAATGTTATACATACGATATAAATTTCATTAACATGGGATACATTTGAAGTTTTAAGAGAATTCTGCCCAAATTGGTCACTTTGATGGTTGGGGTACGTAGGTATTTGTCATATAAAGTGGAACGTATCAATTCTGGACCACTTTCATTGCCCTCCACGGATAATGTTATACATACGATATAAATTTCATTAACATGGGATACATTTGAAGTTTTAAGAGAATTCTCCCCCAATTGGTCACTTTGATGTTTGGGGTACGTAGGTATTTGGCGTATGGAGTGGAACGTATCAATTCTGGACCACTTCCATTGCCCTCCACGGATAATGTTATACACACGATATAAATTTCATTAACATGGGGTACATTTTAAGTTTTAAGAGAATTCTGCCCCAATTGGTCACTTTGATGTTTGGGGTACGTAGGTATTTGGCGTATAGAGTGGAACGTATCAATTCTGGACCACTTCTATTGCCCTCCACGGATAATGTTATACATACGATATAAATTGGTCACTTTGATGTTTGGGGTACGTAGGTATTTGGCGTATAGAGTGGAACGTATCAATTCTGGACCACTTCCATTGCCCTCCACGGATAATGTTATACATACGATATAAATTGGTCACTTTGATGTTTGGGGTACGTAGGTATTTGGCGTATAGAGTGGAACGTATCAATTCTGGACCACTTCCATTGCCCTCCACGGATAATGTTATACATACGATATAAATTTCATTAACATGGGATACATTTGAAGTTTTAAGAGAATTCTGCCCCAATTGGTCACTTTGATGTTTGGGGTACGTAGGTATTTGGCGTATAGAGTGGAACGTATCAATTCTGGACCACTTCCATTGCCCTCCACGGATAATGTTATACATACGATATAAATTTCATTAACATGGGAAACATTTGAAGTTTTAAGAGAATTCTGCCCCAATTGGTCACTTTGATGTTTGGGGTACGTAGGTATTTGGCGTATAGAGTGGAACGTATCAATTCTGGACCACTTCCATTGCCCTCCACGGATAATGTTATACATACGATATGAATTTCATTAACATGGGATACATTTGAAGTTTTAAAGAGGTGTGGCTCCCATAGCCTCCTTAGTGGTGCACTTTGAGGTTCGGGACTACTTCCATAGTCTTCCCTGGAAAACTATTACCTAGGTGTAAACTTTTAGATTTCTCAAACCGTTCCTTCTATAGAGAAGACAGAAATAACACACACATACATTAAGTTATGTATATTCTTATTTAATTTTTTTAAATTTTAATTATTAAATTTAAATTTTTTTTTATTTGATTTAAAAAAAAAGGCTATTTAGCTAATAATCACTGTTACGATAAGAATACTGAGAACACATTATGTAAGTAAAGCGTTAGGGTTATGGTTAGGGTAGGGTAAAGGTTAGCGTTAGGGTTAAGTAACATAAGATCACACAAAAAGGTTAGAGTTAGAGTTAGGGTTATGGGTAAGGTTAGAGTTTAGGGTTATGGTTAGGGTAGGGTACGGGTTCGAGTACGGGTTAGGGTAAGTTAGTGTTAGTGTAAGAGTAGGGTTAGGTTTAGGGTTAAGGTTAGGTTTAGGGTTTAGGGTTATGGTTAGTGTAGGGTACGGGTTAGGGTACGGGTTAGGGTAAGGTTATTGTTTGTGTAAGAGTAGGGTTAGGGTTAAGGTTTGGGTTTGGGTTAGGGTAAAGGTTAGGGTTTGGGGCTAGGGTTAGGGTTAAGGTTAGGGTTAGGGTTAAAGTTAGGATTAGGGTTAGGTTGGACTTTAGGGGTAGGGTTAGGGTTAAGGTAAGGGTTAGAGTTAGGGTTAGGGTTAGGGTTAGGGTTAAGGTTAAGGTATAGGGTTAGGGTTAGGGTTTAGGGTTAGGGTTAGGGTGTAGGGTTATGATTAGTGTAGGGTACGGGTTAGAGTAAGGTTAGTGTTAGTGTAAGGGCAGGGTAAGGGTTAGGGTTACGGTTACGGTTAGGGTTTAGGGTTATGGTTAGGGTAGGGTAGGGTACGGGTTAGAGTACGGGTTAGCTTATGGTTAGTGTTTGGGTTAGGGTTAGGGTAGGGTTATGGTTAGATTTTATGTAGATTCTAAAACCTTTCCTTCTATAGAACATACAGAAACATCAAACACATACACACAGACACACGGACAGATATATATTTTTGTTTTATTTTTTTAAATTCTAATTTTTAAATCTTTAAAATTGTTTATTTTATTTTTTAAAGGCTATTTAGCTAATAATAACTGTTACGATAAGAAGACTGAACATACTTTATGTAAGTAAAGGGGTAGGGTTAGGCTAGGGTAGAGTAAGGGGTAGGGTTAGGGTAGGTTAGGGTTAGGGTCATGTAACATAATGTAACACAAAAAAGAAACCAGTTACAATTTCAATTATTGCTGGGGTAATACTACCGATCGAAGGTAGGTTAAGATAAACTGGACACTTTGAAGATTAATTATATAAACTTTCTATGAAGTTTTGCCAATAAATTAAGATAAATTGCACCAAAATCGAATAAGATGACAGACATGTAATTCTATCGTCGTCGTCGGAGACATTAAAGTAGCACCCTTTCGAGTTTTTAAAAGGCAATTTAGCTGACAATTACTGTTACGATAAGAAAAAAAGAGAAGACTATAAGTAACTGTAGACTTTCCATGGTGCTATGCAAATAAATTAGTATTAATTGTTCCAAAATCGAATAAGACGTCATCAATAGAATCCTGTCGACGCAATTTACTTAAAAGCGACCACATTTTTATTTTTATAGGATATTTTGCTGACGATAATTTTTTAGATCGAAGAAAAAAATAAACTCTATGCAAGCAACCGTGGACTTTTCATGGACGACTTCCTACAACTACTTTAGATGAGAAGCGAACCTGGGACTTCGTTGTGCAATTACATGCAAAGTACGACCGTAAATAATGAAAATTACATTTCGCTCTTCACACGATTCAGAAAAATATCGAATCAAAATTCCTTTGCCTTCGTTGCTATCTGTTAATTAAAAATATTTTAAAAACATTTCAAAAATGAATGATTCAAACAATAAAATTAATAATCATTAATTCAATTAATAATTCTTGATTGATTTAATGATTTTTATTAACGAAACCAGTATTAATCGAAAAATTAATGAATTTAACACGTGGGCGAATGATTTTTTTTTATGGCTTGCGGTGTCTCTGCTTCTATGCAGAAATAAATGGATGCGTCGATTTGTAGAAAGGCGTGCGTATATTGGCGCATACATTCGTTTTATCAGCTAATATATATATATATATATATATATATATATATATATATGTGTGTGTGTGTGTGTGTGTGTGTGTGTGTGTGTGTGTGTGTGTGTGATAGATTCAGAGGATGAATATCCGACAGAATCTATAAGAAAATTAAAAATGGAAATGTAATTAAAGGACAACATAGATAACTCCACGTAGACATGTGTGAAGAGGTCGACATATACTTCGCCTCCACCAATTCGCCACGTTGGCTTCATATGGATGCATTTCTTTTAACCGTTAATTGCATTTGTAATTGTAGCTACACAGACACACACACACACACACACACACACACACATATATATATATATATATATATATATATATAAATAAATGTTTTGAGGTACAAAATTTATAGATAACTTTTTAAAAAATACGCGGAAATCTCTCTAAGGCCCTTTCGACTATCATCTCATCAGGAGAAAATCGATAGTTTTAATTAATAATAACTTCGAAAGAAAGAGCAAATGGGGAAATTGA
>OY744543.1:72687439-72794939 GCA_963556195.1 Sepiola atlantica | reverse complement strand
TTGGCAAGCGGTGTTTATCGAAAAAGAGTCCCTCATCATTTTAGACCGCTTGAAGAAGGGAATGGTTCCCGAAAATTTCCGACAAAAAACAATATATTTTGGCGCAATGTTTAATTTAGATATTTCAAGACTTACAGCTTTGTTTTTGTAACATTTTGTTCAAAGTGGTGGCACTCGAAGAAGACAGTAAATTTACCATTTTTAAAATATATATAAAAAACTATTTATAATTATAGTTCCTTTAAATGATTAAAACCGAATCAAACCGACTTTTGCCGAACTAAACCTAATTGGTTAGGGTTAGTTTAAGGTGATATTAGTGTTAGTTTATGCTTAGTTTTAGTTTAGGTTATGTGTCAAATAACAGTTCCGTTCAAATTCTATAGAAGTACGAAAACTATTTTCAAACTAAAAATAATATCCAATTATTAAAAATAATTGATTTGATTATTTGTAATAAAAATATTCAATTATAAAGAAAACAGTTTGATTTTTTATGTGTTCATAATTAAAAACAATGTTGAAAAAAATGCTTAATTGCCAAAGAAATATTCTACTTATAATATAATTCCATGAAAAAGTGCCAGTATACTGAAATCATATGGTTAAGATGAAAATCCATATACACTAAATGTTCAAAAGCAAGGAAATTCCCAAACTGTTACACTGTTATTGTCATTAAGGGTATGCGAGCACAACAGAGCTATGTATTTTACTGGTAGGATTTTTTTTTCAGCGCATCTCACACACTTCATCCACTCATGCATAGAGATTTATACTGTAGTGATGTGATAATGAAATGTGTCATACCCTTAATTAATGACAATAAAAGTGTACAAATTAATGACAATAAAAGTGTACAAATTTGGGAATTTCCTTGCTTTTGTACATTTAGTGTATATGAATTTTCATCTTAACCCTATTAAGGGTATATGATTTCAGTATACTGGCATTTTTCATGGAATGCCACTACTTTTGTAAAGGCTATGCCTCAATACAATGCCTTCTCAGAAGGTTTTTTGTAATTTTCTGGAGAACTAAGGTATATGGTAAACTGAAATTAAAATGCCATCAACTAGACCCTAGAACCTCTATCTCTGTCAAAAAATCAGCTGAATCCATCAAATAGTTGATGAGATACAGGGTGGCACATACGTACGTACGTACGTACGTACGTACATACACACAGATAACATGATTTCATGATGAAAGTCTATTAAGGGAGAAGAGCGTCTCGCGCCTCCTTTGATTAGATTTGTTTTGATTAACACCGGTTCTCAATTTCTAATTTTAAACCTGGAATCCATCACCGAGTAGTTTTTTTCTATCTTACAAGTGTAATTCAATAAATACAGTTAATATTATATAATAAATAACCCACATTTTAACCGGGAAAAGTCGTTTGCTAATTTTTCAATATAATGATCGCCATTTCTTTGGATATTGTTCCCGTCGAAAGACAAGATGTTCTATTATATTAGAATATCAATCTTTCGACTGAGTTTTTCACGTACCAGTATCAATTAGTTTTTTTGTTCATCTAAGTAAGTATCACTTCCTTATTTTTATATTATTTGTGTTTATTCTCAATCAACTGAGAATGCCGACGGCAACTAATGGTGTTCGCGGGAGTCGCTCGTTAGACAGGGCGAGAGTGACAGACGAATAAAGGAAAGCTGCGTAACAAACAACCCACCATCCAGGTTTCCCACCATTTTTTGAAGCTTCTATCAAACGTTGCCTCAGGCCGGAAGCGGATATTATTAATCATAAACGAAAATGTCCACGGAGATGAAGTGAAAGCATAACGAGTAATGTCAACGCTTATTTTTTATTGATACAGACATGTGCAATATCTGCGACACTAGCATGTCGATGTTATCGATCAACAGCTTTTATAAACTGATAACTCATCAGGCAGAGTTAGAATCCGATCTTAACCTCAGATCATATTTGGAGAGAATGAAATGAGGAGAAAAAGAAAAAAAAGAAAAAGTTGGAAAGTCACGTGGTTGGATTTTAGACTATTGAGAATCAGATATATAAACTGAAATAAAATCGAATGCCAGTGTCGCAGATTTTGTACATGTCTGTATAAATAAAAATAATCATATATATAAAAGCTCTATTTGATATTGAAGACTATTTATAAGTCCTGTTGAAATTTTTTGGATTCCTATCGTATGGATATCCAGGATATTTTCCCTACAACTTTTATTTCTTTTTTTCAAATTTTAAATCTTGGCGATTGCCAACTTATCTATCCCAGCAACTTCCTCTGATGATAAGATTTTGATCTTTGAAAAGCCTGGCTTAAGGAAAATTTAACTTGAATAAATTGCCTTTTTGCGGAATATACCTTGCTCTGAGCATTTGAATTGAATTTTGATTTGGCTTTTGCTTCTCTAATTCCTTTCCATTCTTATTCATATCTATCTATATATATATATATATATATATATATATATATATATATATATATATATATATATATATATATATATATATAATTATTAATGTCAATATATGTATTAGCATATACAATCAGTGTCCTTATACTTTGCAGTTTCCTTAAAAGATTCAGCTCGATGATTGTCAAGGTTCATATCATATTTTCCTTGTTTTGTGTTTGGTTTCACCCAAAAATGAACCACTGTATAGTGTAGGTTGTTTCAAGACACTTTAATCCAATACCTTTTTTACTCTTTGTGAATTTTTTTAATGATTTTGTAATGTTGCAGAGACGATATTGACATACAAATGTTGTTTGGCACAAGACAAATGAAACGGACCGTAAAAATATATCTCACAAAAATGTTATGTTTATTGGAGATGTGAAAAAATAAAAATAATAAAATAAAAAGATGGTTATTGGAATATATGAACCTGAATATATATATATATATATATATATCGCAATGTTTCATTTTACTTCAGTCGAAGTTCTCAGAAATCAAGGGGCCCCTTCCTGGGGCTAACACTTGATCTCTATATGAGATACATAGGTACTCGAATATTCTATTAAGAATAATAGATGTATTCTCTCCCCAACTGACCAGTCTAATATGTCATAGTATATCTTTCTTGTTGTCTGTTGGTCTTACCGGATTCCAGGACAAGAATTCATCTAGTCTGGTGGAGTATCAAGCTACGTGGTGTTACTTGAGGTAACATCACTAGGAGAAGATGCACTATTCCTCGTATGGGCCAGTGTATAGCCGTGCTGAGGGGATCTTATTTGTGCTGCGGATACTATGTAATTTTGAATATTTGGTCAGCGTTTACTTATAGGGGTAAGTATCCTCATGTCAGGTTGTCCCGACAAACCCTTGTACAGAGAGACAGAAGACACTCGAGGATAGTGTCTAGTAGGTAATTCAAACTCTTAATGTTTAATTTTACTTCAGTCGAAGTTCTCAGAAATCAAGGGTCCCTTCCTGGGGCTAACACTTGATCTCTATATGGATACATAGATACCCGAATATTCTAATAAAATTCTCCTTTATTTCTCAAGCATTGAGTTAGTAAAAAAGTTAAGAATAATTACTTCTCTCCCCAACTGACCAGTCAATATGTCATAGTATATCTTTCTTGTGGTCTTACCGGATTCCAGGACAAGAATTCATCTAGTCTGGTGGAGTATCCAGCACGTGGTGTTACTTGAGGTAACATAACTAGGAGAAGATGCACTATTCCTCGTACGAGGGCATCTTATTTGTGCTGCGGATACTATGTAATTTGAATATTTGGTCAGGGTTTACTTGTAGGGGTAAGTATCCTCATGTCAGGTTGTCCTGACAAACCCTTGTACAGAGAGACCGAAGACACTTGAGGATAGTGTCTAGTAGGTAATTCAAACTCTGTGTGTGTTGTGATGTATCTTTTCAAAGAAGAATTCGTTGAAAATGCTGTGCAACACACTCCACATGTATAGGGTTTCTCTCTTATGTGTGTGTGTGTGTAAATAAATAAATGAATGTTTCTTTAAATAAACACCTTGCGTCATTGAATCTGGTTTCTATCCGATTTCATATTTTATTTCCCTCCTCTCCAGGAGGTTAGACACAAGGTCAGGTGTGGGTTTTGATGAAAGTGATTCTGTGGAACGAACTGGATTCGAACCCGGCACACCCAGGTCTTCAGTCTGCGTCGTTAACCACTTAGCTTCCTTGCTATCCGATGTTCTTGGCCTTTTAGCTAAGATCAAAGTGTAGTATCTGTTCCGATGGATACTGCACCCCATAGTCTGGTATTGTCTTAGCCTTCGGGCCTTGATTTACGCCTGTCTATGGGTCTGTCCTGTGCAGTTCTAGGAGGTCCACCCTCCCAGGCTTCGCCTCCCCCCTTTGGGGAGGAGTAAGTTTATTGCTTACTGCCTGAGGCGCCCATACCGGGGAATGCCGACGGGGCTGCCCAGGCAATTTTTAAACCCCACTTTCCGAGCCCAACCTTGGGTCACATCTTACTTGTGGGAGTAAGATAAAAACTGGCCTTGTGCCTAACTCCTGGAGAGGAGTAAATCAATATCCGATTTCATATATATATATATATATATATATATATATATATGTGTGTGTGTGTGTGTGTGTGTGTGAACGTTGTCAGAGGTTATATTTACTGTGTTTGTTTTTATGCACGTTAGATGGCACATGTAATCTTTTGACTGGAATAAATATTTTCTTTGACAGTGTTTATTATTCAAGTAAGGGTTTTTCGTTGAATAACAAACGTTGGCGAAAAGTAAGATTTATTCCCGCCACGAGATTAGATGACGTGTGAAACGTACATAAAATATAAACACGATAAATAACATCCATGACAACGGTCTTATGCGGTCTTTTTAAGAAATTAAAATGTTCAAATGTTTAGCGTTTCGTAAAACACAAACGATATTTCATTTATAACTCCCTCTCTTTCCTTCTCCTTCTTTCTCTCTCCTCCTCTCTCTCTCTCTCTGGCCTTCTGTATATATATATATATATATATATATATATATATATATATTTGTATTCCATACAGCATGGTTAATTAATCCACAACCATAATGTTCATTGGTTTTCACAACGTCTTTATTTCTTTACTTCGATAAGTTTTTTTTACATTTCTAATTATACACACAAAAGTAATTTATTCAAATCTAATGTTAATTTCTATCCCTTACGCGTGTTTCATGGCAAAAGTTAGATGAGTCTATTTTTTTCAATTTGTTCAATTTTGTCAATCTTCGATGGGTTGCAGTATATGTTGTTGAGTAGCGAAAAAGCATGTCAAAACAAAAACATCGGAGGGGAAATACGGTGAAAATCCAAGTTGATTTCTGATTTAAAAAATCGGCAAACTGAAGTATATAAAGGAAAAAAACATTCACTTAGGATAAAGGTTACAACTTACGAAATAAAGTCAAAAAAGTAAAATATAAAAACTTCCACTTCTCAATGAGATTTTCATACTTGAGAAAACACACGTATCAGATTTCTCAAACGATGGCTCTAAAGATAATATTTACGAAACTAACTTAAATAATTTCTCTAATTTTCTTTTTTGTTCACTTAAAAATAAAGGATTAGAAGAGATTTGTTTTTGAGACTTTAACCGCCGATACTAACGCATATATATACTTGTACTCGATTTGCTGCGGAGCTGGTTATTCTCATAGTTTAACACTAAAACAATGAAGGTTTTGCACTTCAGCTCTCGTTTTGGAAATAACCTTATTAGACATTTAAACACTTTCAAGTAATAATTCGTAATTTGGACGTCTTTTCGTCTAATAGAGAAATGTTTATCTACGATTGGACATTTTTGAAAAATATATGACACATTTATTTAAATCCAATATTTTCGGATTAACGAGTAATTTTCTGGAACCATTCACTTCTTCAAACAATCTATGAGGTTTGAACAAAGTTTTTGAGAATGCCGAACAAAAATTTATATATTTCACAAACCGACCACCAGGGATAGCTTCTCAAGTTCATATATGGGGGTTCTTGTTGTCTGTTTTGTTTCCGGTACACACACACGCACACACACAGACATATATATATATATATATATATATATATATATATATATATATATATATATATATATATATATATATATATATATATAAATGTCTGTCTACAATTAGACATTTTTTTAATATATTAAACATTTATTTAAATCAACGATTTTCGAATTAACAAAACTTTTTCAGTGTGATATACAGATAATATTTCTTCTTTTTGTCTTTATCGAGATCTGCGATGTTGTCGCCAGAGATCGCCTATATCTCTCGATGTTGTTGGAGAAACTGTTTTTCTATAAATGTCCTAAAGGGTGTAGTGATGAACGCCAACACGTGTGTATGACTATTGAATGTAATAGGACTACATTAGAAGCATCGACAAATGAGAAATACAAAAATCAGTTAGAAACCAGATAACACGATGCAAGGTTCTTTTTTTCTAACAAATTAAAATTTTTTTCAATCCAAATTTTTCGTCTTGACAAATTTTCGGCTTAACAAAATTTCGGTTGAGCATTTATCCTTCAAAAACACTTTTATTTACAAACAGTTGTTTCTTCCCTATCCCAAGAATGTTTACATTTACATGTTACATTTTTGATAAAACAGTTTTCTTAAGGAAGGAGACAATTCGGCAACAAATGTCTTCAAATGCACCAGTTAGTCTATATATGTTTTTGAAGTTATTTTCTTCAAGATTTGAATTTTTTTTGTATTCATGATAAAGATGTGTATTGCTGATTGAATGAAGAAGACAATTTTTCTTTTAATTTTAATTCAATTTTTATGCCATATTCACGACTAGTAGGTTTTGACCTTTTTATGTTTGCTTTTTAATTCGTTAAATTCCATAAAAACTTGCTTTTGTAAATAGAATGTTCAAAGTTTTTTTTGTGTAATAAAATGTTAAAGCAGTAAAATATCTTTAGTAAAAAAAAAACAATAAAAGCCAACATGGCCGCCATCGATTAAAACCTGGAATTAAAGTTAGATTCTCAACACTTTAAAAAGTAAATGAAAATTTTATTTCAGGACCAAAAATACAATTAAGACCAACAATCAGTTTCATCCAAAATTTGGGCGAACATCAAACGAAAAAAGCGAGAAAAAAACAGCGGTCTCTATTCTACAGTTACACCGATGTTAAAACTTAATTGAATTAAAGTAAATGTCTTAAATTTTAATTTAAAAAAGCAAATACTTAGACTTTCTGACTAATTTGTTGTTTGTTTAGAACCGAAAGTAGATTAGATATTTTTTCTTTATCTTTAAAAATCTATTATCGAATATTGAAATTATAAGCAGTTTGTTTTAGTTAGACGTTTTCACCTTTTTTATTCGAATTTTAATTTTAATAAATGCATATGCTCGACCTCGGAAAACTTGCTCCAGTTAAATTTTCGGGGTAGGAAAATTTGACCCGATATTTTTTCAACTCCCAAGGTCTAGGCCAGATATTTTGTATGAAATGTTAGGGCATTTAATGGATCTCTCAAATGTTTATTGACAATTTATTGATATTTTTTAGTCAAGTAATGTAACATATTTTTTTATTCAATCTTTAAAAAATAAACTTCATTGTTTTTCTTTTCGCCCCAAATTGTACTATTGAAAACAAAAATGGATACATCGATTTGTTTGAAAGTACTTGCGCGTTTCTCTCTGGTAAATAATAATATACATTATACAAAATAGTTACGTTTGTAAAACAAAAAAATATTAAACAACAACACAACGATTAATGTTGCCCTAGCCGTCTCTCCTCTCCCAAGAAAATAATCACTAATAATGTTTAAAAGTAAAACTTTATTTACTTACAACAAATCTAAATTCCCTTCCAAAATAAATAGAGAAAATATTGGGTCAAATTTACCTTCCCTGAAAAAAATAGGTTGTTAATGTAATGAAAATTAAAATTGTTTTAAAATACTTCAGGGATTTTCCTTTTTCTATTTCATATCTCACGAAACGAAAATTTACGTATAACCCTATACTTCATCAGACATCTTAACCCTTAAAATATTAACGAGATTTTGCCAAATATTATCTTACGGTCTTACACCAATAACAACGATATCCTTTGACGCCCACCCCTTTCCTTCGACCACTCATTGGCAGAATAGGACGTTTATGAAAGAATGTAATTTTCATTATGGAGCGCTGTAAAAGAGCCGGTACTTTTTATAGTAGTTTGAGCTAGAGCGGATCTTTTTTGAAAATGAGGAGCGTGAGAGGAGCCAGCTCCAATTTTGGGTGTTGGAGCAGGAGCAGGAACAGCTCTAAAAGTAGTGGAGTATGTAAATCTCTCTCTCTCTCTATATATATATATATATATTAATTATTCATTATCTACAGACATCGACGTTTCATGCTTACGCAATCTTCAGTATAGGAAGCTTATTTCGGACGGTCGACGGGCGCGAACTCCGATCACATATCTCCACTGATTCGCAGTCAAGAGCTTTACCAGTTGACCACCAGAAATTAGCTTGGAATTTTAGGAGGAATTTAACTTGTAAATGCCAAGTTGGCGAGTATTCACAGCAATCGACGTGTAATCAGTAAAGAGAAAATCATTAGCGCACAAGTTAGAAAAAAAGTATAATAATAGTGAATAAAACACTGAGAATGAAAAAAAATTAAATAAACGTGCAACTTACACTTTCGTGCCGAATTTAGTGGACGATTTTAGAAGCAAAGTAAAGTAAATCCCAATTTTAGATTTTGTTTTTGTTTCTTGGGTGGATAGTCTGTCGGAAATTATCGGGAACCATTCCCTTCTTCAAGCCGTCTATGAAGTGTTGAAAATGACGAACTAAAATTTATATTATATTTTATTATTTCACAAACCGGCCACCAGGAGCCGCTTCTCAAGGTAATATATAGGGTTCTTGTTGTCTGTTTTGTTACCAGTACACCCACCCACACACCTACACACTTATATACTTATATATATATATATATATATATATATATATTATTTATGGCAATATTTGTATTAGTATATACTATAAGTGCTATTTTATTTTGCAGTCTAATTAAAAGATACATCTCACATGTGAAAAAACATTTTTTTTAAATAAAAACATAGTTATGGAATATAAAATGAACCATACTTATATATATATATATATATATATATATATATTATTACTTCATGTATCCACATAAAATATTATAAGGAGATATAATTTGTTTATGTATCAGTTTTCAGTATTTACTTCAACAGTGCTCGATACGTAAGTAGAGCTAGGTAGTAAGCAATGAAAATATATATGGCAATCAAGCTACACAGAGGCTCCCGTGTTTCATCCCCGTTTCATTTAGCCTGACGATTCCCCCCGGGGATGAAACACGGGAGCCTCTGTGTAGCTTGATTGCCATATATATTTTCATTGCTTACTATATATATATATATATATATACATATATATATATATATATATATATATATATATATATACATATATATATATGTGTGTGTGTGTGTGTGTGTGTGTGTGTGATTTGAAAGATAAGGTTTCTGTCTAGCATCCATGATTATTTTACTTGCAGTTGGATCTGGTTTCTTGTTTAAGTGTATCGACCGGAACAGCTGAATAAATAGTCAGAAATGATCAGATAATAATCGGAAAGTTCAAATGAACAGCAACAAATGATAAGCAGGTTGAGGGAGAGAGGGGGGGGAGAAAGAGAGAAAGAAAGAAGGAGAAAGAGAGAGAGAGAAAGAGAGTGAGAATAAGAGAATAAGAGAAAGAGAGAAAGAGAGAGAGAAAGAGAGAAAGAGAGAGAGAAATGGAGAGAGAGAAAGAAAGAGAGAGAGAGAGAAAGAAAGACAGAAAGAGAGAGAGAGAGAGAAAGGGAGAAAGAAATAGAGAGAGAAAGAGAGAGAAAGAGAGAGATGGAGGGAGAAAGAAAGACATAAAGAGAGAGAGAGAGAAAGGGAGAGAGAAATAGAGAGAGAAAGAGAGAGAAAGAGAGAGATGGAGGGAGAGGGAGAGACAGAGAGAAAGAGAGAAGGAGAAAGAGAGAGAGAGAAAGAGGGTGATAATAAGAGAATAAGAGAAAGAGAGAAAGGGAGAGAGAGAAAGGTCGTAACACCACACATAACCGCCTAAAAATGTAGGACCACTACATTTATCGCTCATAGCAACAAAAAAAAAATCGCTGCCTCAAAACGTTAGAATGGCCCGGAAATGGGGGATCATTTTAATTTTAATTTATATACGAATCTGATCCCTCACTTTAACTTCTAGAACAATTTTTTTCTTTTTTTGCCAAGTTTTTTCAGGGTGTTCACATGTAATCGCTTAAAAATATAGAATCTCAGTTTTTGTTTTAATGCATAATTTTGCAAGCACTTATCATATATGTTTTATATATGTTTTATATATGTTTTATATATGGTTTATATATGGTTTATATATGTTTTATATATGTTTTATATATGTTTTATATATGTTTTATATATGTTTTATATATGTTTTATTAGGGGGTATGTTCTTGTTAATGTAAGTTGATCTAATTATTAAGACTGTATCATGAAGAAATAAGCATTTTTTTCATCTTTTTTAAAAACAAATTTTGGGTATCTTTTACAATAATCAACACAACGAGAACAACGGGGTCCAAAAAACAAATATACAACAAATAAATGTGACCGTAGCCCATAAAACGTATTGTCCAACTTACCTATGGGATACCCCGAATTTTATATGTAACAAACATAATAAATTTTATATGTAACAAACATAACAATTTTATATGTAACAAACATAACAATTTTGTATGTAACAAACATAACAAATTTTATATGTAACAAACATAACAATTTGATATGTAACAAACATAACAATTATATATGTAACAAACATAACAAATTTTATATGTAACAAAAGTAACAAATTTTATATGTAACAAACATAACAATTTTATATGTAACAAACATAACAATTTTGTATGTAACAAACATAACAAATTTTATATGTAACAAACATAACAATTTTATATGTAACAAACATAACAATTTTATATGTAACAAAAGTAACAAATTTTATATGTAACAAACATAACAATTTTATATGTAACAAACATAACAAATTTTATATGTAACAAACATAACAATTTTATATGTAACAAAAGTAACAAATTTTATATGTAACAAAGATAACAATTTTATATGTAACAAACATAACAATTTTATATGTAACAAACATAACAAATTTTATATGTAACAAACATAACAAATTTTGTATGTAACAAACATAACAAATTTTATATGTAACAAACATAACAAATTTTATATGTAACAAAAGTAACAAATTTTATATGTAACAAACATAACAATGTTATATGTAACAAACATAACAAATTTTATATGTAACAAACATAACAAATTTTATATGTAACAAACATAACAAATTGTATATGTAACAAACATAACAATTTTATATGTAACAAACATAACAATTTTTATATGTAACAAACATAACAAATTTTATATGTAACAAACATAACAATTTTATATGTAACAAACATAACAAATTTTATATGTAACAAACATAACAATTTTATATGTAACAAACATAACAAATTTTATATGTAACAAACATAACAAATTTTATATGTAACAAACATAACAAATTTTATATGTAACAAACATAACAATTTTATATGTAACAAACATAACAAATTTTGTATGTAACAAACATAACAAATTTTATATGTAACAAACATAACAAATGTTATATGTAACAAACATAACAATATAATATGTAATAAACATAACAAATTTTATATGTAACAAACATAACAAATTTTATATGTAACAAACATAACAAATTTTATATGTAACAAACATAACAAATTTGGTAAAAATTGTTTCTCCGAACATTATTTTTTTCATAAAGTATTTGATTTTGTAAAATGTTGAATTTGCTTTCTGATTGTATTATACCATTATATTTTCTGTAATCAATTACTCAATATAAACAAATTGACTCATGATTTTTTAAATATCAAAAATGTGTCTAAGTCATGGTGAATAAAGTGATTTTTTGTGTATTTTGGTTCTTTTATATTTTTGTACTTTTTACATTTGATTTGATGGACAAAAATCAATTATTGAAAGCTTCCTAATAATATGTATACTTGCTAATTACTGGAAATTGCTAATACATTTCTTACAAACACTTGTTTCGGTAATTATTATTTAGTAGTAATTTTAGCCTTCGCATGTCTTCCCCCGTCATAGATCCCTAGTCGCATGTTTGCCAGGCCTGTATTATGGATCGCCTTGGTCAAGCGTCATCTAGCTTAGCTCTAAAATTGGTAATCTGAAGTGACGCAATGAAAGGAACCCATTCGAAATAATTTGTTCATCTGTATTTCTTATGTCGTGCACACCAGTTACAACTCAAAACTCCTAACAAAACCTGATGTTTAATTCTTAACTACAGCAGCTCGTCTGTAACCAACAAACTAACCATCATCATCATAATCATCATCATCATCATCAGCAGCAGCAGCAGCAGCAGCAGCAGCAGCAGCAGCAGCAGCAACAGCAGCAGCAGCAGCAGTTTGTTTTCTCAGGCCAGCCAAATTCCTGCAGCAACTACATTAAAAGAAATATCTCCAGTGGAAAAGGACATTTCGGCTAGGATAATCATCATCTTTTTTGTCGACTAACTGAATTGTGACTAACAAATTAACCATCATCATCATCACGATCATCATCATCATCATCATCATCATCATCATCATCATCATCATCATCATCATCATCATCATCATCATAAGCAGCAGCAGTTTGTTGGCTCAGGCCAGCCGAAGTCCTGCAGCCACTACGTTAAAAGAAACATCTCCAGCGAAAAAGGACACTTCGGCTAGGATAATCATCATCTTTCCTGTCCACTAGCTGAATTGTGAACATTTATTTACGGTCGTATATTTATTTCTTTGAAATAAATATCACATTTCTATTTTGCTGCACACACTATTGTGTTCTTTCTACTTTGCAAGTGTCGTATTTACGTGCGTGTCTCGTTATTTAGTTGTAAGACCGATCACCACCATCGATCACTGCAACACTCGCATGTCTGTTTAAACACACGAAAATAGATTAAAATTCAAAATGAAATGATTAAAACCAATCGAAAAAGAATTTAAACCAATGGAAATACTACAGTTATATGTATTTCAATTTCGATTTTATTCCTGAAAAAAAAAAGAATCAATTCAGCAATACTTTGGCTTTGTGAAATTAACTTACTGACATGTTTAAATTTATATTGGAGTTTCATTTCCCTTTGGAAATCGATCTGAAATTATTACATAGATTATTCGTATGTTTCGCCATTGTATATCGGTATAATTATATGTCTATTGTTGAAACGATCATCCAGATTTTCTATTGTTTCATTTATTTACTAAATGTATTGACGCCGGACAAAAGAGCCGAGCCAGAATAGAATAGCGAGAGACGATAAAATAGCCGAACAGACCGTCGAAATAAAGAGTTGCAGTAGAAAGAGAAGAGGAATTAAGGGAGGTAACTCTAACAGAATATTGATCAGATTTCAACCGAACACAAAAGGAAGAGTCATTTACCTCCGCTTTCATTGCGTTCGTGGTTTAAAACGTCTGTCTGGAAAAGTTAAATTAAATTATCTGAACTTCATAAGTAAACTTGAACAATGCCCATTGCAATCGACGATTCGAATTATACAACTTACAAAATAAAACCTAAACAACTGACTCTAATTGAATTACTTTTAGTTTTAAAAATAAAGCGATGCATTTATAGTATAGATTAGTTAGTTTTGTTTGGATATATTTCAGAGTTGTCGAACAAAACCAGGCGGGTTCAGTACATGATCCAGAGTTCCTCCCTAAGCCTAATAACAGACGCTTTCCGTCCCCTATACATAAATCTCGTACGTCACATTCTTGCGTAAGCCATTTAAGCAACCTATTCTTCTCTCCCCCAAAAAGGGTGCTTATTTACATTAGGGCCCACACTAACTTTGACCCCGTCGTTAGGGTTAGATTCAGGGTTAGGGTTAGGGTTTAGGGTTAGGGTTAGGGTTAGATTCAGGGTATGGGTTAGAGTTAGGGGTAGGGTTAGCGTTTAAGGTTAGGGATAGGGGTAGGGTTAGGTTTTAGGTTTATGGTTGTGGTTAGGGTTAGGGTTTAGGGATAGGGTTGGAATTCAGGGAAGGGTTTAGAGTTAGGATTAGGGTTTAGGGTTAGGGTGTAGGGTGTAGAGTAGGGTTAGGGATAGGGTTCAGGGTTAGGGTTAGAATTTAGGGTTAGATTCAGGGTTAGGTTAAGGGTTTAGGGATAAGGGCAGGGTTAGGGTTTAGGTTCATGGTTAGGGTTAGGGATTAGGGTTAGAGTTTAGGGTAAGAGTTAGGGTTAGAGTGTATGGATAGGGTTAGATTCAGGGAAGGGGTTAGAGTTAGGGTTTAGGGTTTAGGTTTAGGTTTATGGTTATGGTTAGGGATTAGGGTAAGAGTTAGGGTCATGGTCAAAGTTAGTGTGGGGTCTAATCTAACAAAGTACCCAATAAGTATTGCATACCTGGAGCGTGTTCAATGATAGAAAACCAGGATGCTGACGGGATTCTCCACACTTACCGACCATCAGCGGAGAATGCGAGGGATCAACAAAGTCGATGGAAACTCAAATAAAACTTCCGAGGGTGGTTTTTCCAGTTAGAGATCTTTCTGGAAGGACATCTGGTACTTACGGGAAGGACCACGAGAAGGTTGCCAACATCCCTACGTGAAAGTGGTACTGTCGAACCGACCGGATTCGAACTTGGAACACCCGGGTCTTCTTTTAGTGTCGTTATCCACTTAACCACCGTCACG
The DNA here is from genome assembly GCA_963556195.1 of Sepiola atlantica. Lineage (NCBI taxonomy): Eukaryota > Metazoa > Mollusca > Cephalopoda > Sepiida > Sepiolidae > Sepiola > Sepiola atlantica. The sequence continues at coordinate 72,780,056 of OY744543.1, read as the reverse complement.
TGCCATATAAGTAGTTAACATAAACCTTCTAAACAAAAACCCGTTAACGCAATTAAACTACGTTTTAAAATATCAGTCACATTACTGTTTGCAAACAAAGACGAAGTAAGTCATCTTCGAACGAAAAAATACCTAAATCATTCCTGCATATACGGACAGTCCGTTTAGTTCTGATATGCCAACCATTGTAACTTCGATTTTTCTTAGTCGTCCATTACTGACAGGATTGCCGAACTCTGAACCTATTGCGTCCATCTTTTATCTGCTAAAGAGTGGAGATGAAACGAATAGTTGTAAGCAACGAATATAGGTTCAAAGAGACGGACAAAGAGACATATACAAGGGGAGATCAGGGGAGATGGGCGAGAGAGGGAGACAGTAAGATGTGCAGTGAGAGAAGCGATGTGAAAATGGCTGTTATAAATTACTAAAAGTCTCGGTTGAAAGTGAATTTGTAAAAGAGAAATAGCCAAGTCTTTTTTGTTCATCTTCATTGTCTGCGTTCTTGCAAAGCCACAGTTCACCGGTCAAATGTTCGTTTTGCAAAATTAAAACATCAAATAAAAGCAGACAATTTCACATCCTTATGTTACATTGTATCCTCAGGAAACACATTTACTGAAATAATTGCCCCTTTTAATGTTTTAATCAAATTAATAAGTGACATTGTCGCATTTATTTTGAGGTATTTTTTATAATACTGCATTCTTGTACATGTTCTTAAGCGGTGTACATTAGTTTTGTTCTAAGAATGTCTTCTTTGAGTAAAGCATTTCTTTTCTGTCACTCATTGACAGCTCTTTGAACTAAAACTTATCACGGCCGTTCTTATCTGCGTTGTGACACACTACTGCTCGCTGTTTATTTTGTTGGTTAGGAAGAAACACGATTTTTTAAAAACTCCAGACACAGATTTGATCGAAAATTAAAACCTTATTTTCAGCACGAGTAAATGTGACTTTCTGCATGAAAGACTGCAATGCATTGATCTCTGTCAATTTTTTAATTTGCTATATACAAAGAATAAGAAATGCAAGTAAGGTATTGGTCTATAATCATTATGGGGTGTTGAGGTCCATAGGGGTATCATTTTATGTTATTCTGAACTAGATCCAGTCACCACAATACCGCATTTACTCTATGGGCTAACCTACTTAAGATATCCTGAAATTTTTGTAAAATACATTTTATTTAGAAAATATAATACAATGAAAAGATGATCGAGAATGGTACAACAAAAAACAGCTTAAAAGGAAAAAAAGTAATCAAATCAAATCAGTAAGATCCGGTCAACCCTTTCTACGTGTAGACCGCCCACTGTTTCCCATTTTGTTTAAGAACCGAAAACAAAGATGGCTTCATTGATTCCTAATGTGTATAGTCATTGCGTCTCGACTTTCTTCTAACCCTAACCTTAACCCTTAACCCTAACAAGCCAACCCTAACCCGTAACCCTAATTTTAACCTATACCCTAACCCTAACCTTGACCATTAACCCAAACCTTAACCCTAACCCAACCCTAACCATTAACCCAAACCTTAACCCTAACCCTAACTCTAACCCTAACCGAACCCTAACCATTAACCCATATGTTAACCCTTACCCTAAACCCTTACCCTTACCCTAACTAGCTAACCCTAACCCTAACCCGTAACCATAATCTTAACCTTAACCCTAACCCTAACCCTAACCCTAACCCCAACCCTAAACCCAAACCCTAAACTTTACCCTAAACCCTAACCCTAATCCTAACTAGTTAACCCTAACCCTAATCTGTAACCCTAATCCTAACCTTAACCCTAACCCTAACTCTTAACTGAAACCCTAACCCTAACTTTAACCATTGGCCCGCTAGTATGAATATGAAAGATAGATATATGCGTAAATAAGAGATAAAGAGAGATAGAGAGGGGATATAAACAAGGTAATTATGATAAAGTATCGATCAGATGTGACTATGTGATACATATGAGCGTCACCTTTCTTATTGATTGGTTGCTTAGTATTAGAGGACTCGCTGGAAAAGTTAACAATAATTACTTGAACTTGATAAGGCAACTCGAACAATATTCAACGCAATGCTTTTTACCAATTATCTCAGATTGAGTATAAGGCCCACATCACTTATTCTAAATGAGTTATTTTTCATGTTCTACGTTTTACAAAAATGTATCCAAACCACTGACACTAGAGTGATTGGCATGCGATTTCTATTATTCTCACGATAGATAAACCCTTTTAATTGTTATCTAATTCCGAAACACAATCCTTATTACAAACGATTCGACGTGTATGTTATGTTGCTACGTGATGCTTTACATGATCTAAGTTTTAAAATAGAAATAAAAAACGCCAAAGATAGTCAGTTATAAGTTACTTCCCATGTGGTACTAAAGTATGAATTATCTCCCTTTACTAGATCTCTTTATTGACGTTACGCCAGATATAAAAACAATTCTTCACCTTAATTCTCATATCAAGGAGTAATGTAGTTGAGATGTGTAAACACTGTTAGCATTCAGTATGTTATTTTGATATGGTTTCAGCGTAGTTTTCTACTGCATTTCTAGATTTATAATCTGTAAAACACACTCAATAAATACGACACACTCGTATATATATATATATATATATATATATATATATTTATATATATATATATATATATGAGAGAGAGAGAGAGAGAGAGAGAGATTTTGTTCGCTTTTTGTTATTGTTTTTTACTAGCGATAGGACACCGCTGTGATTACCGGTGCGTATATTATTATTTTTCGCTACCTGAGCGGTTTAAGAATATGCAGAGCACTGCATTCATTCTCTCTTAATATATATATATATATATATATTTAAATAAATTTTTCGTGGTACAAAATTTAATAACGGCGAGGAATAAAATATTTAGAAAACCTTGCACACGCAGATTTCTCTCTTCGTCAAAACACCTAGACGGATTTCTAACTTGGCCACGAGAATGTCTCAACCAAGAGGAAAAAAAAAGAAAAAGAAGAAATATTCTTCTGAAGATGGTATATATACCGAAAGTACTAAAGTTTATAAAAAAAAATGTTTTTAAGATGAATAAATAATTTATTTTTAAAAACAAATAATCTGCGTTGTGCAAGGTTTTCTAAATATTTTATAAAAAAAATATCTTCGTTATTATTGCCACCCACCCAGTACTTCAAATTGTGTGACTTTTCAAAGTCTCCTTCCACGCCGACCATGTGACACACAGCTATATCAACACTTTTCTCTCTTCGTCATAACACCTAGACGGATTTCCAACTTGGCCACGAGAATGTCTCAACCAAGAGGAAAAAAAAAAGAAAAAGAAGAAATATTCTTCTGAAGATGGTATATTTACCGAAAGTACTTAAGTTTATATAAAAAAATGTTTTTAAGATGAATAAATAATTTATTTTTACAAACAAATAATTTGCGTTGTGCAAGGTTTTCTAAAAAAAAAATCTTCGTTATTATTTAAAATATTTATATATCTTTTGATTAATTAATTTTTTATAAATTAATTTTTGCGTACATAAAAGGATTAATTTAATTAATTAATTAATTAAGTTATTAGAAAATAATTAAATATATATATATATACATATATATATATGTGTGTATATTAGTTAATATTTACTTTAAAAAATATTATTATAACCCTTTTTACAAGGACTGCTACACTAAACAAAATTAATAATGAGCAGCTTTAATAATGAGCGGCTTTATGTGAGATTTCAACCTCTGTGTTGTTGTTGTTGAATTTCGTGTCTTTTCTTTACTGTATCGCCCGCTTATTTTCGTTATAGAGTTTAATTTCTCCTAATTTACATGTTAGTGGGGCCGTGGGGGAAGACACCAGGACACGAGATGGTGGCGACTTGGAAACCGGATTCAAGCACTCCGACCGACACGAAAAATTGATGTCTGTAGTTAATATATATATATATATATATATATATATATATATATATATATATATATATATTAGTTTTAAAGGTTCATACTTTTTTTTGAAGCATCCGAATGAAATTTAGTAAAAAAGAAGTGTGGTAAATTAACTACCATAAAAGCTTGTAATAGATGCAATATTTATTTTATTTAAAAGAAAAGACAACATCGAAACCGATTAAAAAAAAATTTTTTTATAAACTATCATTTTTGTCTTTGTGGTTTATAGTTATACAGATATTTCGCTAATAAAATTAGCCTCATCAGTGTGTTTGAAATTCCGATGTAATTGGAAAGCCAGCTTCTGTTGGTGTGAGACGGCGAATGAGATGTTGTTTTTTTCTCTCTCGTATGAAATCACGCAAGCACGTGGACGGTTATAGTTTTAATATATATATATATATATATATATATATATATATATATATATATATATATATATATATATATATATATATATATATATATATATATACTGATAAAAAGCAAGTTAATACATATATTCAATGCAGTAAGAGATAAAGCATTTTAATCCTCACTTTCAAAGGTACCTACATCTTATATGCCTGCATAGATGGCTCATATAATTATATCCCTAACTATCTACATTTTTATTTATTAAATATCTATTATCAAAATTATTGCCGAGCTAAATGCTATTCCGTCTTTCATTATTCTGCTAATCGTGTTGACGTTGCACGATATAGGTGAACCAGAATTCATAGAAATGAACGATTACATAACTGAAAAAGAGTAATATAGGAGGCGCCACCGTATAAAAGATGGCGATGATGATTTAAGGGAGTTAATCGCGGTCAAGTATCGTCCAAATATGACAAGAAGAGTAATGTCCCTTTATTTAAATTGTTTGAACGGCTCTTAAATGTCTCGCTGAAAATGTAAATTTCAGTTAACTGAACTTTATAAAGATGTTAAGTATGTTTAGATGAACATAAAGTAGGCATAGGATGTTAAAAAGATATTGTCAGATAATAACGTGCAATCAAAACCAGCACCTTACCATTTTTATTTAAAGAAACCTGTATTTCATCAACTACCAACAGAAGAAAAACAATTTGAGAAGCGAAAAATAGAAACAACTTAATGACGACAGGCACTTACTAAATTATCACAACGATGTACAGTGAAGAATTATATCTTGCGAAAGCTTTCTCTCATTTGATATGTAACATAGCAGTACGAATCTTCGCCACGTAAATAAATGTCCGCACGTCGCCGTTTAGAGTTGTTTATGAGGCCACGTAGTTGATTATAATTCCAGCGAGTCTAGAGTTGTGTGTCTCTCTCTTTCTTTCTTTCTTTCTTCTAAGCAGCGACTATATGGTTGGTTTTCTCTTCGCAGTATTAGTACTACTAGTGGTGCCTGGGGTAATAAAAACTTTTCGCTTTTCTGTTTTAATGATTTATGTGGTGATATTGTTTCTGTATTGCGTTCAATATTACACTGCACGTTTCTATAGTACATCACACAGAATTAGACTTCTTTCTATCGTCTCTCTGTAGGATTGGAAGAACACATCAGAAAACACGTCTGCTACTTTCGTAGACCAAAACCCAAGAGACCGTTTCTAGCTTTGTATCTCTAACCTATGACTATCTACCTACTTTACTTCCTTGACAGGTTCGTAAAACCATCTTCGTCTAACCAAATGGGAGGTGACGGTGCTTAAGTGGATATCAACACTGATTGAATACCTGGGTGTTCCAAGTTCGAATCCAGTCGGTTCCACAGTACCACTTTCACTTAGGGATGTTGGCAACCTTCTCGTGGTCCTTCTCGTAAGTACCCGATGTCTTTCCAGAAAGATTTTCAAGACTAAAATCAATAAGCATCTTCTATCTTTGCGATAACCATCTTTTGAGTTTTGCTCCTTACATCAAGTGGCTTCGTGCCTTGTCCCGAGCGACTAGAAAATAATCGGGGAAACTAATGCCAACACTAGAATCATTTGATTCACACGAAAGAAGAAGTCTAACCAAATGTTGTCGAAGTGGAAACTTATTTTTACATACATTACTTAACTGTCGTGTAGTCTTACGACAGAATACCTCCCAAAAAGCAGCCTATACGTGGCAAAAAAATGAATTGATTACTATACTCCGAATGAATACGTTTCTAAGCTCATATGCAAGTCTGAACTGTGAATCAACCTTTGATAGAAAGGTCCGTGTAAAACTAATAAGAGTGAGAAGAAAATTAGTGAAACTTGGGAATACCTGCTAAAAATAAGGACGACTGGCCAATAGTCATGAGGTGTCATATGGAGTGGCATCAGGAACCATAGAACATCCCCCTGAGGATGAAGATCTAAACAGGCAAAATATACCGCTCCTTTACAGATGGAGGACTAGCCTGATAAGACACGAACGGATTAGCCCTCGCTAACCTAAAAATATAAGCTAAATCTCCTGTCTAAACAATTTAAAGCGACTTTGTATCATTTGGAATATTCGGACTAATTTTCTCATCTGGGATGTTTTGTCTCACAACGTTTCGGCCGATGTAACCTCCGACCGTTTACAAGTGCATCTTGTCAAACTCGGAGATTTCATTTCGACCTCGGGAATCTGTATGGAATTTCGAACGAATCCCTTTATTTAATCAATGTGGGTAGATTGTTTTCGTTCCGTCATCCGTGACTAAGTAAACGTCTTAAGTAATTCATAATTTTAGTCTTAGTACCGGCTGTGGCGCAACGGATAAAACTGCTAAGTAATAATCAGTTTTAAATGACTGTCTTCTGGCGGTTGAAGGTTAAATACTCAGTACGGGCGATACTAAAAATACAATTATGAATTACTTAAAACTTCTATTCGATAATGGCTGACGAGACAAGAACAAGCTACCCCCGTGAATTAAATAAAGAGTTCCGTTCACATCATAATCATCACCAGGATCATCAGGATCATCATCATCATCATCATCATCATCATCATCATCATCATCATCATCGTCATCGTCATCGTCATCATCATCATCATCATCATCATCATCATCATCAACAACATCATCATCATGATCACCAGTTCCCGAGTTAGAAATAAAGATTCCGAGTTTGACAAGACGCGCCTTAAGAAGATAGAGGGTTACATCGGCCGAAACAGCGTGAGAATAATACCCCAGATGAGAACAGTAGTCCGAAAAATCAAATTAATACAAAGCACTAATCCCTATTCCGGAACATAACAGCTTTGTACCAATCAAACCCTCTGGCATCTTATTCTTTCGAAGTTCAAGAATGTTCGAAAACAACGAATTAGAAAACTAGAATTTTTTATCGCTTGCGAAAGCTTTCTCTCATTTGATATGTAACATAGCAGTACGAACTTTCGCCACGTAAACAAATGTCTGCACGTCGCCGTTTAGAGTTGTTTATGAGGCCACGTAGTTGATTATAATTCCAGCGTGTTTTAGTCTAACAAAACTGTAATACGTATTTATTGAAACATCTACCGCATCTGATCGATTTATTAACCCTGGCTATTTCGGTATAAAACAACAACAACAACAACAACCCTAGAATGAGACATGAAGACGAGCATGACACATCGTAGGTATTTACCGAAATGCAAGTAAAAATACGAAACAGACAAAACCCTTTTTCTACACCGACAAATATCACGCTGGTGAACGTTTCCTCTCATCTCCTTATTCTTACTAAACTTTTTAATATTAGTTGACGCCAACACACATCCACACACATCCACACATTACTGAAGATAGTCACACACGAATACATGATAACACACACACACACTCTCTTTTCGTTATTTCGGGTTATTTCTCTTATTCCACATTTACGCTTGCCCAAGCACCATAAAACTTCGTTGATACACTGAACATTCACTATCCAGTCGAAATTGGAGAACACTCTTGAATTAGGAAATAAATCGATACTTGTCAATTCTGGCAAACTATACTGCAAAAACAAACAAAAAATATCCTTCTGACGTTGTTATATCCTTTTGATATCTGCATATCCTTTTTTACTTGCACCCCCCCCCTACGCGGGCAGAGTTAAACATAAGGTCTTTTTTGTTTATGTAGGGGAAACTGCAGCTCCGAAAAAAAAGGATACTCTGACATGGGTACAAATTAAAACAATGCCTCACATTTGAAGGAATTCTTCTTCACTGATCGATGACAAAAAGACGAAGTGCAGTATCGGAACAGATACTACACTTTGCTTCTAGTCAAAAGATTATAGTGACCTTTTGATGCATGTATGTTCTTCTGACGTCTATATGTTCTCGCGTTCGGATGTCCTTCTGGTGTATGTATATCCTTCTGAATTTGTCATATCCTGAGCTATTTAGGTCCTTCTGACTTTCTTATATCCTGAGCTATTTAGGTCCTTCTGACATTCTTATATACTGAGCTATTTAGGTCGTTCTGAGTTTCTTATATCCTGAGCTATTTAGGTCCTTCTGACTTTGTCATATCCTGAGCTATTTAGGTCCTTCTGACTTTCTTATATCCTGAGCTATTTAGGTCCTTCTGACTTTCTTATATCCTGAGCTATTTAGGTCCTTCTGACTTTCTTATATCTTGAGCTATTTAGGTCCTTCTGACTTTCTTATATCCTGAGCTATTTAGGTCCTTCTGACTTTCTTATATCCTGAGCTATTTAGGTCCTTCTGACTTTCTTATATCCTGAGCTATTTAGGTCCTTCTGACTTTCTTATATCCTGAGCTATTTAGGTCCTTCTGACTTTCTTATATCCTGAGCTATTTAGGTCCTTCTGACTTTCTTATATCCTGAGCTATTTAGGTCCTTCTGACTTTCTTATATCCTGAGCTATTTAGGTCCTTCTGACTTTCTTATATCCTGAGCTATTTAGGTCCTTCTGACATTCTTATATCCTGAGCTATTTAGGTCCTTCTGACTTTCTTATATCCTGAGCTATTTAGGTCCTTCTGACTTTCTTATATCCTGAGCTATTTAGGTCCTTCTGACTTTCTTATATCCTGAGCTATGTAGGTCCTTCTGACTTACTTATATCCGTTGTTTGTATGTTTAGATGACTTCTTATGCATTCCTGGCGTGTGTATATATTTCTACGATCCTCATGTCCTGACGTTTGTCTGTGCTTCAAACCCCTATATGATCTGCTAATATGTATATGTCAGTCTGACGTTCTTATGTCTTTTTTACGTGTGTTTGACCTTCTAACGCATGTGTGTCTTTCTGTATGGTCTATATTTCGTTTGTATGCTCTTTTTAATTATGTATGTCCCTCTGACTTTACGCCCTTGTGCCGTATACTGTGCCGTATACTGTGGCGTATACTGTCCCTTATAACACGAGTTCTGATACTTAACTACCTCGATTATATTTTAACACCTCCAATTTATTCCTCAAGGCGTGATAATTACTCATCAGTAAATTAGCTGTTCGTTTCTAATCACAAAGATGTAAAATGTTTGATTTGCTTTAAAATATCAGAAATTAGTAACCGGCCATTTATTATTTTTCTCTATCCTTGAAATAGTAACGGTTATTCAGTAAACTTAAAATCGTTAATGCAAACAACCTATATTTAAAAATGTTGTCAAAACACAGCACGTCGGATAAGTAAATCCTTTTCCCATATACAACGTAATTATATTACTTATGCCAACATGGATGACATATATAATCTATTCCTGGTATTTTTAATATTTGCATCGCGGCTTTTTTTCTTAATTTATCGATTACTTAAGCGATTGCTCAGCTATTCGCTATTCCTTGTTTCATTTATCTGCGAGATATATTGACGCCGTGTGAAATAGCTGTTCTCAATTGAACAACAGGAAACAATGGAACATGTCCAAATAAATCGAGAGAGACAGAGAAAAGAGGATAGCGGGATACACTTAAATGACGCGTTAGAGAGGTTGTCGTTTTTTTTATTATTAATCTTGAAAACCGTCTACTAGAAGTGACCTTATGAAAGAAAATCATTCGCCATTATTGCTCGCGTCGTTTCAAAGCCACAGCTGAACGGTCGCAGGTCCATTATGTCAATGGAAACATTTAATAAAATAGATCTTCAGCCACATTCATCTTCATTCATTTCACGACTTGCGCTTTCAATCATCCAAGGTCAATTTCGAGAAGAAATTTCCATCATCATCATCATCATCATCATCATCATCATCATCATCATCATCATCATCATCATCATCATCATCATCATCATCATCATCATCATCATCATCACCACCACCAGCACAGCATCAGCATCACCACCACCACAGCATCATCATCACCACATCACATCATCATCATCATCATCATCATCATCATCATCATCATCATCATCATCATCATCATCATCATCATCATCATCATCATCATCATCACAGCATCATCATCATCATCATCATCATCATCATCATCATCATCATCATCAAATCACATCACATCATCATCATCATCATCATCACCACCACAGCCTCATCATCACCACAGCATCATCATCATCATCATCATCATCACATCACATCATCATCATCATCATCATCATCATACATCATCATCATCATAGATCATCAGCATCATCATCAAATTCAAACAGGTGCACCAATCATATTCCAGTCTCGTCCATGTTTGCAGCTGTCAGAGCATACAATAACTATCTGACACATCTCGTTACAACCGGTTGCCTAATCTTAACTAATTCATCAAGCATTTGTACTTCATGAAGATACACCGCACTAACACTTGCACGTGCAGACACATCATTACACAACCCACATTGTTCACATTTGTTTGCCTCCCCATGAAGTTAGACACAAGGTCAGTTTTTAATGTGGGTGAAATACAACTCCTCAAAATAGGGGCACTCAAGATTTGAACGAAAATAAACATTGCCTCAGTATCGAAGGATTTCTCCTTCACTGGCCGAGTACAGAATAGACTAAGTGCAGTATCAGAACAGATACTACACTTTTTTCATGGCTATTGTTAACGATATATTCATAATCAATTAACTAAACATACAGTACCACAATTATACCCGGTGAACCGAGTGCAAGAGAAATACAAACAACTGCACTTAAAGAGATGGTTAAAATCTTAAAAAGATCTCTAGGCTGGAGTGTCTGAAATAGCCGGTGAATGTCTGGCATCCGGTAGGACGCCCCATCTCTTGCAAAAACAGAAAGATAAGAAGAAAAAAAAGGAGTGATTGAATTACCTAGTAGACCCCATCCTCGAGTGTCTTCGGTCTGTCTGTACAAGGGTTTGTCAGGACAACCTGACATGAAGAGACTTCACCCTACAAGTAAACCCTGACCAAATATTCAAAATAACATAGCATTCAAAGCTCAAATAAGATCATCTCAACATGGCTATACACTGGCTCATACGAGGAATGGTGCACCTTCTCTAAGTCATGTTACGTCGAGTAACAGCGCTTAGTTGGATACTCCACCAGACTAGATGAATTCTTGTCCTAGAATTCGGTAAGACCAATCGACCACAAGAAAGATATACTATAACATAGTTTACTGGAGTGAGGAAAATTAATATTCTTAACTTCTTTACTAACTCAATGTTTGACAGGTAAAGGAGAACTTTAATAGAATATTCGAATATCTATGTATCTTATATAGAGATCAAGTGTTAGCAACAGGAAGGGACCCCTTAATTTCTGTGAACTTCGACTGAAGTAAAATGAAAAAAAGTGAGAATGAATAAATATGATTGTCTTTCATTTATCGCACCTATACAACCATCAAAACGGGTTACTGTTATTTAAATCAATAATACAACATAATAGTTTGAAATACTGTATATATAGTACAGACCAAAGGCCAAAACAGATCTATTTGAATGCCTAATTTGCATAACTATTTTTAAACAATTTATGATAAATTACTGTCTGATGTTATTAATCTATAATTCTATTGTATTATTTTGGCTATATATATGTAATAGTGTTGTCGATACTAAAAGTAATTAATTAAAGTGATGTAATAAAAATGGATAAAGCAATAAAACATTTCTTAAAAAGGGTAATTTAATTAAAATAACATAGCACCAAAAAGAAACATATACTGACGAGGTATGAACAGGAAAATATTTTAGAGTAAGGGAGAAAGTGTATGACTACTTATGCTCTCTCCTTCCCTCCCGTTAGCAACGCCATATTATTTTTCAATTCAATGATTGTTTCGCTCGCGTGGTCAAACGTTTCGCACTTGTGTTTAAATGTGCGTTACTGCTCGTTTCAAAATGGTTCAGTTAAAAAAGGCCTCCACCAACACAGACCATAGCTTAGGCGAATTGATTTCTTCTTTCTTTTCATTTGTCCATGGTGTTATTTAAAAGATAAATAAATTTGTATCAAAATTACCAAAATGTTAATATTTATTTATATGAATAAATGTTAATGGTTATCTATTTTTATGAATAAATTTGAAAGTTATTCTCATAACATTTAAATTTTTGGTTTAAAGTGTTTTAAGCGGCGAACATTTATAGCTTCGTAGAAACCGAACAGTAAATTCTAATCCTTGCAAACTTTTATACTTCCGTCAAAACCTAACTCTAACCCTAACGCTAACCCTAACCCTAACCCTAACTCTAACCCTAACGCTAACCCTTACCCTAACCATAACCCTAATCCTTTCAAAACCGGCTCCACAATCTCATAGATGTGTAAGCATGATACACTCAGTGATATTGAAATAAAATATTTTGCAATGTAAAAAACAGGTCTAAGAACATGAATATGAATAGTCGAATTTGTTTGAGTATCGTAAATAAAGTAAACAAATAAATGACATCTGTTAAAAAGTTATACCCTCCTTCCACTAGCAGCGGTAGAGCAATTTTTTTTGCAATGGTCAGAGTAATTAGTTCCCAGGAATTTACGCCGGTCTCCACACAAAATTTCGATCTTACTAATACTATAATATTATGGGTGTAATCAGTCGATGAAAAACCATAAGCACACAAGTTGGTGAAAAAAAAAATAATGAACAAATAAATGTAACTTACTATTTCATACTAAGTGTTTTGTACGATTCTAGAAACAAGGTAAATTCCAATTTCTGGTTTCATTTTTCTATATAGGTAATTTTCAGAAACCTTTTCCGTTTTCAAGCCTTTTCAAGTATTCAATATATGTGTGGGTGTGATAAAAAAGGAAAATAAAGTTAAAAAATTTTCTTATATAAATTCCTTGTTTTGAACAATTCGTGATTTAACAAATATTATCTACTTCACACTTTTTATTCTGATTACTTGTATATATGTATATATGTAGAAATATATATGTAGAAATATATATGTAGAAATATATATGTAGAAATATATATGTAGAAATATATATGTAGAAATATATATGTATATATGTAGAAATATATATGTAGAAATATATGTGCAGCACTACAGACGTCACAACCCGCTGTATACATGGCAATGTAGTGTTTAATTCATTACATAAACTCTGGAGCCGACGAACCAAAATCCCGTTGAAGACTAGACTCCGTCTCTATAACGCGTACTGCGTGTCCATCATGCTCTACAATAGCAACAGCTGGGCAATAACAAAAGCCATGCTTGACAAGCTGGATGCATGCCACCGCAGACACCTCTGTTCCATCACAGGTCACTGCTGGCCGAAAAAACTTATCAGCAACAAGGCACTATACGAGCTGTGCAACGAAAGACCTTTACCACAAAGGCCGCTGAACAAAGATCGTCTATGTTAGGCCATGTCCTACGAATGGACCCTGACACTTCCGCACAGAGGGCACTAGACTTTACCGTTACTGGCTCGCAAGCCTACCAACCGCGACTAGGACGGCACTGCACAAATCTGCTGCGCACACTACGTGCTGACCTCAAGCAGGCGGGACTAGGACCACTATCTACAGTGAAACAACTTCATTGCCTACGACAACTTGCGCATGACAAGGCCAGGTGGCCTGGGACTAGCATGGAGGACTGATTGCAGCTACGAGATGTCATTTGATTACCGTAGCCATAGAACACAGTTTAATAATAATAATAATAATAATAATAATAATAATAATAATAATAATAATAATAATAAGAAGAAGAAGAAGAAGAAGAAGAAGAAGAAGAAGAAGAAGAAGAAGAAGATGTATAAATTAATCAGTTCTTTTTCTGGAACAATTGCTCTTTTGAAAAATACTTTTTGTATTTCGTTGAGGAAGAAAAATGCATCATAACCTGAACCTTAACCCGACTTTGAACTAGAGACTTTAGTTTTAAATCAAATCACATTTAGGGGGTAAAAATAGCAAAGTGCAGCAAGAGAGTCACTTAGAAGATGTGTACGTCTACAAATGGTATGCACGTTTGTCGAAGAGGAATTTAAATGTGGATATGACACACATTGTCACCACACTCAGTAAGCTTTTCCATAGGGCTGAAACCCGGACAGAGAATTCTATCTGTCTTCTAATCAGACGACAGCGTATATGGTATATCTTTTGCTGGGTCCCGTGGAGACGACGACTTAGCGCAGGAGTGAGAACCACTCGAAATAATAATAATAATAATAATAATAATAATAATAACAACAACAATAATAATAACAATAATAATAATAATAATAATAATAATAATAATAATAATAATAACAATAATAATAATAATAATAATAATAATAATAATAATAATAACAATAATAATAATAATAATAATAATAATAATAATAATAATAATAATAATAATAATAATAATAACAATAATAATAATAACAATAATAATAATATGGAACGATACAGATAAGATTAGCATAGCCCCTGCACAAGGATGACACGCAAATTCGTGAAGCGTTCCATATTTTTAAGCACAAGAAAACAGAACCGGGGAAAATACAACCGCACGAGAGAGGCGCAAGCATAAGCTGACACCACGAAAATTATGGACAGAGGGTCGAGAGGGAAAGCGCAAACCAGACCTCCACTGGAAGAGCGCGGACAGCTCTGGGACCTTGGGGAGGCTTGTTGCCACTCGGGCCCCAGAGGGGACCAATGGCCCTTATCAGTTGGAAATCGGTGGTAGGTGGCTGTTGCGATACCGCAAGGTCATCAGCGGTGATGAACGAAAAGAGGTGAAGCATACTGGAAATCTGAGGAGACTTGTTGTCACTCAGACTCCAAGGAATACCACAGGTTGTTGGCAGTGGGCGATCACTGACGATAACCAGTGTGATAACTCCTAGTGAGTAAATAATAATAATAATAATAATAATAATAACAATAACAATAACAATAACAACAATAATAATGATAATGATAATGATAATAATAATGATGATGATGATGATGATGATGATGATGATGATGATGATGATGATGATGATGATGATGATGATAATAATAATAATAATAATAACAATAACAATAATAATAATAATAATAATAATAATAATAATAATAAAAATAATAATAATAAAAATAATAATAATAATAATAATAATAACAATAACAATAATAATAATAATAATAATAATAATAATAATAATAATAAAAATAATAATAATAAAAATAATAATAATAATAATAATAATAATAATAAGAAGAAGAAGAAGAAGAAGAAGAAGAAGAAGAAGAAGTTTTAGTCCAGTGCTTTCCTCGTGTTTTAAAGTGATTTGGAAGTATTTAAATTGGCGAGTAGAAAGACATCTCCGACCAGATTTAACGATTATCGAAGTAATTCAATTATTATGGTGATTTGTAAAACCGGAGTCTCAAATTAAAAACCAAAACAAAAGTAATAATTCAGAGGCTCACGTGAGGCAGACAGTCTGACGTTGAAATATGCAATTCTGGCCTTCCGAAATGAAAACAATGTTATTTCTCGGAGGAGCCACTATTCAACAAAACAATTATTATTTCGTGATTCCTATACCAAACTTCCATGAAGGTAAGTAAGTCTAATCTAATAAACCAAAAAGTAATGTAGAAAACCGCACGCATGGAATAACCTCTCTATGTATGATGTTAGGTATGTGTATATATTTATATGTTTTTATGATTAAGAATTGAAAAAAATGCTTCGACGTTATGTAAATTGAAAAAAGAAAACTAAAAAATATTTATGTATTCATAAACGTTTCTAAGACTTGTTCAAGATGATTGTATGAAGAAAAAAAAAAACAAGCCGCGCGTGCGTGGTCCCCCTCTGTATGTGACTTGATGTGGCGAGTGTAAAATGCAATAAATTTGGGCAATTTGGGGCATTTTTTACCCTCTGGGTCGCGAACCAGAATTTTTTTAGGTCAAGGATGCTCATTTTATATCCAGAACAATTGCCTCTACATTTTAGCCAAGTTTCAGAAACATTGAATGGATTGATCAGACGTTATGGGAGAAAAGGGTAATTTTTTGCCATTTTGGGGGCTTTTGATCCCCTGGGGGCGCGAAACAGATTGTTTCCAAGGTCAGCGATACTTATTTTCTATTAGGAACAATTGCTTCCACATTTTGGCCAACTTTCATAGAAATTGAATGGATGGATAAAAAGTTATGGGGCAAAAAAATGTCACTTTTTGCCATTTCGGGGCCTTTTGACCCCCTGGGAGGCTAACCAGATTTTTTTTCAAAAATCGGAGAATGTCACTTTCTACCTGACCAAAGTTACAACTTCATGCATAATTTCAGAGAAATTCAATAGATGGTTGCGGTGAAAAATCCGGACGGACGGACGGACGGACGGACGGACGGACGGACATGCCTCAAAACATAAATCCTCCGATTTTATAAATCGGGGGACCAACAAATACAAGTACCAAATATTTCAAACACGAAATGGTAGCGGGTGTGAGATTAAAATTGGGACCGCTTATGAAAAAAATAAATTATGAGATACAGTGAGATGGTGGCAGTGGGAGATTGAGTTGCCAGTAGAGAGTGTGGTAGGGGGAGAGGCATTTTAATAATTGTGGAAGGAGTGGAGGCAGCTCAATCTCCTACTGCCACCATCTATTTTTATCTCATTATTCATTTTTTTCACAAGCGACCTTAATTTAATCTCACGCCCGCTCCCACTTTGTGTTTCAAACATTTGGTACTTGATATTTGTTTTTTACTTCAGACAATAATCCCGCAGAAGTCTTATAATGAAGACGAAACGTTGATGGACACATAAATAATATTTTTCAATTTCCATATGTTTATATATATAGGATAAACTCTTAAACTACTGAACGGATTATTATGAATTTTAAAATATATATTCTATGCAACACAGTCAGTTACATGGACACACTATTTTTTATGCAAATTTTAACATTTAGGAAGTGCATGTATATAACCTTAGGTATGTGCATATGTTATTGTTTTACCGGATACACTTTTTAACTAATGAACCGATCATTATGAATGTTGGCATATATATTCTCGGCAACACGGTGAGTAAAATAGACACATTATTTTTATGTCAACTTTAACATTTAGGAAGTGCATGTATATAACCTTAGGTATGTTCATATGTTATTGTTGTACCGGATAAACTTTTTTAACTAATGAACCGATCATTATGAATGTTGGCATATATATTCTCGGCAACACGGTGAGTAAAATGGACACATTATTTTTATGTCACATTTAACATTTAGGAAGTGCATGTATATAACCTTAGGTATGTGCATATGTTATTGTTGTACCGGATAAAACCTTTTTAACTAATGAACCGATCATTATGAATGTTGGCATATATATTCTCGGCAACACGGTGAGTAAAATGGACACATTATTTTTATGTCAACTTTAACATTTAGGAAGTGCATGTATACAACCTTAGGTATGTGCATATGTTATTGTTGTACCGGATAAAACCTTTTTAACTAATGAACCGATCATTATGAATGTTGGCATATATATTCTCGGCAACACGGTGAGTAAAATGGACACATTATTTTTATGTCACATTTAACATTTAGGAAGTGCATGTATATAACCTTAGGTATGTGCATATGTTATTGTTGTACCGGATAAACTTTTTTAACTAATGAACCGATCATAATGAATGTTGGCATATATATTCTCGGCAACACGGTGAGTAAAATGGACACATTATTTTTATGTCACTTTTAACATTTAGGAAGTGCATGTATATAACCTTAGGTATGTGCATATGTTATTGTTGTACCGGATAAACTTTTTTAACTAATCAACCGATCATAATGAATGCTGGCATATATATTCTCGGCAACACGGTGAGTAAAATGGACACATTATTTTTATGTCACATTTAACATTTAGGAAGTGCATGTATATAACCTTAGGTATGTGCATATGTTATTGTTGTACCGGATAAACTTTTTTAACTAATGAACCGATCATTATGAATGTTGGCATATATATTCTCGGCAACACGGTAAGTAACATGGACACATTATTTTTATGTCACTTTTAACATTTAGGAAGTGCATGTATATAACCTTAGGTATGTGCATATGTTATTGTTGTACCGGATAAACTTTTTTAACTAATCAACCGATCATAATGAATGCTGGCATATATATTCTCGGCAACACGGTGAGTAAAATGGACACATTATTTTTATGTCAACTTTAACCTTTAGGAAGGGCATGTATATAAAGTTAGGTATGTGTATATCTTTATATGCGAAGAGTTCGAATGCAAAGCGTGATAAACGCAATTCCCATAATTACAAAGCTATCACTACAAAAAGTATTGCATTTTAAGACTCGACCACACCACAAAATTTTATTTTACATAATATGATACTGACATAATGTATTTTAGCGTTCAATAAAAATAATCTTGCTTTTTGAAGTCTATATGTAAATAATTCGTCCTTTTATTATTCAATGTCTCAATTTGAACTGATTGGATTTATCGCGTTTTGCATTCAAACTCTTCAATTTTCGTGTATCGGATTCACTCTTAAACTAATTAATCGATGGTGATGAATTTTAAAATACAACCTCTAGGCTTTAGACTGGGTAATAGTGGTTTTATTTAATTTAATTTAGTATCATGCAAAAGAGATCAAATAGGGGTGGAGTCCCTTCGTGAAAACTCAGATACTTTCGATTTTTGTTAAATTTTTAGAATGGTTATTATACGTCAATGAATAAATATGCGCCATATTTCAATTTCTTTAAAGCCGTTTAAAGGATTTTTAGGAGGCATGATACGGACACCACCTCGGATTTGTAAATTCGAATATTTCAGATTTGCATTAAATTTGATTCGTAGTCATTAGAAATCAATTAAGCAAGATTCCCTGAATTCCAATTTCTTCTTAAGATCCCTTAAGCTTAAGCATTCAATTTTAGACATTTTCTAGAATCAAAATCCACAGACGGCTGTTTCACTGTATCCCGACTCTTCAGTGTGTTTGACGTGACGCGTGTTTCAAGCTGATATTCGAAACTCAGTCGTTCGGTAAGATGAAGGATCGCTAACACGTGTCCTTTTACCGTCACTATTAAATAAGGGAAACTATAAATTGTGTATATGCTTACTTTTGCATTATAAACTGTCTAGAGAGCTCTATTCCTTTATGAAGACGTATGCGTTTATGAGAAGTTTGGGACCTAATGTCGAATTAAATCCAATATGAGACCTAATAAGTATTAATAGTAAAATAGAACAACTGCTAAAATACTACACATCTAGAAATGTGTATGCTTAGAGCTACCTAAATCCATACTATAAGTGTCCACGCTAACATGTGGCATAACAGGTAACGACGTTAGTTTACAATCAGTTCTTAGTAGCATTATATCTTTATTTTAATCTTCATAAGAGGACATAAAACTGGTGATGGCTATTATACAATGCGACACAACGGAGTGTGTAAATATCTTCACTGGACTATTTGTAAAAGGTTGAATATCCAGTGTAGCAGCAAGTCCTGGGAGATAATATACCAGAAAGGACAGTTGGAAATAAGTTATACACCATCTACTATGACTATGCAATCCCTACAGCTACATATCTAGAAAACGGAGCTTTTAAACCTGACATCGTAATATGGGACAAAAGGGAGAAAGTAGCAACCCTAGTTGAAGTCAGTGTCCGTAATGATTCAGGATTAAACAGAGCTGAAAGGGAAAAGATTATGAAATGCCAAGGTCTTATCTACGACATGAAAAGAAACTGGAATCTTAGGAAAATCTCCATCATACCAGTAATTATAGGAGCAACAGGACTAATGAAGAAGAATTTCAAGAGCTATCTGGCGAGTATACCCGGTGAACCGAGTGCAAGAGAAATAGAAACAATTGCACTTAAAGGGACGGTTAGAATCTTAAAAAAGATCTTTGGGTTGGAGTGTCTTAAATAGCCGGTGAATGTCAGGCATCCGGTAGGATGCCCCATCTCCAGCAAAAACGGAAAGATAAGAAGAAAAAAAAAGTGTAACATTGCTCTGTCCGAGGAATTAATTTTAGCAGTTTTGAGACGGGTATCCTTCAAGTATTTTTGTAATGTGAATGTTTAAACGCGTCTAAGCATCCCCTTAAGAGGCTCTGTCAGTCTGTTATTCTGTGTCTCTTCAATTTTTAATATAATGTTTGTATGTCTGTTCACCGGTCAATCAGTTTGTTGATATGTCACGTGTAAGTCTGAAATATCACTTTCATAATTAAACACGAACATTGAATGAACGAATCTTTAGAATATCCATTTTTCTTTTAGATTATTGCTACCTAGCTGAAGGGTAACCAATTACAAATTGGCGCCATGTGCTTATTTGATATTGCTCTTGTCTGATGACCAGTTTATTGATGACGACGATGTTGGTACTGGTAGTATTGTTATATTTTTCTTTACCAATGTGTGTACAAACAATTATACACCCATGTGGTCGTCGTGAACCCAGGTTCTTGCTTGTCTGCGGATACAAAACCACTCGGGCGCCGATGTTGATTTATTAAAACACGTTTATTTATAAAGAGAATAACAGTCACAGAAAACATCAGAGGGACGCGTCACTTTCGTACTCATGTGAGAGAGCGAGAGAGGAACACAGACAGCTAGATAGACGG
The DNA here is from genome assembly GCA_963556195.1 of Sepiola atlantica. Taxonomy (NCBI): domain Eukaryota; kingdom Metazoa; phylum Mollusca; class Cephalopoda; order Sepiida; family Sepiolidae; genus Sepiola; species Sepiola atlantica. The sequence continues at coordinate 72,759,088 of OY744543.1, read as the reverse complement.
ATAGCTCATCTTGCTACATCTGATTACATTGTGCGCGTTCGTAAGAAAAAGAGACAGATAATCTTTATCTGCAAGTCACGTTGTTTTATCGACTACCGTCTGGGGTCACCTCTGACCCTTAAAAGTGTTACTCAAACCTTTCAGCTCCAACACGGGCCTCGTTATGAAAGAGCAGGAATCTGCCACTTACCGTCCACCATCTTGGATTTGAAAAAAAACCCTTTAAAATAGCTAACAAAACTCGTTCTTACGTCTTCACCCTTTAATATAGATCCCCGCAAAACGAACCCAGTAAACAGTAACAGTTTTAAGAACCCCAGGCGTCGCCCGAACAGGATAGACATCGGCCGTGACCAAACGCATCCTACTCTACCGAAATCTCGGAGGAAAAAAGGATAGCAAGACAGATGCGGATGTCACCTCATCCTCTTCCGGCTCTGACGTCGCTCCGGATTCTATCGTGGAAAGGGCGGACTCTTCCTCCTCGATTACAATATTCTACATAATGAATTATATTGTGTACCGCATCATGAATGAACTATACACCCCTACAAAACTGGATGACACCTCGGCCAAAACGTAGTACACATATTACTGTTAATGAGAATAATAGTACAAAAAAAGTAAATAGTGATTTTTTATATTATTCTAAAAATGCCTCAGCTAGTAGATAAATCAAATGATAAAATGTCCTCTGATAAGACTATGGTAACAGCTAATGTTAATGGATAAAAGTTTAATGTTATGCCCCGTTTATGACCATAAAACTAAATATACAATACACAAGAGATAGCTGACGGTTCTTCAGTGATATTATTTTAAGATAATCACAAATCATAGCTTTTAGATTTTCTATATTTACTTCGTCTACAATGAATGGACTTACATTTAAATATGTACAGATATGACAAAGGTGTATCTACTATATATTATTAACAATTACACCATTTAGTGTTCCTTGGCCTTTTGGCTAAGATCAAAGTGTAGTATCTGTTCCGATGGATACTGCACCCCATACTGGTGTTGTCTTGGCTTTCGGGTCTTGATGTATGCCCGTCAATGGGTCCGTCCTGTGCAGTTCTGGAAGGTCCACCTTCCCAGGCTTTGCCTCCCCTTTTTGGGGAGGAGTAAGTTTATTGCTTACTGCCTGAGGCGTCCCTACCGGGGAATGCCGACGGGGCTGCGCAGGCAATTTTTAAAACATACTTTCCCGACCCAACCTTGGGTCACATCTTACTTGTGGGAGTAAGATAAAAAAACTGGCCTTGTGCCTAACTCCCGGAGAGGAGTAAATCAATACTATATATCATTAACATCAGTATCTACGTATATAAATACGTCACGTTTAATATTCTACAATCTGTTTCGTCATTTGCTATTAATGGATACGCACGCGGACTATAGAATCAGCTACGACCAATTTAAATATTACTATTGTGGCTGTTTATGCACGAATATTGTCACAATAGATATGAACCTGCTATATTCTCCAGCTATGAGGTTACTATCAAATTGTGGTTAATTAATTGTAAACAATGAATTAAATAACACATGGGTAGATTCTATTTAAGCAGAAATACAAAACAAAAACCATAACCAAAAGCAGGTATGAAAACCGTTGGTTAATAGAGAAATATATTTCCGTTTGCTTGTCTGTCTGTCTGTCTGTCTGTCTGTCTCTTATTCTATATATATCCCCCCTCTCTCTCTATCTCATTTCGCTCTATTTCCCTCTTTTATTTCTCTCTCTCTCTCTCTCTCTCTCTCTCTCTCTCTCTATATATATATATATATATATATATATATATATATATATATATATATATATATATATATATAAAGAATGCAAGTTCGTAATCCGAGGCAGAAGCAATGCGATATAGATACCGGAAGGTGGAACAGATGAACAAAAATAAATGAGAGGAGAAAATATCGATGGAATCTCTAATCAATTTATTAATATTTCACGGTTTAAATACCAAAACAGTAAATAGAAAAAAAGGTTTACTGTCAAGCAATTAAAAGGTCCGGAATAAACTTTAATTTTCGAGAGTGGAACCTCTCATTATCAAAAAGGTCGAAAAGGCGAGATGGACACAACTGTTGACGAAATGCCGCAGAGAATTGGTGGCAGGTCTACAGAAAATGAGTTTAGATAAGCTAATTGGATATCAATATTAATTATTCTTATCATAATTTATTTGAATCTATTGTATAATTATTCTGCTTTAAACTTGTCATCTTATTAATATTTATATTTTTTATATACTTTTTTATTTGTTATTATTATTCTTTTTTTTCATTTTTTTTTTCATTTTAATTCAATTTTACATTTGATAGATTGCCGTTAGCGGAAGCCGTTAAGCTGTTACTAGAAAATGAACGGGCAAGGGGAGGCAACTGTTGAAATGAAAAAATCTGGTTAGAATTAATTTAAATTTAAATATATATATATATATATATATATATATATATATATATATATATATATATATATATATATATATATAAATGAAGAATGGAAAGGAATTAGAGAAAGCAAAAGCCAAATCAAAATTCAATTCAAAAGTTCAAAGCAAGGTATATTCCGCAAAAAGGCAATTTATTCAAGTTAAATTTTCCTTTAGCCAGGCTTTTCAAAGATCAAAATCTTATCATCAGAGGAAGTCGCTGGGATAGATAAGTTGGCAATGGCCAAGATTTAAAATTTGAAAAAATGAAATAAAAGTTGTAGGGAAAGAAACGCAGGGCAAAACTGTGCCAGGGTGCAAGCAAATGTCCGATTGCCAAAAAGTCCGGTGTCGAAGAGTCCAGCGGAGAGAATAAGATGTAGATAGGTAGGTCGTTAGAGGCACGAGAAGTAATGAGAGAGGTTTCAAAGTTAAATTCCAAGAAGCCACAACTTCAGGTACGGCGAAAATAGAAAATCCAAAAAGGGTAAAAAGTCCAATAAGAGGTACATTCGATGATGCAGGCAGGCGTCAGAGGAGATTAAGATGGAAAATATTCGCCATTAAAGATACTTCCCGGGCAGAGATGACAAAGGAAAGTGTTTTAAAGTGGGAAAAAGGGGCAGCGAGAATATTTAAAGCCTGCCCAGTTGAGAAAGCCGGCTATATCTATCTATATATATATATATATATATATATATATATATGTGTGTGTGTGTGTATGTATTAAGCTGCTATTTTGCTGATGCTATTGGTTGCGCGATTATTTAGTCCACGGGGCTGGAACTGAGCCAAGAATACCACAAAATAAAAAATGAGACTCGTACAGGATTTTTTTTACTTTGTGGTGTTCTTTGCTTATATCCAGCCCCGCGGATTAATATTCGCTTGTTTAATAGTATTACCTGCACAAACAATAGCACGAACAAAAAATGAGCTTAATTCATAACATATTCTATAATGTAAGAAGTAAATTTCCAATATTAACTAAAGTAGATATATATATATATATATATATATATATATATATATATATATATATATATATATCTATATATATATATATATATATATATATATATATATATATATATATATATATATATACAGGGTGGGCCAAAATAAGGGTCCTATCTTTAAATTTGAATAACTTGAATTTGAATAACTTCCACAAAATAAAAGTTTAACTCACCAAACTTTATGTGTGTGTAGACTGACCCTTCCGAGATTTTTTGAAATAAACAAAACAAATTTTAGCCGAAAAACACTTCTTAAAACTTACAAAAACTAAAGTATTGTTTTTTACACTGTTTTGAGTTTTTTAAGCAAAAATAACGTTCCTTAGGGCTAATACGGCTCATGCTTGCTTCGGAAGGGGTCCTTTACTTATTCTAAAAAAAAATTTTTTTTTAATCAATAAATAAAAAAGTTATGAATTTTTAAAAATAGGACCCTTATTTTTGCCCACCCTGTATATATATATATATTTGTAAAGCCTTGGCTTAAGAGAAAAATGTTTTTATCGAGTACACTTTGCATTGAACAATCGAAGTTTAAATAGATTTGTCATTCGTACATCTTTATTTCTCTTCCTTCATTTATCTTCATATATATATATATATATATATATATATATATATATATATATATGGTAGCAGTAAACTAGATGTTGAGTAGTCATTGTTTGTTCATACAACAGAACAAATAGAATTTAGATGTTGAAGCCCACCATATTCTTACACTCCCTGACACAGTAATTACATACATGTTATCTCCGGCAAGATGTTTATAGATTTCTATTTTTGTATTTACTTCAGGAAGTTCTCAGTAATCAAGTGACCCCTTTTCCTGGGACTAACACTTGATTCTTTTATGAGCTACATAGATATCCGAGTGTTTATATAAGACTGTCCTCACCTTTCAAAGCTAAAGTCAGTAAAGCAGTCGATAATATGAGTTTACTTCTCTCCAATGAACACATAGAGTTGTAGTTGTTTTTGGGGGGTTTGCTGGAATCCAGAACAAAAGTTTGTCTGGTTTGGTGGAATATTTAGCTTAGTACTGTTATTTGAGGAAACATCACCAGAAGGTACACCGTATGAGCCAGTGTATAGCCGTGTTGACGGGATCATATTTGGATTTCAAATACAATTTTGTTATTTTGAATATTTGCTCAGGGTTTACTTGTAGGATGAAGTAATCAAATGTCAATATATCCTGACAAACTGCATGTACAGAGAGACTCTAAATATTCGAAGATAGTATGTAGTATGCATTCAAATTCTTTTTTCTATTTTTAAAATTTTACTTCGGTGGAAGTTCTCAGAAATCAAGGGGCCCTTTCTTGGGACTAACTTTCGATCTCTATATTAGATACACAGATATCCGAGTGGTCCATTAGAGTTCTCCCGTATTTCTCAAGAGTTAAGTTAATACAGCACATTGATTCCCCCCCCCCCCAATTAACCAGTTTACTATTTTATTGTATACCTTTTTGTGGTGTATTGGTCTTACCGGATTCAATGACAAAAATTTACCTGGTCTGGTGGAGTATCCAGCTTAGTGTTTTTACTAGAGGGAACATCACTTGGAGAAGATGCCCATTTTACAGATGAGCCAGTGTTACTATACCGAAAGGATCTTATTTGGGGTTCGAATATGATGTTACTTTGAATATTTGGTAAGCGTTTACTTGTAGACTTAAGTATTATCATCCCAGGTTGTCCTGACAAACCCTATACAGAGAAACTGTAGACTCGCGAGCACAGTGTCTTGGAGGCAATCAAGTTCTCCCCAATTTTTGCGGACTCTCAAATGCCGCTTAAAACCCGTCACAGATGAGTCTGGTTTACCGCAGAGGTTTTTACCTCTTGAAGGAGATAGTTCACAGGTTTTTTTTTTAGATGTATGCGACTAAAACCTTTAAGACCCCTATTTGCTTAGACACACTCTACCACAGTCACTTATATGTAAAAAGTTAAATAGTATCCAATAGGTTAGTTAAAGATTGATCCAGGTATTGAATAACAGTCCAAAGGCGAAAAAATTGAAAGAACTGAAAAACCGAACAAGTTATCCAGTCGGGAAAAGCGTCTGCAATCGATGCAGTAAATTACAGTGAAAAATGCATCCAATGTTTATGTTAACTAGTACAATGATAAATGAACACAATCCAAAGTTCAATAAACTCACTTCGTGTATAAATCATAGAGTTCAAAATTCAGGATTCAAATGATTTGACCAGAGCAGCACAAACCAACATTCGCTGGTTAAATGGAAAATCCGCTAAATCCGATTATAACAGAACTAAATCAAACCAAGTCAATACAATCGGCCATCTCTCCTTCCGGGCCCGATGAAGATCATTTCAATGGATAACGTTAAATTTGAAAGTAATCACTTTCCCGCAAGCCAAGTAAACAGACCTTTCCTGAATATGTTTTAATTTTAATTTGTATGACTTGGATGGATTTTATAACTTTAACAAATAAGTATGTTTTTGGCTTGATATATTTGATGTGTTATGTACTCTTATGTATTTTTGTATATATTTTTATATATTTTCAAAGTGTAATTTCATCACCTGCAGTAACGTCACTGCGGTAATGGTCCTCTGAGGAGAAGAATTATCTTTGAAAACTCATGAGTTAAGGACGTTGAGATACTGTGCCTGAACTTTGAACTCTAATAAAATTTGATTCGCACCTTATTTTATTATTTCATTTTATATTATGCTATATATATATATATATATATATATATATATATATATATATATATATATATATATATATATATATATATAGGGTGGGCAAAAATAAGGGTCCTATTTTTAAAAATTCATAACTTTTTTATTTATTGATTTTTTTAAATTTTTTTTTTTAGAATAAGTAAAGGACCCCTTCCGAAGCAAGCATGAGCCGTATTAGCCCTAAGGAACGTACCCTCATTTAGAAAACATTATTTTTGCTTAAAAAACTCAAAACAGTGTAAAAAACAATACTTTAGTTTTTGTAAGTTTTAAGAAGTGTTTTTCGGCTAAAATTTGTTTTGTTTATTTCAAAACATCTCGGAAGGGTCAGTCTACACACACATACAGTTTGGTGAGTTTAACTTTTATTTTGTGGAAGTTATTCAAATTCAAGTTATTCAAATTTAAAGATAGGACCCTTATTTTGGCCCACCCTGTATATATATATATATATATATATATATATATATATATATATATATATATTGGGGTGCATTTGTAACAAGCAAACAACGCTGTTGGTGAAATACAAATGTTTCTCCGTTGTTTGCTTGTCCTAAGTACATTTTCATAATATTACTAAGTCTTACTAATGTATTGTGCACTGTCAAAGTAAATGCTTAAACATATTAATATACATCTATATATAAAAAATAGTAACTATGTGTGTGTATGTGTCCACCTGATCTTTGTGTTTCATGTTCACCCAAACCGCTGGACAAAATTGGCATGTGGAATACTGACCTCTTACTGTAGGTGGTAGGCTACATAAATATATAACTTCAACGCTGAGGATTCCCGGGTGGCACCCCCCCCCCCCACTGAAAATTGTTTCCCTTAGATTTAAATGAAATTTAAACTATAGGTAAAGGGCCAAAAATTATGTCTATTCCCAAAATTACAGAACATTATGGTAATATTAAAAGGGTCCCTGGGGGCACAAGCCCCTCTCTCACACACACTGACATTTAAACCATTTAAGTCCACGGAAAATTCAAATAGGTTCAATTTCAATTAACTGTATCCCTTATTTAATACATATTAAATAAGGATGATTTACATTATATATATATATATATATATATATATATATATATATATATATATATTTGTTATTGTTTATTTATCTATGGACGTATACGTTTCGTCTTTTTCAATCAAGACTCATCAGCATAGAAGTACGACTATTCACCACCGGTCACACGATTCGAAACCCTGGATCACAAGTATTTTTCAACCTCAATCCAACGTCGCTAAACCGATAGGCCAGTTCTGAACAGCTTATAAACGATGATAATTTTACAACTTTTAGAGGCGGCGAAACGTACAGGCATTCAACTTCTATAAGTGAAGGAATGATGCATATAAAGCAAATGACGTCACGCTGTGTTATTACTACCATTTACAGTGCTCTACTTTTTAACGAGGAGCTTCAAATATATATATATATATATATATATATATATATTTATATATATATATATATATATATATATATATATATATATATATATATATATATATACACAATAAATGTGAAGCTAGAGCTAGCGGGCGAAGCCAGCTAGTATTGTAAAATTCTATAATATTTGTATATAATATAAAATAGTAATATATATATATATATATATATATATATATATATATATATATATATAGTCATCCACAGACAACTGTTTCGATGTGTCTTTACATTTAAGTGTGGTTAGACGTGGTGAAAGTTGAGATTTCAAACACCGATGCTAGGAAAATTATAAAACGCATTATCGACCGATAAAAACGGCTAATTACTTTATTAAGAACTGCTTACGTAAACTTTTATTCCTAAATGTGAAGAACATGTAGACATCCGCAGACGGCTGTTTCACTGTATACCGACTCTTCAGTGTGTGTGACGTGGCGCGTGTCTCAAGCTGATATTCGAAACTCAGTCGTTCGGTAAGATGAAGGATCGCTAACACCTGTTCTTTTACCGTCGATATGAAATAAGGGAAACTATAAAGTTGTGTATATGTTTACTTTTGCATTATAAACTGTCTAGAGAGCTCTATTCCTTTATGAAGACGTATGCGTTGATGAGAAGTTTGGGACCTAATGTCGAATTAAATCCAATATGAGACCTTATAATTATTAATAGTAAAATAGAACAAGTGTGAAACTACTACACATCTAGAAATGTTTATGCTTAGAGCTACTTAAATCCATACTATAAGTGTCCACGCTAACATGTGGCGTAACAGGTAACGACGTTAGTTTACAATCAGTTCTTATTGATAGTATTGTGTAGGTTAAAGGTTCAATCCTGACCACACGCGATAATGAATAAGACAACATAAAATAAGTACTTCTACCGAGGTATGACTGACGGGACAAGAACAATTTCTCCCCCGTCGATAAAATAAAGGTGTCAGTTCGATATTCCGTATAGGTACCTGAGTTTGACATACACATTATTAATTTCTACTATTAGGTGTCAAAGTTCGTAATGCTGTCCTTGCACAAGTTATGATGTCACATCTGTCAAAACGGTGTGAATAAGCGAAACAAGATATGAATTGCCGTCCAAATAATTCAAATTATACGAAAAATCTTGAAGAATCCAATTAACGTTTTAAATGTCAGTTTGCATTGCTAATTTGTTTACAACGTAATTGTGTGAAAATTGCGCGTCCATAATAGCCTTGGCCGTCTACAGCAGCAATTTGTTTAGCACTTCATGTCTCCGAAAGCGAAGATTGCATACATCCTAAAAACAGTCAGGCCACTCCATCAAGAAATCGTGTATCGTTTATATGATAAAGTAAAGTCGATTTTCCCTTATGTCATTGGGCATTGTAGGTTTAGAACCAAAACCCTATATGCGTATCGGTTCAACCAGCCACATCGGCCCAACCTTTATGCGTGTTTCCAGAAAATATGCGTTTATTTCGTCTTCTCTCAAAATTTCTTACATTTTTACCGGATTAGATGTTTCTTCCAAATAAGCCTTTCAAAAAAAGCTCTCAGTTATTTTTACTCTCATTCACCGGGAATTTTGTTTTCATGGAGGTACTTTTGGTTAAATCACCGACATTATTTTATTTTTTTCCTTCTTACTATTGTCTACATTATAAACTAAATTTTAAATCTAAATAACGATCGCTCGCTTTTGTAAAATACAAAAATATCAGACCTCATTTATCAGCGGTTCTTACAGCATGTTGTTTATACGTACTCTAAACATTCTGGGTTAGCGGAATACGAATTTATGAAAACCTGGCCGCCTCCATTAACCAAATAAAAAATCCCCAAATCTACGTAATTTGTTCACACGTAAGTACATTTTTAACGTTTGAAAAATAACGGATTTTTTCACTAGTTTTTAAAAATTTTCTTAATAACTTCTTCGGTTTAAGTTCATCGAATACTATCTAACCGATATAAAGTCAGGTTAAACACGTCCTCTTTCGACATAGGCAATTTAAGAGTTACACACAAGGTCAGTGTCAGTATAGATAAAAAATTACTCTCTAAAAAGAGCCACTAGAGTCAATGTCAGCGATAAGTCAATGTTTAACGGCTGTTGCGAACACGCAAATTATTTGCAAGAATCATCGAAAAAATGTGTTGGAAATCTGGAGAGACTTGGTGTCACTAAGGCTTCAATTTTTTAACACATTTTCTGAACGTCAATCACTGGATAGTAATTCCTACTTTTATTTGGTTTCTGCTGTATAGATAGCGAGTTTAGGGTTAGCGTTATGGTTAGGGTTAGGTTTAAGATTATGATTAGAAGTTACAAAAATTGAAAGAGTTTTATATGCATTTAACCGTACGAACTTGTATTTATTTGTTTTATGTAAGTATAAAATATTGAGATGGGTATTAGTTTCATAATTGTATATACAAGTGTAATTTTACTTCATAGCTTGGTAACATTTACATCTATTAAGATGCAATTATCTAAAGAAAAACTTTTATTTAGTCCAAACACGGTATATTGTCACTTAATCGTAAGAGGCTACCGGAAGAGGGGCTATATATATATATATATATATATATATATATATATATATATATATATATATATATATATATATATATATATATATATAGAGAGAGAGAGAGAGAGAGAGAGAGAGAGAGAGAGAGAGAGCAACAGGTGTGCGGAATTGGATACCAAGATGTTCGTAAGAGGTTACCAGGGTACGGACCATATATATATATATATATATATATATATATATATATATATATATATATATATAGTTTTAAAGGTTCATACTTTGTTTTTAAGCATCTGAAATACGTTTAGTAAAAAAGAAGTGTGGTAAATTGACTACCATCAAAGCTTGTAATAGATGCAATATTTATTTTATTTAAAAGAAAAGACAAAATCGAAACCGATTTTTTCTTCATTTTTTTCTATAAACTGCCATTTTTTTTATAGTTTATAGTTATACAGATATTTCGCTAATAATATTAGCCTCATCATGGTGTTTGAAATTTCGATGTAATTGGGAAGCCAGCTTCAGTTGGTGTGAGCCGGCGAGTGAGATGTCGTTTTTTTCCACTCTCGTATGAAAACACGCAAGCACGTGGACTGTTATAGTTTTGAAAGGTTCATCTTTGTTTAAAAACAATCTGAATGAAATTTAGTAAAAAAGAAGTGTGGTAAATTAACTACCATCAAAGCTGGTAATAGATGCAATATTTATTTTATTCAAAAGAAAAGACAAAATCGAAACCGATTTTTTCTTCTTTTTTTTCTATAAACTGACATTTTTTTATAGTTTATAGTTATACGGATATTTCGCTAATAATATTAGCCTCATCAGTGTGTTTGAAATTCCGATGTAATTGGGAAGCCAGCTTCAGTTGGTGTGAGCCGGCGAGTGAGATGTCGTTTTTTTCCACTCTCGTATGAAAACACGCAAGCACGTGGACTGTTATAGTTTTGAAAGGTTCATCTTTGTTTAAAAACAATCTGAATGAAATTTAGTAAAAAAGAAGTGTAGTAAATTAACTACCATCAAAGCTTGTAATAGATGCAATATTTATTGTATTTAAAAAAAATGACAGTTTATAGAAAAAAAAGAAAATCGGTTTCGATTTTGTCTTTACTTTTAAACAAAATAACTATTGCATCTATTACAAGCTTTGATGGTAGTTAATTTACTACACTTCTTTTTTACTAAATTTCATTGGGCAGCAAGATGTTCCTTCACATTACATTTAAATTTCTGACGGTTGTCACGGTCATGAAAACGGGAATTTGAGTTGGAATTTAAACGGAAAGCAGCCAGATGTAAGAAGCTATCAGGCTAGAAAATCCCCCGGCATCTAGAGACTTGTCGACAATGGCAAAAGAATAAGCGATTCCTGTAATATGCAAATGCCATTAAAATACTATTAGGTATAGAATGAGAATGACATTAAAATAGTATTGAATGCCGAATCAGAAAGCCATTAAAAGTGCATGGTATTATAATGTGATAATTTATTAAATATTCGTTTAGCTTAGCTGGAGAATGCCGTTAAAATAGGGATGTTGGTGTAGTATGACAATGCCATTAAAATGTGATGTTGCTTTTGTCCGGGAATGTTATTGACACCTTCGTTAAGCACAAGGATGTCATTAAAATACAATTAATATTTGTACGACGATAAAAGGGGCAACCTATCACCTAAGTTATCGCTTAGGAAGTGGGAAAAATACAAACGTTGTTACTATCGCCAGTAAAACCAATAACAAATTCATAACTCAATATTAAGGCGATAGAAAATTATATATATTTCCAGGCAAAACGTCGGAGGTTAAACTCCAGACTACAGACAATGTAATCATAGGTTCGATCTTTGTCTAAGTTAGCCATGCTGATTACGGCTGGTAGCCAGTAACACGTGTTCATGGATTACTTTTATCTACGTAAAAATAAATAAAATATATATATGAATAAAAATACGTCCTATTAAGGATGACTTAATGCAATCTTCAGCATGACTTTTTACCGCTTAGGAAGTGGAAACTAAAAACGCTGCTACTATCGCCAGTAAAAACAATAACACATTCATAACTTAATATTTAGGCGATGATAAAAAATATATATAAGTAAAAATACGTCCTATTAAGGGTGACTTAATACAATCTTCAGCATGACTCTTTACCGCTTAGGAAGTGGAAAACATGCAAAGGCTGTTACTATCGCCAGTATCTGCATCAAAAATCGAATTTTAGAATATTTATACTACGAGATCGAGCCCTAACCCAACCCTAACCCAAACTTTAACCCTAATCATTATCAAATAAATCGGCAGAGAATTAGAGAAGTTATCAAATTGGACCGGGAAGTTTTCTATTCACGAAAATGTTCGCTCTAATATTGTATTTTTGTTTGTTTGTCATAATAACAAATAAATGTTATTATTTATTACAAGTCGAGGATTTGATATTATAGAGATGTAAGTGCATCGAGTATCATATGGCAATTTCATCCTCGCTTTAGGCAATAAATCTTCATGTTTTCAGACTTTCCCAATAGTTGGGTCTATTTTGATCACTAAATCTATCAATTCGCCGCGTGAAATTAAGTTGTCCCTTTTCAATTTTATGGATGGCATTAGTGTCTACCACAGACGGGCAACTGTATTCTAAGGTGGCAAGTCCAATTTATGCATATGATATCATAGGAATTGTTTCAAATGTTCTTAGAATCCATAATGTGCTGCTCACAAGGTATATTTATGTCATTTCAACAACGCATATTCCGCGTTCCATTCCCATAGGGAATCGTCAATTATACGTGTACACATGAAATAATATATATATATATATATATATATATATACAATTATAATATAAAATGAAGTAATAAAATAAGGTGTCAATCAAATTTTATTAGAATTCAAAGTTCATGCAAAGCATCCTTAAGTCCTTAGCTCATGAGTTTTCAAAGATAATTCTTCTCTTCAGAGGACCATTACCGCAGTTATACTACTACAGGCAATAAAATTACGCTTTGAAAATATATAAAATTATATACACAAATATATAAAAATACATAACATCAAACATATCAATCCAAAAACATACTTTTGTTGAATCCATACAGTCCACCCAGGTCATACAAGTTGAGAAGCATAATCAGGAAGGACATTACTCCAAGATACAAACAGCAGTCCAATACGTGAAATTGAAGGGGCCGGCAAAGTTATCCAGTCGCGAAATGTGTCCATATTCAATGTTAATGATAAATAAATCAATCAAAATAATACAAAAAGTCCAATCAAAGTTCCGAAATCCCAACATGTATAACTTTGCCGGCCCCTTCAATTTCACGTATTTGGACTGCTGTTTGTATCTTGGAGTAATGTCCTTCCTGATTATGCTTCTCAACTTGTATGACCTGGGTGGACTGTATGGATTCAACAAAAGTATGTTTTTGGATTGATATGTTTGATGTTATGTATTTTTATATATTTGTGTATATAATTTTATATATTTTCAAAGCGTAATTTTATTGCCTGTAGTAGTATAACTGCGGTAATGGTCCTCTGAAGAGAAGAATTATCTTTGAAAACTCATGAGCTAAGGACTTAAGGATGCTTTGCATGAACTTTGAATTCTAATAAAATTTGATTGACACCATATTTTATTACTTCATTTTATATTATAATATTAATGCTCTATCCAGTATATTGAGCTTCAGTTTTTTATCCGGATGTTTCACTAATTATAAGATATTAGTTGACGCTTATATCTTTTGTTGGATTGCTTCATATATATATATATATATATATATATAAATGTGTATATATATATATATAATAAGGAGAGGTAGTTTGCTTGAAGCATTGTGTGTAATACGTATATAGAGGAGTATTAGAAGGCTATCTCAATGCAAGAAATGGAAATATGTCGGCTTTGAGAAGTAAGACAAAAACAAGTGATTTTAATTATATATTTTTTCAAAAAACTTTTTTAATATTTTTTTTCCTATATAGCAAATCTTACTTTAGACAAAACTTCAACACTGATCTAATCTGTGTGACCGTGTTCCATAAAATATTTCGAGGAATACCTCTTTGTCAAATGGTAGGTGTTTCAAATTTCAAAAAACGTGTGTATGGCAATATTGCATATAACGCAGTAAATATTAATATCCACAGTTAATGTAATAAAACTAAAACTATAACTGATTTTTTAAAATGATTTTAATTACTTATTTAATTTGTTTTTCTTTCTGAATTCACCTACCATTTGACAAAGAGGTCTTCCTCGAAATATATTATGGAACACCGTCACACAGATTAGATCAGTGTTGAAGTCTTGCCTAATCAAGTAAGATTTGCTATATAAGAAAAACAAATTATTAAAAAAAGTTTTTGAAAAAATATATAATTAAAATCACTTGTTTTTGTCTTACTTCTCAAAGCCGACATATTTCCATTTCTTGCATTGTGATAGCCTTCTAATATCATCTCTCTTTCTATCTCTCTCTCTCTCTCTCTCTCTCTCTCTCTCTATATATATATATATATATATATATATATATATATATATACAATAATATTTTTATAAATAAACATTAATTATTTAAATACCTACAGACATCGATGTTTCATGCTAACGCAATCTTCAGTGTAGGAACTAATTCTCAACGGTCGATAGGCGCGAACCTCGATCACAAGTCGCCACTGATTCGTAGTCGGGGATCTTACGCATCGGCATAGTTAGTAAATATAGAGAAGCTTTAAATGTAAATAGCGAAATCGGCGGCTATGTACCAGGCAGTATAGAGTGATCTACGAAACGGCGTTCGGATCGTGCATATAGCTATTTATATATAAATATATATATATGAAAAGTTCGAATGCAAAACGCGATATATCCAATTGGCTTAAATTGAGACCTTAAAGAATAAAAGAACGAATATGTTGAACTTAGATCTCGACAAAAAGCTTAATTTAATTGAAAACAAATAGAAATTATCTTGGTTTCATATCATGTGAAACATGATTTGGGAATGTGGTCGAGTGTTAAAATGCAACACTTTTTGTAGTGATAGCTTCGTAACTTTGAAAATGGCGTTCATCGCGTTTTGCATTCGAACTCTTCATATATATACATATATATATATATATATATATATATATATATATATATATATATATATATATATATATAATTATTTCCACAATCAGACAACGCCGCAGTTTGCTTGGTCTGTGTAAATTAATAGACATTCTTGTATGTGGCGAGGTAGCTCAGTGGCAGAGTACTCGCTTACCATGCAAGTGACTCGGGTTTCGAATCCTGAGTTCGGATGTGTTCTACTGATGAGCCCAAAGGAGGGCGAAAATCGAGTCTAGGACTTCCGGTTTGTTTCTTTCATAGGTTGTGGTCTGCGGCGTTGTCTGATTGTGGAAATAATTATATATATCATCTCACATTCAAGAAATCTAATATATATATATATATTGATTCCCGGTAAAAAAAGGATGTAGCACATGTGTCTCTGGATAAGCATTTCATAATAGTTATAGTAATGTTATTTAGCCCCTTTAATACTAAGACGGGTACTGTAAGAGAATTATAAAATTAGGAAGTCAAATTTAAATGCGTAATGCTAAGTTCCGGTTTATATGTCGTTGAACACTGTTGCTGACATCCTTCTATATGTGTCCCCTTAAAAATAAGTAGATCTTAATTCTCTTCCTTCGGCGTGGTTGGTTTTATGGCCGCACGGTTCTGAACATTAAAACAATTTTTTTTTTTTTAATTTTGACCTGGGTCTGAGGGTTTCGAATCGTGTGACCGGCAGAGCAATCCTCCTCCACACTGCTGTTGCCCGGTAAAGAGGATGAAACACGTGTGTCTGTGGAATGTAATAATATTCATCAAAATATTTACTAATAGAATACTGGTAAATTAATTTTCAGAACAGAACAGTCTTATACGCCTTTATGTCCCCTTTGCAAATAATAAATACAAGATATTATGAGACTAAACTGTATGTCAAGAATCCCTATTCAAATTTTGATCAAAACACTTCAACAGAAATTGATTAAAATTAAATTCCATTAATTCTGCTTAATTGTATGTAATTAAATGCAAATCTGATATATTTGAATTTCCAAATGAGAGGTTGTGCCTACCTCATGACCCCTTTAACCCCCTTTAAAATACTCCAAAAAAACTGACATTTGTAAAATATTTATGTCTGATGCCAATTGTTACAATTTTACAAATAATGGAGGTATCTGAAGTTTTACGAAGGGCTTCCGTGTTATTTTCCCCTTTTGAATAACAGTAAATTAAGCTAAATATAGCCCGCATTTGTACACCTTATGTCTAGCAGGTGGATTGTAAAATTCATAATGATTGGGTAATTAGTTTGGATGTAATCCTCTTACATACAAATAAAAAACTAATTACATATATATACATATATATATATATACATATATATATATATATATATATATATATATATATATATATATATATATATATATATATATATATATATATCAAGATAGATAGAAGGAGGAAAAGGAATTAGAAAAGCAAAGGAGGCAGATCGTTTTTCAATTCAGTTGCTCAATGCAAGATATATTCCGCAATCGGACACTTGCTTGCATTCGGGCAGCTTTTTACCTTGTTTTTTCCCCTACAATCTTTGTTTTACTTTTTCAGATTTTAAATCTTGGCTTTTAGCCAACTTATCTATCCCAGCAATTTCCTCTGATGATAAGATGTTGATCTTTGAAAAGCCTGGCTTAAGGAAAAAATTAATTAAATAAATTGCTTTTTTGGCGGAATATACCTGGCATTGAGCAACTGAATTGAAAAAAAGATCTGCCTCCGTCGCTTTTCTAATTCCTTTTCATCCTTCTATCTATCTATCGGCTATATCCGGTATATTGAGCTGTATACTTTTCACAATAGGTTTTAACTTTTTCTAAAAGTTCGCTTTTAGTTCTCTACTTTATATATATATATATATATATATATATATATATATATATATATATATATATATATATACTACAAATTCGTTTCAGAAATCGAAAAAATGCCAGGATAATAACTCAGATATTTTGGACGGACATCCGTACTTTTTCAATGAAAATAAGAATCCAACATTGTTATATATTTTTTGGCGCCACTAATAAAAATACTAAATGTTTAATCGCACGTTTCAAAATGTGAGACCAATCAAATTATTAGTTTACAAAATGCAGTAGAGCTACTGATGAACATTTAAAAAATAAATAGAAAATGTTTAATCCAGTGTGTTGATGAAGCAGTACTTTCTGATGAGAAAACAGACTGTTCATGAAACGCACTGTTTTTATAAGTGTTATTCGGACTCTGTGCCGTTGGAAAAAGCGGTGAAGGGGTTTCATGTTGACTTTAAACGCGGTCCTACATGCACGAATGATTCTAAACACTCAGGTCGTCTAAATCCGGCAGTTGGTCCGGAAAACATCAAAAGACGTCCATAAAAAAGGTATTGGGCGATCGTAAAATGAAGTTGCATGAGATAGCAGAGGAGTTGCAGATACCAGAAGGTAGTGGATTCACCATTTGATATGAGCATTTGTCAAGGAGAAAGCTGTGTTCAAAGTGATGGGTGCCCACAGACAATCAAAAAACATGATACCGAGAAAGCTTTGTTCAAGATATGTCTATTTTTAAACTAAAGTCAAATGCTAGTATTTCTCTTCAAAAAAAGGTAGTGTATTCCCCATTTGATATGAGCATTTGTCTAAGGAGAAAGCTGTGTTCAAAGTGATGGGTGCCCACAGACAATCAAAAAACATGATACCGGGAAAGCTTTGTTCAAGATATGTTTATTTTTAAACTAAAGTCAAATGCTAGTATTTCTCTTCAAAAAAGGTAGTGTATTCACCATTTGATATGAGCATTTGTCAAGGAGAAAGCTGTGTTCAAAGTGATGGCCGCACGTTTGCTCACAGACAATCAAAAACAACACACTAACGAAAACGCCTTTTTCAAGCTGCGCTTATTTTTAAACAAGAATCACATGCTAGTATTTCTACGTATGGAGCCAAGTTTAATATTTTCACCATATTTTATTTCAAAGTCAAATTTTTTATCTAACTCTTTAACGTGGCGCATGTTTATTGATGCTCGGTTTTTATCAAGATGTTTTTGATTATACACAGATATTTTTAAAATATTTTTCATTCATATTTTGCTGGCGGGTAACCTTCCGGTTTGCAATCTGTATTCATGCTGTAGGGATTAAGAAAAGAATATTAACGATTCGTGTGTTTGTCGAAGAATATTCTCATAGTTCACAAACATGTTCCCCTTGGTGGAACCAGCGAGAATCACAAAGTAGTACTTTAATTATCTGCCACAAGAACAAAAGGAAATAAATAGTAAAAATAGAAATTATTCCTAATTGCTAAAATAATATCTATAAAATGCTCACACTCAGTAACCTAAACTGTTTATTAGAACTCCTAGGTCATGGATGTTTGGGTTAAAAACAAAACAATTACAAAGTGGTTTTGCCTCATTATCTTTTAAGTGTGATTTCAAGCTACAACTATCGCTATGCCGGTCATCGTGAGGTTGTCTAACCATCCACAAGTTAAACTCTTTGACTCTTATCCTCGATTAGTATTTCGGCCTTAATAAGCAGTGACCTTTATTGTAAAAAAACAAACGATACATACACCAAATCTCCATTACAGCAGGATTACGTCTGTCGCGGTGGCATGATCAACATAATCACAACTGGTAAGTTTCAGAGGCTAAACAAGGCACACACATATTACACATACACACAAATACACATACATATAAACAGAGCTGAAAGGGGTAAATAACAAAATATCAAGGTCTAATGTATGATATGAAAAGAAACTGGAACCTCAAAGAGATCTCCATCATTCCAGTTATCATAGAGGCCACTGGACTCATGAAGAAGAACTTGAAAAAGTATTTGGCAAGTATACCTGGTGAACCAAGTGCAAAAGTAATCCAAACAACTGCACTCAAGGGAACATCCAGACTCCTGAAAAGAGCTCTCGGTTGGAGTCTGTAAATAGCGGGTGATCGTATGGCATTTGGAAGAATGGCCCGTCCCCAGCAAATGAATGAAAATGAAAAGAAAAAGAAAAAAGAAGAGAAACATACTCAAACACAGATTACACGTATGCATACATACATAACACATACATGCATACATAAATACACACATACATACATACATGAATACATGAATACATACAAACATGCATGCATACATACATACATGCATGCATACATACTTGCATACATACATGCATACATGCATACATACATACATACATACACACATGCACACATTTATATATACATACATGCATACATACATATATACATACATGCGTACATACATGCATACATACCTACATAAATACATGCATACATACATGCATACATACATACATGCGTACATACATGCATACATACATGCATATATTGCCTACATGCATACATACATACATGCACATATACATACATGCACACATACATACATGCATACATACATGCATACATACATGCATACATACATACATGCACATATACATACATGCACACATACATCCATACATACATGCATACACACATACATACACACATACACACACACATGCACACATGTATATATACATACTTGCATACATACATACAAACATACATACATACATACATATATATCTTTATAAAACTAGATAATATTATATGTTAATATATTTGTATGTAGATTATTCACTCCCAAACTAATTAACCGATCATTATAAAGTTTTGAAAGTAATTTCAAGACTTAAGGGGTTCAAAATGGGGTTATATTTAGGTTGATTTAGTTTTATGCAAAGGGGTTCAAATGGGTGGAAGCGCTTCGCACCAAATTCAGATACCTCAGATTTTTTAACAAGTTTAACAATAGCTTTTAAACATCATTTAATAAATATTCCCCTATTTTTCAGTATTTTTGTGGAATTTGAAAAAATATTTAGGGGTCATAATCTTAACACCATCTAGCAGTTAAAAGTCAAATATATAAGATTTTTGTTAAATTTGATCCATAATCATAAGACCCCAGTTTAGTATGATTTTCTGAATTTAAATTTCTTAATAAGACCCCTTAAGCTTAAGCATTAAATACTAGACATTTTCTAGAATTAAAATCACGTGATCAATTTTAATCAACTTAGAATGACAATTTTTGATATAAGAGTTAATATCATTATATCTTTATGTTCATTTTCGTAAAGGTTCAGGAAATTAATTTTACCCGCTGAATAAAATGTCTTTAATTAATTGTATCAATAATTTTTTTTTATTCATATTACTTTATCGAAAAATATTCTAAATACATCTGTAAATTTGAGAATAGCAGTTATAAGTGTATATTTGTAAATATTAATTCATTAGAAGTTTAAAACAAATGAATTATGTAAATTGTTAAACACGCCTGTTTGAGCGAGTTTTGGTAGCATTACATATATACTACTTGAAAGAGTAATGTATTGAGTAAGATAATGAACATATGCTAGGTTCGTCGTGAAATTTGTTTATGCTTTATTTATATGTTATTTAATCAAAATTAAGTATTAATTGCTTATGTGATAGGGAATGTATTTTTCTCATATATATATACATTGATGGTGATTATTCTGTCAATCTATAGTTTCATTATAGACGCGGTTATTGGGTCTTATTTAACATTTTTGTTACGTTTTTAAGTACTTTACTAATTACATCTTTTTTTTAATTCAACAATAATCTTTTTCGAATATCTTATAATAAAAAAATATTTAATCCGGATCGTTTTGCTATTCGAATTTATTTTTTTAGTACTGATTCGACAAGACATTTGATGGTAATATAGACCAACCCAAAGAGTATTACCGCTGTTCATATTTGAGAATGCTTTCGCCCATGGGCTATTGTATGATTCTCCGCCATCTTGGAAAGACACGGAACGACTGCGTCGAGCGAACGAGGAGAGAAAACTTTTTCCACTGGCACTGTCTCAGACCACTTCTCTCTTTACTAGAAGTTTATTACAACTACTATTAAATGATTGACCGTCGGCTTTTTAAAAATTGCATTTTACGTATGTTTGTATAAAAATTACTAGTCTGATTTTCTCGAGTCAAACGTGTCGCCTGGGACAAATTGAATAAATTTATTTTTTTACTTGCAGGTTAGCGTTAAGATTAGGGTTTAGGGTTAGGGTGATTAACCCATTCACCCCCCAAACACATATAACTACTATTAAAATTATCGTTTTTTTCTCTTAAATCATCACTTAAACAGTTACAAATAAAATAAGGTAAAACGTTGCATTTGCTATTTCTGTGAAGGCTATGAATTTACTTTTAAATTATTTAAGTTAAAGAAAAAAATACTAGCCTTTGTATATAAACTTGAAGTCTAGTGGGAAATTACTGTCGAATTAACAGTTTGACGGACATATAATCCAAACAGAGTTTCTCAGGGACGCTCTAACATTAATGTGTCGATATATAGTTTGGTTGATCACACTTTTAAATTAAACAATTATTTTGGAAAGTCCAATTCTCACTCTTTTGGCAATTGCATTTTTCCACAATTATATTTATATATTAATAACAGAATTATTACTATTTTGTTTTAAGTATTTTTTTCTTTTACTCATTACTATTTTTATTTGCTATGTTCATCTACTAATTTATAATTACGACTCTTAATACAAAGTTCCCACTTTCTGTACAACGGTCACTAAGTGTTTATGTATTTTTCTTAAATGTTTTATATAGAGGGCTGGCTGCAGGAAACTGTTTATTCATGAGATTTAGAAATAATCTTTCTAGTTATCTTATATTTATTATTACGATTTGTGTCCTATTTGTTATATTTTATTAGAGTATTAAACATATTACGATTGGTGTCCTATTTTTCATATTTTATTAAAATATAAACATATTACGATTGGTGTCCTATTTGTTATATTTTATTAGAGTATAAACATATTACGATTGGTGTCCTATTTGTTATATTTTATTAGAGTATTAAACATATTACGATTGGTGTCCTATTTTTCATATTTTATTAAAATATAAACATATTACGATTGGTGTCCTATTTGTTATATTTTATTAGAGTATAAACATATTACGATTGGTGTCCTATTTGTTATATTTTATTAGAGTATAAACATATTACTATTTGTGTCCTATTTGTTATATTTTATTAAAGTATAAACATATTACGATTGGTGTCCTATTTGTTATATTTTATTAGAGTATAAACATATTACGATTGGTGTCCTATTTGTTATATTTTATTAGAGTATAAACATATTACGATTGATGCCCTATTTCTCATATTTTATTATAGTATAAACATATTACGATTGGTGTCCTATTTGTTATATTTTATTAGAGTATAAACATATTACGATTGATTGCCTATTTGTTATATTTAATAAGAGTATAAACATATTACGATTGGTGTCCTATTTGTTATATTTTATTAGAGTATAAACATATAACGATTGGTGTCCTATTTGTTATATTTTATTAGAGTAAAAACATATTACGATTGATTCCCTATTTGTTATATTTTATTAGAGTATAAACATATTACGATTGGTGTCCTATTTGTTATATTTTATTAGAGTATAAACATATAACGATTGGTGTCCTATTTGTTATATTTTATTAGAGTATAAACATATTACGATTGGTGTCCTATTTGTTATATTTTATTAGAGTATAAACATATTACGATTGGTGTCCTATTTGTTATATTTTATTAGAGTATAAACATATTACGATTGGTGTCCTATTTGTTATATTTTATTAGAGTATAAACATATTACGATTGGTGTCCTATTTGTTATATTTTATTAGAGTATAAACATATTACGATTGGTGTCCTATTTGTTATATTTTATTAGAGTATAAACATATTACGATTGGTGTCCTATTTGTTATATTTTATTAGAGTATAAACATATAACGATTGGTGTCCTATTTGTTATATTTTATTAGAGTATAAACATATTACGATTGGTGTCCTATTTGTTATATTTTATTAGAGTATAAACATATTACGATTGGTGTCCTATTTGTTATATTTTATTAGAGTATAAACATATTACGATCGGTGTCCTATTTATTATATTTTATTAGAGTATAAATATATTACGATTTGTACCCTATTTGTTATATTTTATTAGAGTATAAACATATTACGATTGGTGTCCTATTTGTTATATTTTATTAGAGTATAAATATATAACGATTGATGCCCTATTTCTCATATTTTATTATAGTATAAACATATTACGATTGGTGTCCTATTTGTTATATTTTATTAGAGTATAAACATATTACGATTGATTGCCTATTTGTTATATTTAATTAGAGTATAAACATATTACGATTTGTGTCCTATTTGTTATATTTTATTAGAGTATAAACATATAACGATTGGTGTCCTATTTGTTATATTTTATTAGAGTATAAACATATTACGATTGGTGTCCTATTTGTTATATTTTATTAGAGTATAAACATATTACGATTGGTGTCCTATTTGTTATATTTTATTAGAGTATAAACATATTACGATTGGTGTCCTATTTGTTATATTTTATTAGAGTATAAACATATTACGATTGGTGTCCTATTTGTTATATTTTATTAGAGTATAAACATATTACGATTGGTGTCCTATTTGTTATATTTTATTAGAGTATAAACATATAACGATTGGTGTCCTATTTGTTATATTTTATTAGAGTATAAACATATTACGATTTGTGTCCTATTTATTATATTTTATTAGAGTATAAACATATTACGATTGGTGTCCTATTTGTTATATTTTATTAGAGTATAAACATATTACGATTGGTGTCCTATTTGTTATATTTTATTAGAGTATAAACATATTACGATTGGTGTCCTATTTGTTATATTTTATTAAGGTATAAACATATTACGATTGGTGTCCTATTTGTTATATTTTATTAGAGTATAAATATATTACGATTTGTGCCCTATTTGTTATATTTTATTAGAGTATAAACATATTACGATTGGTGTCCTATTTGTTATATTTTATTAGAGTATAAATATATAACGATTGATGCCCTATTTCTCATATTTTATTATAGTATAAACATATTACGATTGGTGTCCTATTTGTTATATTTTATTAGAGTATAAACATATTACGATTGATTGCCTATTTGTTATATTTTATTAGAGTATAAACATATTACGATTGGTGTCCTATTTGTTATATTTTATTAGAGTATAAACATATTACGATTGGTGTCCTATTTGTTATATTTTATTAGAGTATAAACATATTACGATTGATTGCCTATTTGTTATATTTTATTAGAGTATAAACATATAACGATTGGTGTCCTATTTGTTATATTTTATTAGAGTATAAACATATTACGATTGGTGTCCTATTTGTTATATTTTATTAGAGTATAAACATATTACGATTGATTGCCTATTTGTTATATTTTATTAGAGTATAAACATATTACGATTGATTGCCTATTTGTTATATTTTATTATAGTATAAACATATTACGATTGGTGTCCTATTTGTTATATTTTATTAGAGTATAAACATATTACGATTGATTGCCTATTTGTTATATTTTATTAGAGTATAAACATATTACGATTGGTGTCCTATTTGTTATATTTTATTAGAGTATAAACATATTACGATTGGTGTCCTATTTGTTATATTTTATTAGAGTATAAACATATTACGATTGATTGCCTATTTGTTATATTTTATTAGAGTATAAACATATAACGATTGGTGTCCTATTTGTTATATTTTATTAGAGTATAAACATATTACGATTGGTGTCCTATTTGTTATATTTTATTAGAGTATAAACATATTACGATTGGTGTCGTATTTGTTATATTTTATTAGAGTATAAACATATTACGATTGGTGTCCTATTTGTTATATTTTATTAGAGTATAAACATATTAGGATTGGTGTCCTATTTGTTATATTTTATTAGAGTATAAACATATTACGATTGGTGTCCTATTTGTTATATTTTATTAGAGTATAAACATATTACGATTGGTGTCCTATTTGTTATATTTTATTAGAGTATAAACATATTACTATTGGTGTCCTATTTGTTATATTTTATTAGAGTATAAACATATTACGATTGGTGTCCTATTTGTTATATTTTATTAGAGTATAAACATATTACGATTGGTGTCCTATTTGTTATATTTTATTAGAGTATAAACATATTAGGATTGGTGTCCTATTTGTTATATTTTATTAGAGTATAAACATATTACGATTGGTGTCCTATTTGTTATATTTTATTAGAGTATAAACATATAACGATTGGTGTCCTATTTGTTATATTTTATTAGAGTATAAACATATTACGATTTGTGTCCTATTTGTTATATTTTATTAGAGTATAAACATATTACGATTGATTGCCTATTTGTTATATTTTATTAGAGTATACACATATTACGATTGGTGTCCTATTTGTTATATTTTATTAGAGTATAAACATATTACGATTGATTGCCTATTTGTTATATTTTATTAGAGTATAAATATATTACGATTTGTACCCTATTTGTTATATTTTATTAGAGTATAAACATATTACGATTGGTGTCCTATTTGTTATATTTTATTAGAGTATACACATATTACGATTGGTGTCCTATTTGTTATATTTTTTAAAGTATAAACATATTACGATTGATTGCCTATTTGTTATATTTTATTAGAGTATAAATATATTACGATTTGTGCCCTATTTGTTATATTTTATTAGAGTATAAATATATTACGATTTGTGCCCTATTTGTTATATTTTATTAGAGTATAAATATATTACGATTTGTGTCCTATTTGTTATATTTTATTAGAGTATAAACATATTACGATTGATTGCCTATTTGTTATATTTTATTAGAGTATAAATATATTACGATTTGTGCCCTATTTGTTATATTTTATTAGAGTATACACATATTACGATTGATTGCCTATTTGTTATATTTTATTAGAGTATAAACATATTACGATTGGTGTCCTATTTGTTATATTTTATTAGAGTATAAACATATTACGATTGGTGTCCTATTTGTTATATTTTATTAGAGTATACACATATTACGATTGATTGCCTATTTGTTATATTTTATTAGAGTATAAATATATTACGATTGGTGTCCTATTTGTTATATTTTATTAGAGTATAAATATATTACGATTGGTGTCCTATTTGTTATATTTTATTAGAGTATACACATATTACGATTGGTGTCCTATTTGTTATATTTTATTAGAGTATAAACATATTACGATTGATTGCCTATTTGTTATATTTTATTAGAGTATAAATATATTACGATTTGTGTCCTATTTGTTATATTTTATTAGAGTATAAACATATTACGATTGATTGCCTATTTGTTATATTTTATTAGAGTATAAACATATTACGATTGATTGCCTATTTGTTATATTTTATTAGAGTATAAACATATTACGATTGGTGTCCTATTTGTTATATTTTATTAGAGTATAAATATATTACGATTGGTGTCCTATTTGTTATATTTTATTAGAGTATACACATATTACGATTGGTGTCCTATTTGTTATATTTTATTAGAGTATAAACATATTACGATTGATTGCCTATTTGTTATATTTTATTAGAGTATAAATATATTACGATTTGTGCCCTATTTGTTATATTTTATTAGAGTATACACATATTACGATTGATTGCCTATTTGTTATATTTTATTAGAGTATAAACATATTACGATTGATTGCCTATTTGTTATATTTTATTAGAGTATAAATATATTACGATTGGTGTCCTATTTGTTATATTTTATTAGAGTATAAATATATTACGATTGGTGTCCTATTTGTTATATTTTATTAGAGTATACACATATTACGATTGGTGTCCTATTTGTTATATTTTATTAGAGTATAAACATATTACGATTTGTGCCCTATTTGTTATATTTTATTAGAGTATACACATATTACGATTGGTGTCCTATTTGTTATATTTTATTAGAGTATAAATATATTACGATTTGTGCCCTATTTGTTATATTTTATTAGAGTATACACATATTACGATTGGTGTCCTATTTGTTATATTTTTTAAAGTATAAACATATTACGATTGGTGCCCTATTTGTTATATTTTATTAGAGTATAAACATATAACGACTGGTGTTCTATTTGTTATATTTTATAAGAGTATAAATATATAACGAGTGGTGTCCTATTTGTTATATTTTATTAGAGTATAAACATATTACGATTGGTGTCCTATTTGTTATTTTTTATTAGAGTATAAACATATTACGATTGGTGTCCTATTTGTTATATTTTATAAGAGTATAAACATATTACGATTGGTGTCCTATTTATTATATTTTATTAGAGTATAAACATATTACGATTGGTGTCCTATTTATTATATTTCTATTAGAATATAAACATATTACGATTGGTGTCCTATTTATTATATTTCATTAGAATATAAACATATTACGATTTGTGTCCTATTTGTTATATTTTATTAGAGTATAAATATATAACGATTGCTGTCCTATTTGTTATATTTTATTAGAGTATAAACATATTACGATTGGTGTCCTATTTATTATATTTTATTAGAGTATAAACATATTACGATTGGTGTCCTATTTATTATATTTTATTAGAGTATAAACATATTACGATTGGTGTCCTATTTATTATATTTCATTAGAATATAAACATATTACGATTGGTGTCCTATTTATTATATTTCATTAGAATATAAACATATTACGATTTGTGTCCTATTTGTTATATTTTATTAGAGTATAAACATATTACGATTGGTGTCCTATTTATTATATTTCATTAGAATATAAACATATTACGATTTGTGTCCTATTTGTTATATTTTATTAGAGTATAAACATATCAAACCAAAATTTCGTACAGATTCCCAAATTCGACATAAACATTGCTGAGTTCGACGAAACACACCTGAAGAAGGTTCGAGGTTACATCGGCCGAAACGTTGTGAGAATAACATCCAAGATGAGAACCGTACTACAAATAACTCAAATGATACAATATACTTAGTCTTTGAATAGCTTAATGAACTTTTCATTCATATCAATATGAGATGCAGGTTTATTTTTACTTTTAATTATAATAATAGGAATTTGAGATAATATGTAGAAATATAAGTTTAATCGAAGTGCAGCTTATTGTAAGAATATGTTGGACTTTGATAATACCTAATGTGGAATAGTGTACGCAATTTTGGATACCCTTAGTTAGACATGCGCATTGCAATATATAATAATTGGAAGATGTACAAATACGAGTGAATAGATAAATAAAAATTAATTAACGACTTTACTATAGAACAGAATGAAAGTTTACATAACTGAGATCCTGAAAAAGTATTGATTCTTTCTAACTTCTTTTTAATATCTCTCTTTTTAATTGAAATTCATTGGCAAAAAAATAAAAATTGAATCAATAACTCAATCATTTTTTTACAAATAGATTAATAGATTTTTTAAACAAATCGCATCATAAATTATACATCTAACGTTAACCCTAACCATAACCCTAACCCTAACCCTAACCATAATCATAACCCTAACCCTAACCATAACCATAACCCTAACCCTTACCCTAACCATAACCATAACCCTAACCCTAACCCTAACCATAGCCATAACCCTAACCCTAACCATAACCATAACCCTAACCATACCCCTAACCCTAACCCTAACCCTAACCATAGCCATAACCCTAACCCTAACCCTAACCCTAACCCTAACCCTAGCCATAACCCTAACCCTAATCCTAACCATAACCATAACCCTTACACTAACCCTAACCCTAACTATAGCCATAACCCTAACCCTAACCCTAACCCTAACCCTAACCATAGCCATAGCCATAACCCTAACCCTAACTCTAACCCTAACCATAACCATAACCATAGCCATAACCCTAACCCTAACTTTAACCCTAACAATAGCCATAACCCTAACCCTAACCCTAACCCTAACCATACTGTTAACCCCAACCATAACCCTAACCTTAACCCTAAACCTAACGTTAACCCAAATCCTAACCCGAACTCTAACGCTAACCCTAACCCCAACCCTAACGTTAACCTTTACCCTTACCCTAACCCTTACTATAACCCTAACCCTTACCCTAATCCTAACTATAACCCTAACCCTATCCCTAACTCTAACCCTAACAAGAACCCGAACCCGAACCCGAACCCGAACCCGAACCCGAACCCGAACCCTTCAATCCAAACCCTAACCCTAACCCTAACCCTAAACCCCAACATACGAGCACACAGATTGTACACATTCAGGAGATATAGCAGTTTTTTTTTAAGTAAAATTTATCTCGCGTATATTTAAAAAATGGGTGTTAAGACTTTTCTCTATGTTAGATTTTATTCACGTCTTTGTTGTTTTATTGTAAATTTAACCTCGATTAATTGTAATTCGACGACAGTAGGGAATCAATTGTTATTGATAACAACAAATTACTTACTCTTACTCCTGTGCAACGCTGTATAGCCATGATAGTATAATATGACATCTATTATACAAAGGGCAGTTGCTCTTATTTTAATTATTTTATTTCAATTTGTTTAAAGAGGTCAAGCGGCTCCTTCTTTATACTGTATTACCTTATGGTTTATATTTATATCAAGGAGTATTTTTGGATAGACGTTGTCCCTTTTAGGGCTGATGTCCAGCTAAAAAACTAAAAAAAACTATTCCTTCTTTCGAGGTCAACGTGGCCAGGTTTCGTTAGGGGTGTCGGTTTTTCAGCCATTTTATGTACAAATTTGTAATAAAAAATTTTTCGCGGAATTTATGATATAAATAAATGTTGTATGTGTGTATATACGTGTGTAAAGAGGAATGGGCTTGGCAGAGGACAAAGAGGGGGTTGGGAGAAAACGAGGGGGAGAAGAGATAGTGAGACGGATAGAGAGAGGTAGAAGTTTTAATAGAAATATAAAACTCGTTGGTCGTGAGCAACGCCGGGTAGACCTACTAGTTTTTATATAATTAAACTGTCACGGGGAATGTTTCACTGTCGTCGTGATGAATCATTTCGAAGAATTCGATCGATATCTTCATATATTCTCTTTGACGTCTTAAATTTAAATGAATGAACAAGTGATGAAATTATTCAAAAGAGTTCTTCTTAATCTTTAATCTTCATTTTTATATCTCAAATCTCATGTAATAATTGCATAAATATAAGAACGATCTAATTTTCTCTAATTAGACTTGACATATCCATGAATATGTAAGTGAAAATAATCCATCGAATGATGAACGCATTTTTTTTTCTTCTTCAAGCTTTACAGTTACGCTTTTCAGTTGTACGATACTAAAATCGCAAAGTGCCTATAAAAATAACCCTTATGACAATTAATATCAATATTATTAATAATTTTACTAGCGGGACCCGTGTAAATTACACGAAATGATGTTTTCAATACTAATTATTTTGTTCATAACCTATACATGTTTGAATAAAATATGATAAGATGTGTATATTTATTTGAAAAAAATGAACAATACATAAAACAATTTGCAAAACTGCTTTATATACAATATTTCTAGTGAAGGTAGTTCCTTTTCTCTGGCCATGAGTATATGTGTCTTCCCTGTCGATCTAGAAAAAAAAATCCTAGAGGTTGGTTGGGATCGAACTATAAACCAGTCGGGCCGCCGTCAAAATCCTACGTCGCTAACCATTGCGCCAAATGGAAATACTTGAAAATATTGCGAAAATCAGGTTACTTGAATGCTTTTCCAAATCTAGGTGCGGCACGCATGCGCAGAGCTTTGGATGAAAGCGTGACACACGAACACACACGCTATCGTATTAATATATAGATCATTTACAAATATATATATATACTAGCAAAATATGCAACCGAAGGGGAGTATATTTTTGCTAGGCTGGGAAGGGGATATTATCGTGAACGAATATATAATACACTGACCTAAAAAGGAGGAGGTAATGCTTGAGATGAATAATACCATGGCGAACGAACACTATCCCAAGCCCCTCAAAATGAAGGAGTTCATGCGTGGGAGGATGATATCATGACAACAGAATAGATAGTATACTAGCCCAACCTTTTACAAAAAAAGGAGAGAGTATTCCCTGGAAGGATTGTATCATGGCAACAGAACGGATACTACATTAAAAAGAAGAGTAAAAATAGAAAAAAGAAAGTTAAAAACAAAAGAGGAGAAGGAAAGAAAGAAAAAGTGAAAGAAAGAAAGGAAACGAGGCCAGAGTTAAAAAGATTAAAAAAATAACGTTTGACTCTTTTTTTCTCTTTCTCTTCACCTCTCTTTGTTTTTTTTGTTGTTTTTTTTAATTTACTTCAAAAGAAAATTGCTAACATTTTCCTTAAGGCCTTATCGTCTGACCCTCTAAGAGGAAACGTCAGAATGATAAGATTTTGAAGCATCAGTTGGAGATATTTAATGATTCAAATCCACCATAACATTGAGAGAGTTACTTTTTTTCTCTCTCAATCGTTTTTTCCAACTTAAACAATTTTTCCCCTCATATCTCATTCGATTTTCTTAGTTTTTAATTCATCATTCTGACGTTTCCTCTTAGAGGGTCAGACGATGAGGCCATAAGGAACATTTTAGCAATTTTCTTTTTTTCCACTCGCCCGTTTCATTGATTAAAAAAATGTTTCCTCTGAAATATATATATAATTAATCCTACATAGAACCTGATCAATAAAATAATGGAGTTAACACATTTCCTTTGTCTCACACATGAAATGCACATCCCCTCTTTATTAATTCCTCTGTCAACCCTCTATGCAAGGTGCAATGATAACCTGCAATAGCACAAGGGTAAAAGGTATCAGAATAAGTAACAATTGTAAAGAACGTTGCTACACAAGAGCGAAATGATGAAGAACGACTGTTTGAAGCATTGTCACATGATTAAAACCTATTTGCAATCGCAGGAATGTTGTTTGTTAGCAGATAAAAATCTCGCGAAGGAAAAGGAAAATTATTCACACTTATAATATAACGAGCACCTTCTCTGTCTGTCTGTCTGTCTGTCTGTCTGTCTGTCTGTCTGTCCGTCCTGGGGAATTTTTGTAAACAGAAGAGAGAGTGAGGGGGGTCGTCGAGTAATTAACATTTTATTAATTAAGCTTTTCGAGTCAGCGTTCATAATATTTGTATACCTGTAGAATTAGGAAACTATTATTAATTAATTAAATTTACATTAGATAACATTAAATAACCTTATTAGATTAGAGAAGAACGAAATTTCAAGACGAGGTTGCGATTAGAAGTGTAAACGTGGCAAGAATCTTACTTAAATTCATAGATTTCAACGGCCTTATATACCCTTAATAAACGTCGTTTAGACACTAGACGGGCTTCCTCATTTATATAATACATTACTTTTAACCTTCAATTAAATTCAGATTCAGTGTTATAATTGTATTAGTAACGTGTTGGAAGAATATTTGCTATGAAAACATTCTAAATTGAATACATTGCCATACATTTGATTCAATAAATAAATAAAACAAAAGCACTTCTAACTTTAAAAAAAAATTAAATAATCAGCCAACATATTTTTTATCGAAATAGGCATCAGAAAAGATGACCTGAACTACAAACTCTTTTTAATTCAGCTTACTATAAACACAGGTCCGCTACAGAACAATAAATATAGGTTAGTAATAGACAAGTACAATAATAGTCACAACATTCACAGCAAGACCTCGTCTACCTACCACCACTGTAAATATTCATTTTTCCTGTGCACCTTGAGCTAAACTGCACTTCCATGAGCAGAGTTTCTCTCCTAGAACTGTTCCCTACGGAACGTATTACCACAAGGCTGCTTCATATATAACTACAGAATAGTCGTTTTCAAGTCTAATGTTAACAAATATTTGCTGAGCAGTCCTCTTCAGATCCAACCATCGTCTGCAATCCTTAAAGTGTTCGTCTCCCCATTCACCTGATACAAACCATTAACCTTTGTCTTCGAGTGGTCTTTGGACCTTGATGAGCGGTGACTCGTTAGTAAAAAGAATACTTTATTCCTGGAACAAAACATTAAATTTCCAAAGAACAGGAAAACGAAATCAAAGAAAGAAAATAGAAAGAAATAACATAGAATTATAAGAACAAAACATGAAATGTCCAAAGAACAGAAAAACAGGATCAAAGAAAGAAAATAGAAAGAAATAACATAGAATTATAAGAACAAAACATGAAATTTCGAAAGAACAGGTGAACGAAATCAAAGAAAGAAAATAGAAAGAAATAACATAGAATTATAAGAACAAAACATGAAATGTCCAAAGAACAGAAAAACAGGATCAAAGAAAGAAAATAGAAAGAAATAACATAGAATTATAAGAACAAAACATGAAATTTCGAAAGAACAGGTAAACGAAATCAAAGAAAGAAAATAGAAAGAAATAACATAAAAACACGGATTTTAGAAAAATATCTGAAAAAAACAAAGAAGAGAATAAACATATTTACAAAAAAAAAATGCAAAAATTGTTTTACTGTCTAATTTCTCTTTTTCTTATTTAATTTAGATTAAAATTGACAAGCAAAGTGCTTTTTTAGTGCTCGATTATTTTTATTCAAGAAAACATGAACTAATTTAAAAATTTTTTACTTATATTTTTATAATTTCCCTATATATTCTTTTGGAAAATGTTTACCTCGTGTTTGTTGATTGTTACGACATTGTACCTGGCCATGTTTCGAATCTGAGAAAACATGTTTATTTGAATTTGTGAAAATGTTATTCTTTTTATTTTATTATGTTCAATACATGTTAGAATGCACGTGCAACAAGATGGAATGTGACATTGCTGAATGGAAATCATATCCGGTAATATGTTCACGTTTTCATTTGAATTTACATATTGATATTTTTGAATATACAGTTTGAATTACTTACTGGAGAGTTTGAATTACCTACTAGGAAAATGTGAATCACCTACTAGACACCGTCCTCGATTGTCTTCGGTCTCTCTGTACAAGGGTTTATCAGGACAAATTTACATGAGGATACTTCACCCTACAAGTAAACCCTTACCAAATATTGAAAATAACATAGTATTCGAAGCACAAATACGACACCCTTTAGAGAGAGATATACTGGCCAACGCGAGTAATGGTTCATCTTCTCCAAGTAATGTTATCTCAAGTAAAAGAACTTAGCTGGATACTCTACCAGACGAGATCAATTCTTGTGCTGAAATCCGGTAAAGTCAATTAGACCACAAGAAATATATACTATAACATAGTCAACTGGTCCATAATTGAGAAGAAAATTAATGTCCTTAACTTATTAACTAATTCAACGTTAGACGGGTAAGGGAGAACTGTAATAGAATATTCGAATATAGAGATCAAGTGTTAGCCTCAGGAAAGAGTCCCATGATTTCTGAGAACTTCGACTGAAGAAAAATGAAAAAAATATTATATATATCATTTTGAGTAGAATTCAATTTTAGACAATTGGGTATTCATTGTAATGAATATAAACATATATGTATACTCCAACATATACAAAATGTTTCCATCGATTATGGAGCTTAGCCTTTTGGCTAAGATCAAAGTGTAGTATCTGTTCCGATGGATACTGCACCCCATAGACTGGTATTGTCTTGGCCTTCGGGGCTTGATTTACGCCTGTCTATGGGTCTGTCCTGTGCAGTTCTAGGAGGTCCACCCTCCCCGGCTTCGCCTCCCCTCTTTGGGGAGGAGTAAGTTTATTGCTTACTGCCTGAGGCACCCCTACCGGGGAATGCCGACGGGGCTGCCCAGGCAATTTTTAAACCCCACTTTCCCGAGCCGACCTTGGGTCACATCTTACTTGTGGGAGTAAGATAAAAACTGGCCTTGTGCCTAACTCCTGGAGAGGAGTAAATCAATACTCTATATATATCTACGTATCTACAAATATATATGAATAGACTTATATGATTATGTGCATATTTGAATATTAGGAAAATCAGATTATATACATTATTCACCATTGAGAATATTCTTAGATTCAAAATCCTGCACATATGTATCGATTAACACACACGTGCAAACATACGGCGTTAGTGGAGCCCTAATTGACGTGATTTCTGTGTTTGTCCCTTGACAATATCGATCTTAATTCTTTTCCATTTCTCATAGGTGTATGAGAGGAAGAGTGCCGGTTCTATTCTCTCCCTCTGTATTGTCAAATAATTGTTTGTTCTACACAGGATGGATGAGCATACACCTATGTGCATGCTGTATATATACACACACACACACACACACACACACATATATATATATATATATATATATATATATATATATACATATTGCATATGCATATAGTTACATGCTCACAAATAATTAAATAATTATTGATTAATTAATGAGATAAATTAATTAAAGAAATAGACATAGATAAATGCATTCACACATTAATAAATATATCTCTCTCTTACACACACAAACATATATATATATATATATATATATTTATATATATATACATGTTGCTTATGCATATAGTTAGATGCTCATAAATAATTTAATAATTATTGATTAATAAATATACACACATAATTAAATAATAAGGAATAAATAAATACATTCACAAATAAATAAATATGCTTATATGATCATAATTTATTTGATAGTTTTTGATTAATTAATAATACAATAATAATTAAATAAATAGGAATAAATAAATATATTCACACATAAATAAATAGACTAGTAGATATTATTTATATCTCTCTCTTACACGCACAAACATATATATATATATATATATATATATATATACATGTTGCCTATGCATATAATTAGATGCTCATAAATAATTTAATAATTATTGATTAATAAATATACACAAATAATAAAATAATAAGGAATAAATAAATACATTCACAAATAAATATATAAACTAGTAGTATTTCTTTCTCGCATGAAGACATATATATATACATATTGCATATGCATATGCTTATATGATCATAATTTATTTGATAGTTTTTGATTAATTAATAATACAATAATAATTAAATAAATAGGAATAAATAAATATATTCACACATAAATAAATAAACTAGTAGATATTATTTCTATCTCTCTCTTACATATATACGTTTTTCCCTTTTCCTTCTTTTTTAATTCAAAACGTGGTAATTAGTTCAGATATCCGCCCCGCCCCCATCGGCTCATTTTTACATGACCCAGACAATAATTTTTTTCAAAGCTAAAAGTAATAAACTAAATTTCTAACGAACTCATCTCTTCCCCTCTCCTAATAAACTCAATTGACTGCTGCTGCTGAAAGGATTTGACTTCCAAATCTCGGCGCTTTAAGGCAAATCAAATTGATTATTGTATGATTGTTTTTTTTTCTACCCTTTCTTCAACCCGAAGAAGTCTTACAATAAAGACGAAACGTTTATGAATACATAAATAATATAGTTTTTCATATTTATTACGTCGAATCATTTTATCTCTATTTTTATTTATACATATATATATATATATATATATATATATATATATATATATATAGTCTAAAGAAGCTTTAAGTCATTTTACAAAAAAAAAGAAGATAAAATGCAGTTTAAATTCCCATACATATATATATATATATATATATATATATATATATATATATATAAGTCAGTTCCTATTATATTCCAATAACCATGGTTTTATTTTATTATTTTTATTTTTTTATTTTTTTATAATTTTTTATTTTTTCACATTTCCAAAAAACATAACATTTCTGTGAGATATATGAAACGGACCGTATAAAATATATCTCATATAAATGTTATGTTTTTTGGAAATGTGAAAAGATAAAAATAACAAAATAAAACCATGTTTATTGGAATATAATATGAACTGACTTATATTTGCTCTGTTATCACTAATTGACAATCATCGAGCTGAATCTTTTAAGGAGACTGCAAAGTAAAATGGGCGCTAATAGTATATGCTAATACATATATTGAATGTGATGTGATGAATCAAATCGAAAGTACTCGCGTAAAAGGAAAGAAAGTGGAAAAAGAAACCCACGGAACTTATATACACTAATTTGACAGGACCATTCTGAAAATTAAAAGAAAAATTATCAAGCAAAAACACTCCGTGTTAGTGAATAATATTGAATAATATATTTTACTATATATATATATATATATATATATATATATATATATAGTAAAATATGATCTGAGGTTAAGATCGGATTCTAACTCTGCCTGATGAGATCTCAGTTTATAGTAACTGTTGATCGATAACATCGACATGCCAGTGTCGCAGATTTTGTACATGTCTGTGTAAATAAAACTATCATATATAAAGCTCTATTTTGATATTGAGCACTTTTTATAAACCCGGTTAAAATTCTCTGGATTACCACCCTGTGGATATTTTTCACCTGGATTATTACCATTATTATATATATATATATATATATATATATATATATATAAATAGACGACGAACAAATAAAATCATATATAAACTCCATACATGACAAAAGCAAAAATAAAACCCATAACAAAAAGACACGATCAACCTCTATTAGAAAAAAACAGACGCACCCTAACTACAAACTCGACGAAAAAGCAATACTTCACATAATAAAACGATACACTAAACCTAACGACCAACAAAAAAAGATCAAACTAATAATTTACTATACAGAATTTAAAACAAATAACCTAATTATTAAAAATAACACTGTCAATACAACTCCCAGCCAAACTAACGTTATATACATGTTCTCATGCCATTTTAAGAAATGTCTCCCTACAACCCAAACAGAACAAATACATAACACCTATATTGGTCACACTACAACAACTCTCCCTCGACGTCTAACTTACCATTTATCCGATACCAGCGCCATCCAACGTCACATTATTACACATAACAAAAGACTACAGTCGGCCGATATACTGAAAATATTAACATCTAACACCACACTAATACACAAAAATAACTGCATCAACGGACTTAAAATACTAGAAGCAATATTCATTAAAACTAAACAGCCTAATATTAACAAAATGGCTTTCAACACAGGTACTAACATATTAAAAGTATTCCATAATTAAATGGAAATTAAGTAAAAAATAAATAAATAAATAAATAATGGTAATAATTATAATATGAATAAATAATAATAAATAAATAAATTATAGCAAAATTAAGAATTTATAAAATAAATAAATAAAAAATAAAACCAAACACACAAACGATAGAATAAAATGAACTCAACCACACACCCTCTTCTCTATTTCATTCGCCCTAAACGATACCTATAAAACATTAACTCAAGTCTTCTCATTTAAAAAAAAACAACAAAAAAACAACCTAATCATGAAGACGACTACGAAAGTCGAAAGCGCTAAAAAAATGGCCGAATTTAGAACTATCGGAGAAGTACTATACGGATTGCCACCTGAAACCAGAAGGATAGCTCGACGGTTAGAGAACCTCACGAAGAAGATATACAAACGTGAAAGTTCCGTGACGTTCAACAACGCTTGCTTAGATATATATATATATAGATATAGATATATATATATATATATATATATATATATATATATATATATATGTATATATATATATATGTATACACATACACACACACACACACATATATATATATATATATATATATATATATATATATATATATATATATATTTTGTTGTTTTGAAAAGTCACACATTTGAAGCGCTGGCGGAATAGCAATAATAAAGAGAATATTGTTTAATAAAATATTTAGAAAACCTTGCACAACGCAAATTATTTGTTTTTAAAAATAAATTATTTATTTACCTTAAAAAACATTTTTTTTTTATAAACTTGAGTACTTTCGGTAATATATACCATCTTCAAAAGAATATTTTTTCTTTTTTTTCTTCTTGATTGAGACATACTTATCGCAGCCAAGGTTTTCTAAATATTTTATTAAAAAATATTCTCTTTATTATATATATATATATATATATATATATATATATATATATATATATCCTTTTAAAATATTTTGCCTTTAAACTTGTTTAAATTCGTTATTATAGATGATCCATCATCTTTAGTACGACCGATACTATTATTTTCAGATATATTTCCCAGAGTCTACAGAATATCTAGGACGGCAAGGTCTGAGGCAGCATAAGAGCATGAAGGGATCATAACCTAACCGTAACCTTATCAATAACAATATCAAAGGAATTGGTCATTCATTCATGTATTGATACTTATGATCAATCACTAATGATCTTCTACAATTCTTAATAATTTTGATTACATCATTCGATATGTCAGTGTACATCTCTGATGATACTAAAGCAATCTTTAAGCGTTATTCAAAGACCGAGTGATAACAATCTGTAATACCGAATTGTCGAAAGGTAGATTCATTCCATCTGCTTTTTTGAACTAGACGATTTTTACAGTTTTGTATTAATTTTGTAATTCTGGAGAGAATTGTACTGCTAATTCCTCGTTATGTTAACTACTAAAGTGGTTGGGGTATTATTGAAATCGCTTTTATGATCCGCGCGTAGGTGTCTGCTATGTAAGCGTTTCCATCAATAAAAATGATTAGGGGGAGCTTATATTAGCACTTAATATTTAAATTATTATTCGTTTATTATTGGTATGAAGCGCGATATGCAAGATTTAATATCGTGTTACTATTCCGAGAAGTCGATTTTGCATATTATATATATATATATATACACACACACAGGTATATATATATATATATATATATATATATATATATACACACATATATATATATATACACACATATATATATGTATATATATTTATATATATATATATATGTATATATATATATATATATATATATATGAGAAAGGAAGCATGAGAGTAATCTTACGCGACGTAATAGGAAGTCATAAGAAACCGTTAGGTTTAATATATATATATATATATATATATATATATATATATATATATATATATATATATATATGTATATAGGATCAAATATAAACCAAAAGTAAACTTTTAGTAGATGGAACCTATAGTGAAGAGGTTTAGCTCAATATACGAGATAGAGCAATTGTAGGGATAGAAGAAAAAAGAGTGATGGATATGCGACGATTGTCCAAATTTATTTCAAATTTCAATTGTTCAATGCAAGGTGTATTCAGTAATAAACTAGTGCAATACAGATAGATAAGTTGGCTTTCGAAAAAAACAAAGTTCAAATATTTGAAAAACATATATGAAAAATATTATTAAAAAATGCAGTGATAGAGAAGTTCCGTAAAAAAGATATGTGGTTTGTCCGGA
This sequence comes from Sepiola atlantica, assembly GCA_963556195.1. NCBI lineage: Eukaryota > Metazoa > Mollusca > Cephalopoda > Sepiida > Sepiolidae > Sepiola > Sepiola atlantica. Next base: position 72,718,366 of record OY744543.1, on the reverse strand, counting down.
TGGTAAATTTCCGTTGAAAAGATGTCCAATGAATTGTAAAAAGCGAAAAAAAAAATTACCGGAAATTTACCACCCGGACAAACCACATATCTTTTTTACGGAACTTCATCAGAACACATCCGAACACACCCGAGTCACTAGCAGGCCAAGCGAGTACTCTGCCACTGAGCTACCTCACATACAAGAATGTCTATTAATTTACACAGATTTAGTAAACCGCGGCGAAGGCCGACTGTGGAATATACCTACTCTTCTCAACAACTACTTAGAACCAAAGCCGAGTATTCACTTGGCATACAAGTGGCTCGGGTTTCGAATCCTGAGTTCGGATTTGTTCTACTGATGAGCCCAAAGGAGGGTGAAACTCGAGTCTAAGACTTACGGTTTGTTTCTTTCGTAGGTTGTGGGCTGCGGCGTTGTCTGATTGTGGAAATAATTTGATATATCATCTCACATTCAAAAATCTAATATATATATATATATATATATATATATATATATATATATATATACAATTCCCAAGTACTTTTTATACATTGCAACAGTTCGCTTTGACTCCATTGAGATTGTGTCGTTGTTTTTGCCTTGGAATACGCTTAACTGAAGGCAGGAAGAATATTGTTTTCCTTAACATGGCCAATCTTATTTGATCTCCCCTTCGAGGACAACAGACCTGGGTGGAATCGTCGTCGTTGGATTTGTATACAGATTCTTCTGGATTTACCAATATTTCTGATCCCCACGCTTTTTGGATTTCGTTATTGGTGATTTTCATACCCGTTTGAACTTTAAAATATTTTAAAAAACACTTTCAAATTTAGAACTTTGACAGTCCTCTTCTGTCAACTCATCAATCATAATTTTCCTCTGATGATAAGATTTTAATCTTTGAAACGCCTATATATATATATATATATATATATATATATATATATATATATATATATATATACTACACAGAATGCTTGAAGAAAACTACATCAATCTCATAAATATATCTGTATATTTATGTCTTGCTTTCATTTTACTTCTGTGTAAACTCTCAGAAATCCTGTAGAAAACACCTGATCTCTATATGTGAAACATAGATATCTGAGTGCTTAACCAAATGTCTCTTGGTCTTACCGGATTCCAGGACAATAATTCATCTAGTCTGGTGGAGTATCCAGCTGTGCTGTTACTTGAGTTAACTTCGTATTAGCCAGTGTATAGTCGTGTCGAAGGGATCTTATTTGTGCTGCGAATCCTATGTTATTTCGAATATTTAGTCAGGGGTTACTTGTAGGGTTTAGTTTCCTCGTGCCAGGTTTTCCTGACGAACCCTTGTACAGAGAGACCGAATACACTCGAGGATGGTGTCAAATAGGTAATTCAAACTCAAATATGTGTGTGCGAGTGTGTCTGGCGAAAACATATTAACAATCGAACAAGTATTCGTAAACAAAATAAACAGTTTAAATATCTCACCTCAATTGTTGCGTGTATGTAAGTCTTTCCCACATTTTATGGTTTATCGATGTGAAAGTCGTTATTTTTATGGGCGACCCTTTTGACACACGTCACATAAGTTTTTATGAATTCTTTTATATCGAAGATGTGCTGTCTACTACAGGCTTCGTAAATCGCGCAACTGTCTTTTACATTCCCGTACATGGTTCCTTCATTGCCCATTCAGAGGAACATTCAATTTTATTTTATTCGTCAGCAGGTTTTTTTCCTTATCTCGGTTATGTATACAATGTATTTTGGTCCTCTTTTTCAATGTTGCAAACTTTGTGATATTGCCTTTTTATACTAAACTAGAGGGTTTAAATGAAAGAACAGATACCAAATACTCTCAATTCAACTTTGAATTATATTGAAAGTATTTAAAAACGTATCACAGTGAAGAAAACATGTTTTGAATGTTTGATGATGACGTCAAGTTTAAATTCAAAGACTCAGTTCTTTCACTTAAATATTAAATTCCGATATTGAAAAACTATGACTAGAAGTATTTAATAAGGCTGTTTACAATGCGGAAAACAATGGAACGGTTTAAGAAGAGATTAACAAACACACATAATTAAAGATAATATATGCGATATTTTTCTTTAAACCCTTATCTATTTATATTTCTAGTAAACTTTCTACTTACTGTTAACCGAGTCCGGGATGTTGGAAATACATTTTAATATATTTTGATATTTCGGGGAAAAAACACCCTTATCAAAAATCAAACGTCATTTCCTTTTTCAGAATACAAAAAAACCTCCAAAGTTTGCTGTTATATTTTGATGTTTTATTGGCGGAAATAATTCATTCAACGGAAGACTGATACTTCGAGATCTTTATAATTATATGTGAATGGTACTAAGTAAAATTAGATATATCAGAATGACAGAGAAATATAATTAACATAATAGTCAACCCTAGAACACGGATACGCTTATATATTTTAGTGAGTTGAACAAATATGTAGAAACGTTATTGACATGTTTGCAAACTGAGAAGATGCTAGAAAAACGTGACCCGTTGCGTCATCCATTGAGGTCGATTTAGATTGTTTGAATCAGAAAAAAAGTGAGTTTGCAAAGCCAGATGAGTTTAAATAAAATGGCAAATCAAACGTTAGCCTATCTATGGTCTACGTGCTCTCCCATTATTTATTTCTCACCCTCTCTTTCTCTATCTTTTTATCTCTGTTTTCTTTTTTTTGCTATTGGTTTTATAGTATTGCTTTACTCCTCTCCAGGAGTTAGGCACAAGGCCAGGTTTTATCTTACTCTCACAAGTAAGATGTGACCCAAGGTCGGGTCGGGAAAGTGGGGTTTAAAAATTGCCTGGGCATCCCCGTCGGCATTCCCCGGTAGAGGCCCTTCAGACAGTAAGCAATAAACTTACTCCTCCCCAAAGAGGGGAGGCAAAGACTGGGAAGGTGGACCTCCCAGAACTGCACAGGACAGACCCATAGACCGGCGTAAATCAAGACCCGAAGACCAAGACAATACCAGTCTATGGGGTGCAGTATCCATCGGAACAGATACTACACTTTGATCTTGGCCAAAAGGCCAAGATATTGGTTTGATAGTATTGATAGTGTAGTATTATTCGATATTGTTTATAAGGTACTATTTAAGTCTATTTTCATAGTTAGTTTCATTATATTTGACTGTTAGTAATAGTAAATTCGTATGAATCAGAATGGTATAACTTTATTGACTGATTTGATTCTGTTGTCGGCATTCTTGCAGGAGGGACCACGTAATGGTTGGCAACATCCTTAAGTGAAAGTAGTATTATGCAATCGACTGGGTTCGAACTTCGCACACCCAGGTCGTCAGTCCGTGTCGTTATCCACTTAACCATCGTCACCTCCCTTTGAGTGTTAATAAACACACACACACACACACACATATATATATATATATATATATATATATATATATATATATATATATATATATATATATATATATATATGGGAAAATGAAAAAAGGAAAACCAAAAAGGGATGTTTTTTATGTGTACATCAACGTTTCGTCTTTATTTATAAGACTTCATCAGGATGATAATATAAAGAAAATGTCATGCAAGTACGTGCACATATAGGGTTGACATTATGGGAAGAAGGGAGGAAAGTAGTAGCCACTACTGGAGAAAACAGTAGGGCTGACGTCCGGACTTAGTGGAGTCAGTAGTGAGGAATGAAAGTAAATGTTTATGAAACTGAGTGGAGAAGAGTGGAAAGGTGGGGGTGAGCAGGGATACTGTGGCTGGTTGTAAGAGAAAAAGGTGGGGGGATGAGCGGGAATAATGTGGATGTCAGTGAGTGAGGGAGTGGAGGGGTGGGGAAAAAGGAGGCTGGAATATTTGAACAGGTGGCTGCGGCAAAGACTGAAGGAAAAAATAGGTTGGAAGGTTTGGGTTCATGGTGAAAGGGGATGTATGTGTGGGAGTGTATGCAGAGAAGGTGGGTAGAGAAGAAGGGAGGCCTGTGATTTTGGTGGAATGGTATGTATATATATATATATATATATATATATATATATATATAGAGAGAGAGAGAGAGAGAGAGAGAATGAGAGTGGTAACAATACAAAAGAGAAAATGATAGAAATTGTATAAATTAAATGCGGGTGGGGAGGGTCAAGCAACAAACAATAGAAATGGGTGAGAGTAATAGACAGAACCCTTGTAATGAATTAATAAATTAGTGAGTAGTTTGCAATTAAGACCAATAACATTTGATTTTCTCAAACATAACTCGATCCTAAAATCAAGGAATATCTCAACATGTATTTAATGCGATCAAAATATATAAGAAAAAAAGACTTATGGAAACAAACGTTGATCAACTGAACATTACTAGAATAATAAATAAGTGTACAATTCTATCTGAACGTAATATATTCAATTGTATTTGAACTTGGTTAAGCCAATTCACTTTACCACAACGTTATGTAAGAGACACGCCTCTTTTTCCCGCATAAACGTTAGCATGTAATTCGATATTCAAAAATCCTGTATGATCCACGAAGATTGCGTTGAAGGTTACAGCTGTAGAAGAATGCTGATTGATTCTTTGTTCAAAGTGTTGGCAATATTTGAATAACTAATTAACTTGAAATATATTCTCCATTGATATTTTAAAATATAGTTTAGAATCATCCTTGAAATAAAATTTTACATAAAGCTTCGATTGCTTGGCACTGAATGAATCATAATTAACCCTCGTTCATAAATGAGCCTTGAAAGGAAATATATTTCGATTATATATATATATATATATATATATATATATATATATATATATATATGTAATAATAATATTTATAAATAAATATTTATTAAATATTTTAATACATACAGACATCGATGTTTCATGCTAACGCAATCTTCAGTGTAGGAACTAATTCTCAACGGTCGGTGGGCGCGAACCCCGATCACAAATCGTCACTGATTCGTAGTCGAGAGTATTATCCCATAGCCAATTAGTTAGTAAATAGAGAGGAATTTAAATGTAAATAGCGAGTCGGCGGCTAGATTTACCCAAGCAGTTTAGAGGGATCTACGAACAGCGTTCGGATCGTGCATGTAGCTATTTGCACTGCTTGTTATTAAAGTCACTCAAGAGTGCCCGGCCTTTGTTGGAGGGAGCTGATAAATAATAATATTTATAAATAAATATTTATTATATATTTTAATACCTACAGACATCGATGTTTCATGCTAACGCAATCTTCAGTGTAGGAACTAATTCTCAACGGTCGGTGGACGCGAACAGATTCAACTCGATGATTCTCAATTAGTGACAACAGAGCAAATATAAGTCAGTTTATATTATATTCCAATAACCATGGTTTTATTTTATTATTTTTATTTTTTTCACATTTCCAAAAAATATAACATTTTTGTGAGATATATTTTAACGGTCCGTTTCATTTGTCTTGTGCCAAACAACATTTTTATGTCAATATCGTCACTGCAACACTACAAAATCATCAGTAAAAATTCAGAAAGAGTAAAAAGTTCTTGGATTAAAGTGTCTTGAAAACACCTACACTATACAGTAGTTTCAGTTTAGGGTGAAAACAAACAAAAACCAAACAAAAAGAGAGAGCAAAAACTCACACGTGTGAGATCACACTATTACGCCATATATATATATATATATATATATATATATATATATATATATATATATATATATATATATATATATGGGAAAATGAAAAAGGAAAACCAAAAAGTGGATGTTTTTTATGTGTACATCAACGTTTCGTCTTTATTTATAAGACTTCATCAGGATGATAAAATAGAGAAAGAATGTCATGCAAGCACAGATACATGTAGGGTAGACATATTGGGAAAAATAGAATGAAATAGTGGCCAACTACTGGGTTGACGTCCGTATTTGTATCTGTGCTTGCATGACATTCTTTCTCTATTTTATCATCCTGATGAAGTCTTATAAATAAAGACGAAACGTTGATGTACACATAAAAAACATCCATTTTTTGGTTTTCCTTTTTTCATTTTCCCATCTCGTCGGATTACTTTCATCCTTCTCTTCCCATATATATATATATATATATATATATATATATATATATATATATATATATATATATATATCGTGTGTATTTAGGCAGCAAGTTTTCATTTAGGCAAACGTTGTTGAATAGCACGGAGTGTTTCTGCTTTGTGATCTTTTTAAAAAAAATTTTCCATCTTCCGAATGGTCAACTTCGTACCTCGATCAAACTGGTGTATGAAGTTTCCGTAGTTTTGTTGTTCCATCTTCTTTGCGAGTACTTTCGATTTGATATCCTCAAATCATCTTCAGGCGTGTTAGTGTGAAAAAAGAATATGTATTTATAGAATGTAAAGAGAGGAAAAGAGTATGTCTTTACTTTTTATTTTATTTATTTATTCTATTTATTCATTTATTTTTTATTTTTATTAATTTATTTATTTATATTTATTTTTTTTATTTTCATTAATTTATTTATTTATATTTATTTTTTATTTCATTTTTATTTTTTAATTAATGCAACTTAAAAAAAAAGGAGCGTCTAAAGTATTGAAAAGTTACAAGGGCGTGATTATGTTCGAAGGGGTGTGAAGTTAGAGTTTGATTTCTTAAGCGCAAAATACATACATATATATATATATATATATATATATATATATATATATATATATATATATGAGAAAGGAAGGATGGGAGTAATCTGACGTCATAGGAAATGAAAAAGGAAAAACCAAGATATATTTTTTATATATTCATCAACGTTTCGTCTTTATTGTAAGACTTTCTCAGGATGATAATTTTAAGAAAAATGTCATGCAAAAACATCGAAATATGTGGTCGACATGATTGGTTTGATAAGGCTGCTACTTTTCCTTATCAACTCAATTCCATCAATTTGACGCAAGTTTACATTTAATTTACTGCCATTCTCAACTATTTTCATACTAGCTGGTCTAATTGAACAATTTTTACTAGCTGGTCTAATTGAACAATTTTTACTAGCTGGTCTAATTGAACAATTTTTACTAGCTGGTCTAATTGAACAATTTTTACTAGCTGGTCTAATTGAACAATTTTTACTAGCTGGTCTAATTGAACAATTTTTACTAGCTGGTCTAATTGAACAATTTTTACTAGCTGGTCTAATTGAACAATTTTTACTAGCTGGTCTAATTGAACAATTTTTACTAGCTGGTCTAATTGAACAATTTTTACTAGCTGGTCTAATTGAACAATTTTTACTAGCTGGTCTAATTGAACAATTTTTACTAGCTGGTCTAATTGAACAATTTTTACTAGCTGGTCTAATTGAACAATTTTTACTAGCTGGTCTAATTGAACAATTTTTACTAGCTGGTCTAATTGAACAATTTTTACTAGCTGGTCTAATTGAACAATTTTTACTAGCTGGTCTAATTGAACAATTTTGGCTGTAATGTTTTCGTACCTGAAACTGGAAGAGCCAACTGGGTCCCCACGGTGGTCATTGATGACTACCTGTTGTTTATAACATCAATATATTTCTCCTGAGTCTCAATGCTTGTATCATTGCTTTGTGTGCATAAACACAAGTGATTTCTTTGTGAATTTAGAAGTTGTTGTTTATTTAAAAGGATATTTTTGCCAGTCTGTAAAAACACTTGTTGATATGAAAAACAATCATGTAGCAATTCAGACCTGATTAGTTTGTGTTTCGCTTTAATATCTTTTTCAATTTGTCCTTCTGTACGCATATGTAAACGAGGATTTAGTTTCTATTCGTCTGCATTTGCTATTATCTAATGTATGTTTTGTTTAATCAAGATGTTTACCTATATTACGATATTGTGATATTTGATAATAACTTGGAGAATTAGAGTATGCTTCCTAGAGTTAACCGCCATTTTGACATTTTGTACAACTAAAATGTATATTTATATATATATTGTTGTAGACCCGTGCTAGGGGTCACAAAGATAACAACCACAAATTGTGACAGGTTAAAATATACAATGTATTTATTCATAGCAATACAGTAACGCCACTAAATGTGGTAGGAAATGACCGGATTCCTACCATGCGGTAAAACATGAATAGGAATGTCCTATGTTTGAGTCTTTGCAACCATGGTATTTATTATAGATGGTTGCTTCCATTAGTTCTTCAATAGGGCTGATTTGTACCCCACAACATATATATATATATATATATATATATATATATATATATATATATATATATATATATATATATATATAACCAAAATATCCATTTCCATCGGACGATGAAGAAGAAAAAGAAGAAAAGAAAAACACTCTTTGAAAATGAGAAGTATATTCTCAAAAGTAAGATTAAAATAAATTTTATTTATTTTACACCACCATTGTTATGGTTTAAAAAAAAAAAATTATATGTATATATATATAGGAATATTAGAAGGCTATCACGATGCAAGAAATGGAAATATGTCGGCGTTGAGAAGTAAGACAAAAACAAGTGATTTTAATTCATATATTTATTCAAAAACTTTTTTTTAATAATTTTTTTCCTATATAGCAAATCTTACTTGATTAGGCAATACTTCAAAACTGTGATGGAATGTGTGTGACCGTGTTCCATAATATATTTCGAGGCAGACCTCTTTGTCAAATGGTAGGTGCTTTACATCTCAAAAAACGTGTAATAGCCTTCTAATACTCCTCTATATACGTATTACACACAATGCTTCAATACGTATTACACAAAATGCTTATTATATATATATATATATATATATATATATATATATATATATATATATATATATATAGAGAGAGAGAGAGAGAGAGAGAGAGAGAGAGAGAGAGAGAAGGAGAGAGAGAGTAAGTTATGAAAATAAGTTATGTAAGTTTATGGCAATTACGCTACACAGATGCTCCCGCGTTTCATCCCCGGGTGGAATCTTAAGGCTAAATGCATGGAGTTATTTTTGCCGGGCGTTTTTATATACACGGTTGGCTAGTTAACCAATCAGATTCTTTGTTGTTCTCTCAGCCAATCGTTGGGCTTCCCGCGAACAAAGGTGTGGTTATTGTTACTTTCTTCCTATATCCTGTTCTATTGTTCTTTTTTCTATACTTTTTTCTACTACCTAGCTCTACTTACGTATCGAGCACTGTTGAAGTACATACTGTAATTGATACATACCAAATTATATCTCCTTATAAAATGTTATGGGTATACATGAAATACTAATATATATATATAGTAGGATGGCACGGCGACTAATGACGCGGGCTGATGACCTGGGTGTTCCGGGTTCGAATCCAGTCCGTTCTATAGAGACACTCCCTTCAAAATCCACACGTGACATTGTGTCTAACCTCCTAAAGAGTAGGTAAATTATATATATATATATATATATGATGGACTCTCCCGTCGATTTCGACGTATGAGTGCCTCGCCTGGGGCGGCCCGCGCGTTAATTTTAATCGCAAGGGTTGCGCAATCTCAAACAACCGTTCTCCTGAGTCGGCATTGCTTGATTCCAATGGCAAGTAGTAGTACAAGACGACTGGAAACAATGCCGAGATAAGCAGAGAGCACATACAGCACCTGGTATTATATATATATGGGGTAAGGTACACGATAGTTCATGAAAAATGAAGTGTCGTGATAGCAAAATGTGTGAAAAGATGACAGACGGAAAACAAGTCAAAATGCAGGAGAAAAACAAAAACAAGATATTTTTTTGACCGGTTTCGTACGTGGGGAACGTCTTCAGAAAATGAAGAATACAGAAAATAATATATATATATATATATATATATATATATATGTGTGTGTGTGTGTGTGTGTGTGTGTTTGTAGTCGGTATTACGTTTATAATAAAATGAAATAAAAGTGTCCCTTATTTAATCGATTATTACGAGACAAAATCTTCATATGCTAATAATGTGTACTATTTTCTTAATTCTATTTCGATTACGCAAATGTTCAAAGTAAGCCTTTTCGTGTAATCTTTTAATTTCTTCAATTAAACTTTAGGGATCCATATCATTGATTTTTATGGAAGTCACTACAGACAGGGCATGACGGCACTTGATGTAAGGAGCTAAATAAAGAAAAACACTACTTCAAGGTCAAAAACTAGCCAACAATAAGTGTTTGATGGATAGATTCCGACCCAGAAAACATCGATAATTCCTTCTTTGTGAGAAACATCACTCATGGAATGTGAGGACTAAAAGACATAATAAGGGAAGCGAGAGTTTCGAAGCTTCCAAAAGTAGACCCATGGTCCACTCATTACAGCGTAGAATTTTAAAAAACCTGACTTTTTTATAGAATAACTTCTGTCTATAAACAAGGCTTCGTTTTTATTTCATTGGTTAAGTTATGAGGTCTTCCGTAAACAATCAAAAACTACGCTTCGAAATCTTTATAATCACTATTGATAATTTGACTTAACCATCGTGATTTGTCTATGCTCAACGTTTCCGATTATGTCAGGGTTGAGTTCACGTTTGAATAGAAGGTTTGCGAGTTCGCATCAGCCGAAATGATGTGACTATAGCAATCTAGAGTTGAATAGAAGTCCCAATCATCAAAATATTCAGAAAGAAGAATTTCCAATGAATTAATTTTTTGCGATTGCTTTTTTTTATTTGACAAAAGTTATTTTTAACAATCTTACTGAAAAGTAAACATAGTCAAATTTCAAAATCGAACACCCGCCATCAGTCCGAATGGCCAGATTCCTCCCCCCACCCACACACCTAACTTTTCTACATTAACATCGTGAGGTCTGCGTTTCCGCCGTACACCCATGAGCAGAAAATCATTCAATAGTTGAAGTTTGCGCTTAGAATTTCTTGAGTTTATGTACGTCCCCGGGCAGCGCCAGCACACTGGTGAGCTAGTATAATAATCAGAAGATACATCATTAATATAAAGTTGACTTTCATTTCACAGCAAAATATGGTTAGTTTGTTTTGCTGTCTGTTCGGTATGTTTTCTCTTTTTACAAAATATTTTCTAACTTTAGCACAAAGTTAACGGCCGACTGGATGTCAAGATTGTTGGGAACTCTTGGACAAAGTAGTCGACGATTATTACATTCTATTGATCCCGACCTATGTTTTTTTTTCGGGTGAACAAGAAGGAGTTTGTAGAAAAAGAAGTAAAAAAGACTATTACATTCTTCTTTGTCATGATCGATCAAGCAGTAATATACACCCGGTCACGTACATACAAATATATACATCTATATATATAAAAATGTAAAGTTGGTTTGTTCGTTTCCCATGGAAATATACTTCCACTATACCATTACCACTGAAATTTTTTTATAGCAAATCCTTACATCCGAGCTATGTTTTTTTGTTATTAACATAATTTTCACTTTACACATAAAAACACTTTTTATTACAATTCGTTCCTACTAAGTTGCACTTCCGGTTTACAATCCGTTTCTGCGAACCTGCATGTCCAACTTCACTTCCGGATTGACCTTCCTCCTCCCGCTGTCACGTATCTACTTCATACGTAAAAAGTGTTTTCCTTATTCGTTGTTTGTTTCCCTAAACAAACGTTTACACTAATACTTACCTAACAAACGTGCGTTAATTTCATTTCCTCTCTACTTCAGTGTTTTTAAAACCTGCTTCATTCCTCATTTTCTTCCCTTTAATCATGCTTCATCTCTAAAAAAAAACAACACTACTTGCATTTCTTACACAACCCTTACTCGCGCGTTATAATTGATTGTTTATTTTAAAACCAGTTACCTTTATAAAATTATTCATTCCTACTGTTTTATTTTTACAGGTAAGATTTAATACATAAACCACGTGCTTGAAGTTCATTTCGCATCTACTCATTTTTTGACTTTAACCATGCTTCCTCTCTAAAAAGAAAAAACTCAACGTGCGTTAATTTCATTTCCTCTTTACTTCGATGTTTTTAAAACCTGCTTCCTTCATCATTTTCTTCCCTTTAATCATGCTTCATCTCTAAAAAAAAAACAACACTACTTGCATTTCTTACACAACACTTACTTGCGCGTTATAATTGATTGTTTATTTTAAAACCAGTTACCTTTATAAATACATAACCCACGTGCTTTAATTTCATTTCGCATTTACTAATTTTTTAGACTTTAACCATCCTTCAGGTACGATTTAATACTTAACAGACGTGCTTTAATTTCATTTCGTATCTACTTCGTTGTTTTTTAAACCTGCCTTCTTCCTCATTTTCTTACTTTTAACATGCTTCATCTATAAAAAAAAACATACTTGCATTTCTTCGACAACCCTGAAGCGGGTTATAATTGATTGTTTTTTTAATCCATTTACCTTTATACAATTATTCTTTCCTACTGTTACATTTATACAGCTAAAGTTTAATACGTAACTAACAAACATGCCCCCCCCCGAAGATCGAACTTAGGTCGTCATACTCGCCGTGCAGAAACAAGGCGTCGATTACTTGCAAATCAAACTCATGAACAACTGGCATCTGCAAACCAACAAGCTAGACAAAGGATGATTCAAGTACGTGCGAATGAATCAGCACAGCGACGTGCAGCCAGACTTGAAGAGGACCGGTTGCGGGTACAACAATCCCGTCAGGCATCTTCAGATCTGCTTCGTTCACAACGTAACGAACGCGAGAGGCTGAGACTTGCAGATCGGCGTCATACAAGGCTCCATGCTTAACAATCCCTGGATTGGGATCGCCTAGCATTTCATTACAACCCTCATGAGGATTATAGTTTAAGCCACCATGTTCACATAGGCACTATGACTGAAGTGTGTCCCTATTGCAAAGCTCTGAAATTTAAGGGAGAAACTAAAGGATTGTGTTGTGCCGCAGGGAAAATTAAACTACCTCAACTGGCAGATCCACCAGAACCATTAAAAACTTTGCTTGCTGGTAATACGGCTGAATCAAAGCATTTTTTATCAAACATCAGGAACTACAACTCATGCTTCCAAATGACGTCGTTCGCTGCAGAAACTATTACAGCTCAATTAATGCCTACTTTTAAAGTAAAAGGAGAAATTTACCATAAAGTTGGATCTTTGCTTCCATATCCAGATGCTCAACATAAATTTCTACAAATGTATTTCATCGGTGATAACAATGATGAACTGAATGCACGCTGTGGAATTTCAACCAGTATAAAAAGGTCCATTATTTCCCAACTGCAAGATATGCTCCATAATAAAAACAATTTAGTTCTTTTATTCAAAACTGCCATTGAAATGATGCCATCTGATACACACAAAATTATTATTCATGCTGACAAAACGCCTGCTGGAGAACATGTGCGAAGATTCAATGCTCCAAGTATAGATGAAGTGGCAATTGTTATGGTTGGAGATCAATTTCAACTTAGGGATATTGTTCTTCATAGGAGGAATGACCAATTAACAAACATTGCTGCAACTCATCGATTCTACGATGCCCTGCAATATCCACTCCTTTTTTGGGATGGTGCTGATGGATATCATTTCAATGTTACCATGATAAATCCAGTTAGTGGCGAAGAAACGGATAAGAAATGCAGCGCAATGAATTATTACTCATACCGAATTATGATTCGAGAGAACGAAAACATTCACATTCTGAAATGCCGCCAATTGTTCCACCAATACATTGTAGACATGTATGCAAACATTGAAACTGAACGTCTGCTATTCATCCGTTTGAATCAGTCCAAACTTCGTTCTGAAGAATATGTTCATTTGCGAGATGCAGTTGTAAATGATGGTAATACAACTAATGTTGGAAGACTAACAATTTTACCATCTTCATATTTAGGCAGTCCACGTCATATGCATGAGTACACTCAAGATGCATTTGCATATGTTCGTCTCTATGGGCGTTCTGACCTCTTCATTACTTTTACATGCAACCCAGCTTGGAATGATATAAAACAACTTTTACTTCCTGGCCAATCATCAGTAGATAGACATGATATTACAGCGCGTGTATTCAGACAAAAGCTTAAATCGCTAATAAATTTCATTGTAAAACATAAAGTATTTGGTTCTGTGTGCTGCTGGATGTATTCAGTGGAATGGCAAAAGAGAGGATTGACACACCCCCATATCCTAATCTGGCTCTACAACAAAAATCGACAATATAATATCTGCTGAATTACCTGATGCTGACATTGACAAGGATTTGCATGAAATTGTAATTAAACATATGATACACGGACCTTGCGGTATAATTAATCCAAATTCACCATGCATGCTTGATGGAAAATGCTCAAAGCGATATCCCCGAACATTACTACCCAACACAGTTACCGGAAATGATGGATACCCTTTATACAAAAGAAGGTCGGTAGAAGATGACGGTAAATTAGCAACTTTACAAATGCGAAATGGCAATATAGAAGTTGATAACCGATGGATTGTCCCATATTCACCTTTGCTATCAAAAACCTACAAATCACACATCAATGTGGAATACTGTAACTCTGTTAAGTCCATCAAATACATTTGTAAGTATGTGAATAAAGGCAGCGATATGGCAGTTTTTGCCGTGCAAACACGTAGAAATGATCTGAATGAAAGCCTACATATTGATGAAATCACACAGTATCAAGCTGGAAGATACATAAGCAGCAATGAAGCGGTATGGCGAATTCTTTCTTTTCCCATACATGAACGAAGTCCGGCTATTGTGCACTTAGCGGTACATCTAGAAAATAGACAACGTGTTTACTTTACAGCTTCGAATGTGGAACAAATAGCTTTGAATCCACCGGCTACAACATTAACGGCTTTCTTCATGTTATGTCAAACTGACACATTTGCAAAAACACTCCTCTATTCGGAAGTGCCTCAGTATTACACATGGAATAGGAGTAGACATTCATTTGAACGACGCAAACGAGGACAGCAAGTTGAAGGACAACCTGGAATATTCAAAGAAAACATAGGCAGACTGTATACTATCCATCCCAAACAAGATGAATGTTTCTTTCTTCGCATGTTGTTGGTAAATGTGCCTGGTCCAACATCATTCCAGCAATTAAAAATTGTCAATAGCATCACACATGCCACTTTTCGCAGTGCATGTCAAGCTCTGAATTTATTGGAAAATGACAGACACTGGGATGAATGCATTAATGATGCGTGCAACACATCCCATCCTAATAATATTCGTGCATTGTTTGCAATCATCTTGACCAATTGCTCCCCTCATCTCCAATAGAGTTATGGGAGAAATATAAATTACACATGGCCGAAGACATTTTCCATCAAATACGCGATGAAAATCCAAATACCTACCTGGATTTTACATCAGAAATCTATAATGAGGCATTGATAAGAATTGAAAATTTGTGCTTAGAAATTGCAAACAAAGTTCTCAATCAATTAGGAATTACCTCGCCGACACGAGCTGCTGCTGCTTTGTTTGATGTAGAATTACATAGGGAACAAAATTGCAACACAGATGATATTTTGTTGTATGTGCAAGAAAATATTCACAAACTAACACCTGAGCAAAAAGCCATTTACAACAAAATAATGCAGACTGTAAATAATGGAGTGGGAAATATATTTTTCTTAGATGCGCCAGGAGAAACTGGTAAAACCTTCTTAATTAAATTTATTTTGGCAGCCATTCGATCACAAAACGGCATAGCCTTAGCTCTTGCATCTTCAGGAATAGCTGCAACATTGCTACCAGGTGGACGAACTGCTCATTCAGCTTTGAAACTACCTTTAAACATGCAATTTACTGAAACTTCCATGTGCAATATTTCCAAAACATCAGGTATGGGAAAGGTATTACAAAAATGTAAACTTATTGTTTGGGATGAATGCACAATGGCACACAAAAAATCACTGGAGGCTCTTAATCGGTCATTGCAAGATTTGCGTGGAAATGGTAGATTATTTGGGAATGCAGTGATATTGCTAGCTGGAGATTTCAGGCAAAGATTACCTATAATTCTTCGATCAACACCAGCAGATGAAATAAATGCTTGCTTCAAATACTCCACTTTTTGGCGACATGTTAAGACATTAAATTTGACTATAAATATGCGTGTCCAGCAGCAAAATAATCTATCACCAGAATTCTTTTCAAAACAATTGTTGGAAATTGGGAATGGAAAAGTGCCGGCTAATCTCACTTCAGGGCGAATTTCATTGCCACACAACTTCTGTAATTTAGTTACATCAAAAGACGAATTAATTACAAAAGTATTCCCGGACATCCACATTCATTTTAAGAATCACAGTTGGCTGAGTGAACGAGCCATTCTTGCACCGAAGAACAAAGATGTCCACGAACTCAACATAATATTCAGTTGAACATTCATGGTGAGTTAGTCACATACAAGTCAGTCGACACGGTTGTTGAAGCAGATGAAGCAGTCAATTATCCCTCAGAGTTTTTGAATTCGCTAGATTTGCCAGGGATTCCACCACATGTACTGCAATTAAAAATTGGTGTACCAATTATCATGTTGCGAAATATTAACCAGCCTAAGCTTTGTAATGGCACACGTCTTTCAGTAAAAAAATTAATGACCAACATCATTGAAGCAACAATTCTTACAGGGCCTTTCAAAGGTGAAGATGTCCTAATTCCGCGCATTTCCATGATTCCAACAGATCTGCCCTTTCAATTTAAGAGATTACAATTCCCAATTCGATTGGCATTTGCTATCACAATCAACAAAGCACAGGGACAATCTTTACAATTTTGTGGCTTATATTTACATACTGA
This sequence comes from Sepiola atlantica, assembly GCA_963556195.1. Classification (NCBI taxonomy): domain Eukaryota; kingdom Metazoa; phylum Mollusca; class Cephalopoda; order Sepiida; family Sepiolidae; genus Sepiola; species Sepiola atlantica. Next base: position 72,701,628 of record OY744543.1, on the reverse strand, counting down.
TTGCTTCTCACATGGGCAATTATACGTTGCATGTTCTAGAGTCGGCAAACCGGACAATCTCTCCATCTACACTGAAACGGGAACCACTAAGAATATTGTGTATCCACAAGTATTGGAAAATTAAACCATCCATGGCAACTTATGGAACTGGATCAAAATGAACTCCAAAAGGCCACCTCTTCATTTCAACTAACAGCCACAGCAACGCATGGCCGGGTACAGCTAGTATATATATATATATATATATATATATATATATATATATATATATATATATATATATATATATATATATATATAGTACACGTATTGTTTTAGTTTCTGTAGATGTAAATCCGTTGAAAATCAAGTGTTTATAAAAAAGGCTCAATAACAAGTAGAACTGTTCTTAAGTATAAATTTTAATTTATACAAACATTATTGGTTACATATGTGCATACATGTTTCGGTTGTAATCTTCACAGAGAGTCAACCTCTTCAGACCAAAGAAGACAGAGAAGTGCACATATGAGATCAATAATGTTTGTATAAATATATATAATGTAAGAGATATCTCAATGTAAACATTGTCAAGTGCCGAGAGCTCGAATTAGTTTTACTCAATGAGGTGTGCCCTAAAGCAAATAAGCTCTATCCAGGAAAGGGAGCTTCATATAGTCATCCACATACAGACTGTATCACAGCTCTTCAGTGCGGCTGAACCAGTTAGTGCCTCAAGCCGGGATTGAAACTCAACCGTCGAGCTGACAGTCAGCCCCTCTAATGGATATATATATATATATATATATATATATATATATATATATATATATATATATATATATATATATATATATATATCCAGTACCAAAAATTCAAAAAAGTTAATATAATACTTCTCACTATCTAAGTAATATAATTTATAGTACTACTAATACTAACCCTACTAATACTACTAATACTTTTATTACTAATGCCGCTATACATACTAGTGCTACTTAATAAGCTATCTGTTTCTATTTATTATATAAATTACATAAACCCCAATAACTCGAATGACTTATGGTAACCAATTTATAGACTGAAGCAAAGCTCTTACAAAGTTTTTATTTTCATTTTAAAAAGATTTCTTAAAGTTATTGGACTCATAAAAACTGTCAGTGTTATTATACAAACACCTAAACCAGGACCGGCGGCATAGTTATAAAAGTGGGGGGGGGGCTCTCCTAAAAAGTGGGGGGCCCGGTTAAACACATGCATATATAACTTCATTATTGATGACCGTAAAGTGGGGGGGGGCAAGTCAAAAAGTGTGGGGGGGGAATTTGGTCCCCCTGCTCCCCCCCCCGGTGCCGCCGTCCATGTAAACCACGTTTAAGGAAACAACACCATCAGAAATTGACCGGAACCGATAGCTGCATGATAATAGACCAAATAACCAACGTACATGATGAGCCTTTGAAACACCTGCAAATTAATAGACTGACCCGTTCTTATTAATAACGATCAACAATCAGGCATCGTTGGATTTTGTAAATTTTTTTCTACAGCAAATTCAATTTCCGAAATTTTTGTTTAAATTTCTCCCTATAGCTTTGCTTTTCTGTCATATTGTTTGCTTGCTTCATACAATTTCCTTTTCATAATTGCCCACAGATTTTCGCTCGGATTCAGATAAAAACTTCATGTTAGCCATTTTGAAATCATCTACTCTTTAAACATTTGTTCTTGGTCTTTTGGCTAAGATCAAAGTGTAGTATATGTTCCGATGGATACTGCACCCCATAGACTGGTATTGTCTTGGCCTTCGGGGCTTGATTTACGCCAGTCTATGGGCCTAGGGAGGTAGATAAATAATATTTGTTCTTGGTCTTTTGGCTATGATCAAAGTGTAGTATCTGTTCCGATGGATACCACACCCTATAAACCGGTATTGTCTTGGCCTTCGGGGCTTGATTTCGCCGGTCTATGGGTTTGTCTTGTGCAGTTCTAGGAGGTCCACCCTCCCAGGATTTGCCTCCCCTCTTTGGGGAGGAGTAAGTTTATCGCTTACTGCCTGAATCGCCCCTACCGGGGAATGCCGACGGGGCTGCCCAGGCAATTTTTAATGGCTAGAGCGCTCATCTTCTCGCGCGCTGGCTTTTCAAATCCCAATTTCTGACCTTGTGTCACATACTCCTATTGTGGGTAGGCGTTAAATAACGGCCTTTTGGCCGAGATCAAAGTGTAGTATCTGTAGTATACTTCACCCCATAGACTTGTATTGTCTTGCCCTTTGGGGCTTGATTTACGCCGATCTATGGGGCAGTCCTATGCAGTTCTAGGAGGTCCACCCTCCCAGGCTTTGCCTCCCCTCTTTGGGGAGGAGTAAGTTTATTGCTTACTGCCTGAGGCGCCCCTACCGAGGAATGCCGACGGGACTGCCACTTTCTCGACTCGACCTTGGGTCACATCTTACTTGTGGGAGTAAGATAAAAACTGGCCTCGTGCCTAACTCCTGTAAATCAATACTCTTTAAACATTTTACGTAAAAAATGGGCAATGAAAATATTACAGGGATAAAAACCGTATACTAAATAGCCGTTTTTATTTGGCAAAAAAGATGCATACACGTGTGATTGTAATTAGTTGGCTGTTTCACAGGAAGGTTTACGTTGAGCGTCTAACAATATTTAATGGTCGCATTGCAGACGTCGCACCGACGGTGGGGAACAGCTTTGGTTTTCCGATCCTTTCTTTCAACGTCACACGAATTATAAAACTGTTAGGAAATGTGTAAAAGAAAGATTTGTTATAGGAAAGAGACTGAGAGAACCTGGCATATTTGGTCCCCTGGTTTTATAAATCAGGGGACTCATGTTTTGAGGCATGTCCGTCCGTCCGGATTTTTCTCCGCAACCATCCATTGAATTTCTCTGAAATTTTGCATGAAGTTGTAACTTCGGTTAGCTTAGAAAATGACATTCTTCGATTTTTAAAAAAAAATCTGGTTAGCCCCCCCAGGAGGTCAAAAGGCCCCGAAATGGCAAAAAATGACATTTTTTTGCCCCATAACTTTTCATCCATTCATTCAATTTCTTTGAAACTTGGTCAAAATGTGGAAGCAATTGTTCCTAATAGAAAATAAGTATCGCTGACTTTGGAAAAAATCTGGTTCGCGCCCCCAGGGGGTCAAAAGCCCCCTAAAATGGCAAACAATTACCCTTTTTCTCCCATAACGTTTGATCCATCCATTCAATTTTTCTGAAACTTGGCCAAAATGTAGAGGCAATTGTTCTGGATATAAAATGAGCATCCTTGACCTCAGAAAAGTTCTGGTTCGCGCCCCCAGGGAGTCAAAGGGGAGTAAAAAATGCCCCAAATTGCCCAAATTTATTGCATTTTACACTCGCCACATCGAGTCACATACAGAGGGGGACCACGCACGTGCGGCTTGTTATTTGTATTCTATCCTGAAAATGACAGTGTTCTTGCTCGGTAGGATAGATGCATCACAAGTTTCTTCTCAGGAAATAAGGAACGTCAGTCATTAGACTTGGTACAAGGCTGGTCGTAAAAAGATATCCAGGGTTCCGTCGTGGAGTTGAATGGCGTCTGGCCTGGTCGAATAAACGGCACGATCAGATACGCTAATGAACATCCGAACGATATAATGCGCAGATAACAACGTTACATACAGGGGAAGTGAATTGCGGCACTTAAATACTTTACTTTGTGACTGCGAATCTCACACGTGCACCATTCACAGAATATGTCGTTAATCGCGATAGCGACCACTGTTCAGTGTTATTACTTCATCAACTCTAAATGATCGAATCATCGTTATCTCGACAATTTTAACCTCATTTAAACTTTTGAGTCACAATAACATCGTAAACATGCATCGTGATGCACACTTTGTAACAGTGCATCGTGTTGCACACTTTGTAACTGTGCATCGTGATGCACACTTTGTAACAGTGCATCGTGATGCACACTTTGTAACAGTGCATCGTGTTGCACACTTTGTAACAGTGCATCATGATGCATACTTTGTAACAGTGCATCGTGATGCACACTTTGTAACAGTGCATCGTGATGCACACTTTGTAACAGTGCATCGTGATGCACACTTTGTAACAGTGCATCGTGTTGCACACTTTGTAACAGTGCATCGTGATGCACACTTTGTAACAGTGCATCGTGATGCACACTTTGTAACAGTGCATCGTGATGCACACTTTGTAACGGTGCATCGTGATGCACACTTTGTAACAGTGCATCGTGTTGCACACTTTGTAACAGTGCATCGTGTTGCACACTTTGTAACAGTGCATCGTGATGCACACTTTGTAACAGTGCATCGTGATGCACACTTTGTAACGGTGCATCGTGATGCACACTTTGTAACGGTGCATCGTGATGCACACTTTGTAACAGTGCATCGTGATGCACACTTTGTAACAGTGCATCGTGTTGCACACTTTGTAACAGTGCATCGTGATGCACACTTTGTAACAGTGCATCGTGTTGCACACTTTGTAACAGTGCATCGTGTTGCACACTTTGTAACAGTGCATCGTGATGCACACTTTGTAACAGTGCATCGTGATGCACACTTTGTAACAGTGCATCGTGTTGCACACTTTGTAACGGTGCATCGTGTTGCACACTTTGTAACGGTGCATCGTGATGCACACTTTGTAACAGTGCATCGTGATGCACACTTTGTAACGGTGCATCGTGATGCACACTTTGTAACAGTGCATCGTGATGCACACTTTGTAACAGTGCATCGTGTTGCACACTTTGTAACAGTGCATTGTGTTGCACACTTTGTAACAGTGCATCGTGATGCACACTTTGTAACAGTGCATCGTGTTGCACACTTTGTAACAGTGCATCGTGATGCACACTTTGTAACAGTGCATCGTGATGCACACTTTGTAACAGTGCATCGTGTTGCACACTTTGTAACAGTGCATCGTGATGCACAGTTTGTAACGGTGCATCGTGATGCACACTTTGTAACAGTGCATCGTGTTGCACACTTTGTAACAGTGCATCGTGATGCACACTTTGTAACAGTGCATCGTGATGCACACTTTGTAACAGTGCATCGTGATGCACACTTTGTAACAGTGCATCGTGATGCACACTTTGTAACGGTGCATCGTGATGCACACTTTGTAACAGTGCATCGTGATGCACACTTTGTAACAGTTCATCGTGATGCACACTTTGTAACAGTGCATCGTGATGCACACTTTGTAACGGTGCATCGTGTTGCACACTTTGTAACAGTGCATCGTGATGCACACTTTGTAACAGTGTATCGTGATGCACACTTTGTAACGGTGCATCGTGTTGCACACTTTGTAACAGTGCATGGTGTTGCACACTTTGTAACAGTGCATCGTGATCCATACAGATGACGGTCGACCTGTTGTGGTACGCCACCCGAAAATTGAGTTTTCCACTTTGATAAAGTAATTTGCTCTCAGAAAAAACGGCTGCATGTCGTGATCAGCTAAGTTCGTGCAGTTTGTGTGCGTAGAAGTCCATGGGAAATGCAAAGAGTCGAGATGTTTGGATCTTTTGGACATTTTTACTCTCGCCTCTTTATCTTCTGCATTTATTGCCCTATTCAATATATTGAGCTTTATATTATCACGATGGATTATTATTTAAAGATACATCATTTATCATTGAATTAGTATAAATGTTACATATATATATATATATATATATATATATAGAGAGAGAGAGAGAGATAGAGAGAGATATACATATAGATAGATAAGTATATAGTTAGTTAGTTTGGTAGATAGATAGATAGATCAGTATATAGTTAGTTAGTTAGATAGATATATATATAGATAGATAGATAGATAGATAGATAGATAGATAGATAGATAGATAGATAGATAGATAGATAGATAGATAGATAGATAAGTATATAGTTAGTTAGTTAGGTAGATAGATAGATAGATAGATATATAGATAGATCGATTAGTACATAGTTAGTTAGATAGATAGATAGATAGATAGATAAGTATATAGTTAGTTAGTTAGGTAGGTAGATAGATAGATAGATAGATGAACTGAGATAGATAGATAGATAGATAGATAGATAGATAGATAGATAGATAGATAGATAGATAGATAGATGAACTGAGATAGATAGATAGATAGATAAGTAGATAGATAGATTGATCGATAGATAGATAGATAAGTAGATAGATAGATTGATCGATAGATAGACAGCTATATATATATAGATAGATAGATAGATAGATAGATATATAGATAGATAGACAGCTATATATATATATAGATAGATAGATAGATAGATAGATAGATAGATAGATAGATAGATAGATAGATAGATAGATATATTCTATAAAATAATTCCCCAAACTTAGCAGTCTAGAACCACATTTACGAATATCAATAACAGCGTATGATCCTACTAAACCTTATGTCTAGAAACATTGTTCACGCTTTTATCAATACCCATTATATACCTATGATTCTTGAAAATGTCTGTCCGTCACAATTGTTTTTGTCAGTCAAAATGTTTTTAAACGTAATTTATATAATTTCGAAATATCAGAGATCTAAACTACTTTTAAGAAAAATAGAATATTGCATTTATAGTGAATAATAAATTCCAAACACATAAAGCGGAAGCCATAAACGGAAAGCGCAACTGAAACTTTCTTATAGAAATATGTCATACTTTTGCTAATGTAAGAGGAATGGTGGGGAAGAAACAGCTTTCGCAAAGGGCAAAGGGAGAAAGTAGCTGTGAAATTGGGCGACCAGAGAAGAGAAAAGTAGAAAGATAAAGAGACGGCTATAGAGAAAGGGAGAGAAATAGAAGTTTGAATATAAAGATGTTACACACGCGATTTTTCTTCTATTTTATAACCCGAGTAACGCCGGGTAGCCCTGCTAGTTATGTGTTAATTGTTAAAGACTGATAAGGCGTTAGTACCAGTGTTGAATGCTATTTTATTAATTGTGGGTTGTAATTTCTTTATGTGTAGGGCTTCGAATATTTTTAGTCCGTTGGTGCAGTTGTTTTTATGTATGATCTTAGTGTTAGTTGTTAATATTTGTCTTAGTTCGGTTGATTTTATGCTTTTTTCATGTGTGGTAATGTGTCGCTGGATGGCACTAGTGTCATTTAAGTGATGTGTAAGGCATCGGGAGAGGGTTCTAGTTGTATGGTCAATATAAGTACTGTGTTTCTTTGTTTGGGTCGTGAAACGTTCCTCGAATGGGCATTGGAACAAATACAGTACGTTTGTTTGGTTTAGGGGGGAGTTAGTAGTGTTATTAATTTTGATTATTAAGTTAGAAGTTTTGAATTTAGTGTAGTAAATTATTAGTTTTATCTTTTGTTGTTGGTCGGTGGGTTTAGTGTGTCGGTTAATTATGTTAGTTATAGCTTTTTCGTCGAGTTTGTAGTTAGAATGCATTTGGTTTTTATAGTACAAAGAAAAGAGTGTCTTTTTGTTGTGCTTTTTCGTCTGACGTTTAACCAACTGAGCTAGTTGGACTTTCCTATAAATAGAGCTTAAAACATTACTTCACAAAATAATTATAGCTTCAGCGTGACGTCACAGATATAGAGTTAACGTTATGTTTCACAACATGAATTCAAACATAAGCGATAACAGAAAAGAATCAATCAATAAATAAATAAATTTGGAAAGGGGGAAGAATTGCTGGTTTTGTTTGAATCTATCCAACATTAATCGTTAGCTGGGTTTTGACCTTGAAGTAGTATTTTTTTTAGCTTTATACATCAAGTGGCTTCATGCCTTGTCTGAAGCAATTTTAAAAAAACCCAGAAAAAACAGTTGTGTTACAGATACTTCCTGGCAAATATCGATCGTCGTCATTAACCTGAATATATTTTGAATAAGAAACAGATAAAACATGTTAACTTAGTTTAACTTCTAATATGACACAGGGTGTGTTTAGGTTGATTTTTTACGTCATAATTTTTTTAATTATAATTTTTTTAGTGTATAATTTTTAAAATTATAATTTTTTTAGTCATAATTTTTTAAATTATATTTTTTTTAGTCATAATTTTTTAAATTATAATTTTTTTAGTCATAATTTTTTAAATTATAATTTTTTAAAGATTAAATTTAATACAATCCTTGCACCCTTCTTTTCCATTCTAGTATATCGTGTTTTTTTTTTAAATATTCTATTTAAAATTACTTGAAGTACATCTTACTAAATAACTTATGCAATGAACAATTACGAATACTTTCCCTATTTTAAATTATCTGCCCTTTGGAGAACTCTCCTGTTCGTCTTAACAATAAAAAGCAGCACAAATACTGTACTGACAGTTTATGCCGAATAAAGCTTTTTTGGTCCCCCGATTTATAAAATCGGGAGACCGATGTTTTGAGTCATTTCCGTCCGTCCGTCCGTCCGGATTTTTCTCCGCAACCATCCATTGAATTTTTATGAAATTGTGCATGAAGTTGTAACTTCGGTCAGGTTAGAAAGTGACATTCTCCGATTTTTTAAATAAAATCTGGTTAGCCCCCCAGGGGGTTAAAAGTCCCCTAAATGGCAAAAAATTACATTTTTTGCCCCATAACTTTTCATCCATCCATTCAATTTCTCTTAAACTTGGCCAAAATGTGGAGGCAAATGTTCCTTATAGAAAATAACTATCGCTGACCCTGTAAAAAATCTGGTTCGCGCCCCAAGAGGTCAAAAGCCCTATAAAATGGCAAAAATAACCCTTTTCTCCAATAACGTTTGATCCATCCATTCAATTTTTCTGAAACTTGGCCAAAATGTAGAGGCAATTGTTCTGGATATAAAATAAGCATTTTTGACCTCAGAAAAATTCTGGTTCGCGCCTCCATGGGGTCAAAGGGGGGTAAAAAATGCCCCAAATTGCCTAAATTTATTGTATTTTACACTCGCCACATCGAGTCACATACAAAGGGGGACAACGCATGCGCGGTTTTTTTTAAGTTACAACTTACTCCCCGAACATTTAACAAAACAATCTTTATTTTCAAATTGTTCATGTAACTTTTTTCCCTAACCTACATATTTGAATGTCAAACCTTCCTACCTTTATTTTTTCATTTATCTATTAACGTATGTTTATATAAACATTCCATGAAAAATACCAATATACTGAAATAATATGCATTTAATAGGGTTAAGATTAAAATTCATATACACTGAATGTACAAAAGCAAGGAAATTCCCAAATTTTTACACTTTTGTTGTCATTAAGGGTATGACTACATATCAACGAAACCATTTCATTATCACATCACTATAGTATAAATCTCTATGCATGAGTGGATGAAGTGTGTGAGGTGCGCTGAAGAAAAATTCCTACCAGTAAAATACATAGCCCTGTTGTGCTCGCATATCCTTAATGACAATAAAAGTGTAAACATTTGGGAATTTCCTTGCTTTTGTACATTTAGTGTACATGAATCTTCATCTTAACCCTCTTAAGGGCATATGATTTCAGTATACTGGCATTTTTCATCGAATGTCACTACTTTTGTAAAGGCTATACAATGGTCATTTTAAAGGTTTTTTGAAATTTTCTGGAGAACTAAAGTATATGGTAAACTGAAATTTAAATGCCATCAACTAGACCCTAGAACCTCTATCTCTGCCAAAATTCAGCTGAATCCATCAAATAGTTGATGAGATACAGGGTGGCACATACGTACGTATGTACGTACCTACGTAGACACAGATAACATGATTTCATGATTGAACTTTCTGGATGTCTGGGTTGCCTTGACTAATTATGCTTAAATTCTCCACATTAAAAATTGTGTTCAAAGTTTTAACTAATTTGGTTTATTGGTTTTTGAGTTATGATTGATCAAAGAAATGAGATTTCTACCATAGGTCATTCGTATTTTTTTTTAATCTAATTACGATAAAAAAACAGCCTATATATCAAAAGCGTTTTATTCTTTTATCGACTGCTAAAAAATTGCGTTGAAGTCTCCAATATTTTGAAAATAACTTTTAGATTCACGATGTATTTTTTTTTACTTTTTAAACTCTAGCGTGTGTTCCGATTTTCTTTCTTCTTTCACCTCTTTGTTTTTCAAGAAAAGTTGAGAAACCAACCAATACTTCAGCTGATATATATATTAGTGAAAAGATAAAGAGTTACAAATTCACTTTTGTCGATAGTTTAAGTCATATATGTATGAGAAGAGGTCAAATGTAATCTCATATAATTCGGATAGTAGAAATCTTGTCCGGAGGAAAAACATCCTCTTCGCTGAAAATATCTGTATTTTAACAGACAGAATCTTGACCTTTGCATAGATCGTTTTAATCGAAGACTAAGCCGTCAGAAATTCCACTTCACAGGATCAAGAACAGATATTTTCTTGAAATCGGGCAAACCACGTTAATTGAAAAACAACAAAGAAGATGCCTCTGTTCGTTTAAAGCGTCTTTTATCTTGAGTTTTATAAGGGAAGAAAAGAGAAAAGGATCCGCCATCTTGGAAAATTTCCAGCAAAGGGCTTTTATGCTTTCGTACTAAAATTACCGTGTAAATATTTAAGCTAGTGATTGGAACTGTTGATGTTTATTCTGGAACATCTCTCCAGAGCTTTCACGCTTTTCAGGAACTTTCTACTTCGCGCGGGTCATCTCTTTTTTAGTTTATCTAAAGAGATCAAGGGGCCTACTCTTGAGACTAACACTTGATTTCCCTATGAGTAAAATTTATATCCGAGGGCTCTCTTAAGGATAGATGTTGTTCCTTTTAGGGCTGCTATCTGTACTTCCCTACAATTTTGTTTTCCCGGGATTGTTTCTAAGTATTTTCTTAGATTTTTTTTCACCAGACCAGTTGCTCCCACTACAACCGGTATGATGTTTATTTCATCGAGGAACCATGTAATTTTTAGATCATTTTTGAGATCTTGGTATTTTGTTATTTTTCCCCGTTCGGCTCTATTGAGGCCGTAGTCATTTGGGACGGTTACATCAATGATGAGAGCAGTTTTTTTCTGGTTTGTTCCAGATGACAATGTCTGGTTTGATTCTGTTCTGTTGTCTCTCTTGTTGTTAAAGCTGCTATAAACATCACCGTCACGATTTTGTAAAATCTTTCCGGAAGGAGAAAATCCTCTCTGGTTTCCGTCCACCTTATTGGCGACAGTCATTTAAGTTTTGTTTTGTTGCCATAATCGCCACGCTAGGCACTGCAGGTTGGCGACGCTATTTTGCTCCTAGCTAGGTGTCCACATACAGCGTCTGGCATTCCCAAATGGTCACCCATTTTAGTACTGGCTAGGCTAAACGTCGCTTAACTTCGGTGAGCAAGCGGGAACCAATCTGTCAACGTGATTGTGCTGTAACGAGTTCAAATTATATAAGGTTTATATATCTTTCCTAATATGAATATCTGAGTGAAAGATCACTTTTTTCCGCCTGATGAGATCTCAGTTTCTAATAACTATGAATTGATAACATTGGCATGCCAGTGTAGCGGCTTTTTGTACATGTCTGTATATATATATATATATATATATATATATATATATATATATATATATATACATATATATATATAAATATATATATATATATATATATATATATATATATATATATATATATATATATATATATATATATATATATGCTAGGAAAAACTACTCACCTTTCGAGCAGCAATTAATCAAACCTTCTTTCCCGAAAAAAAAGAAACAATTTTCATTTAGTATTTTGGTAATTTGAGGAAAAACAACAAAATTATTATTGTCATGGAGATAAAATTACAATGGTGATAACATTTACTGTGTATGAACATAGTCACACTTTATTAATTAGGAAAAAAAAACAAAAAGGATATTTTATATAGTTTTTCGATATTCAAAATCGGTGGATTTTATTTTGTATCAGCATAAAAATGAAAATAAATCCCCCATTAAAAACTGGCTATATAATGAAATGAATAAAGGAAAAAGCGGAACGTCGAGTGGTCAAATAAAACGATTACCTATTACTGGGTCATTTGAAATTGCTACCCTGTGCTTTTTGCCTTTATTATTAAAGAGATTTTTTTTTTGTATTATTTTTACGAATGTAATTAAATATTCTATCTTTACTCCGAATAGGCCGTCGCTGAGGTAATACCTCATCTAATAAAATGGGCCCGCTAGTATATCAATTGGTTAGTTGAAAACAACAGCAAATTAATATTACTCTTTTTATAAAGATAAGCTTACTTTGCTTGTTTTTTTTTGCTGAAAAGTCAAGTTTAGTCGAGGTCAACTTGCTGAACCCTGAGCTCATAATTTATTACACTGTGTGAATTGATATAAATGGATCTGACTTCACATGTGTTAAAAGGGAGTAGTCGTCTGTAACTTAAAATCACTAAAAGTGTGAACATGTGGTTTGAAAAATGTCTTGAAAAGATATGATAAAACAGTGATTATCGCTTTCTCATATCTACGGCCACAACACTGGTCAGTGATTTAGAACAAAGATCAAGGCGAGTAAACCTCCTCTGTCTTCAACAGTTTTGTCTTGACTTAGTATTTTTCTATGTATGAAGAGACTTGTTTGCGACGGCGTTCCCCCAGCTTGGATGGACAACAGAAATAGTTCGTACAGGAGCAAGCAATTAACAAAGGTATGCTCATGAACTTCCACTTATGTATGGCACAAGGTTGAAACGCGACAATTGTTTCTTGTATTGAACGCCGATGAGGCATCAATGATTGGCCACATCTCCACATGATGCTGTCTTTGTGGAAAGGAGTAACACTAACAGCTACACGCTAATACCATTTAGGAAAAATGTAGTTTCTTATTCGAAACTTGGCTTTTCAGCAAGAAACCAATAATTTAGGTTCACATCAATCGAATGAAGGTTGTCTTTATAAAAATAGTAATATTTATTTCATACTAAACACACAAAAGTTTAGACAGCTCGTCTAGTAAACGACATGTGGTCGTCTAGATAAAACGCCATGAAGGATTTCTGGCTCCATCACTCTCTAATTTTACATATATGGAGTTGTGTTGCCACATCTGAGCTGCTGCATCATCTACTAGTCGCTCCCTCCTTAACCAAGTCCAAAAAAGAGTCACCACCCTAATAGGCCCCTCACTATCAACCAAGCTCCAGTCCCTGTCCCATCGCCGCAATGTAGCATCCTTGTGCTTGTTTTACAAATACTTAAATGGATTATGCTCCAATGAGCTGGCTACGCTGGGGGCCCCTCGACGTAAATTCACTAGACCAACTCGACAATCAAGTAAATCCCATCCATTCAATGTAGAGGTCCCCAGATGCCGCAAACCTACTTACTCAAATAGCTTCTTTCTTCGTGTTGCTGGCCTCTGGAACTCCCTCCCCGCTCCCTGTTTCCCAGACAGTACTGACATGCAGAAATTAAAAACTAATGTAAACAAACATCTCGCTGCGCAGCTCCCAATTTAGGTTGACCCCTCAAATCTTCTCCCTTTTTTCTTAGTAGCCCCTTACGTTAAAAGTGGCGGCCTGCCTTGTTTAAGGTGAACTATTTGAAATATATATATATATATATATACATATATATATATATATAGTTCAGATTCATATTATATTCTAATAATTATGTTTTACATTACAAAATCATCAGAAAAATTCACAAAGAGCAAAAAAGTTATTGGATATTAAAAAAATCAAAATGGCGTATTAGTGGGTTCCCTTTCTTTGTTTTTTGTTTGGTTTCACCCAAAAATGAACCACTGTATAGTGTGGTTTATTTCAAGACACTTGAATCCAAAAACTTTTTACTCTTTGTGAATTTTTCTAATTATTTTGTAATGTTGCAGAGACGATATTAACATAAAAATGTTGTTCGGCACAAGACAAATGAAATGGATCATAAAAATATATCTCACAGAAATATTATGTTTTGGGAAATGGAAGAAAATAAAAGTAAAATTAATAAAATAAAAACATGGTTATTGGAATATAATATGAACCTGACTTATGTTTGCTCTGTTGTCACTAATTGAGAATCATCGAGCTGAATCTGTTAAGGAGACTGAAAAGTAAAAGGGCACTGATAGTATATGCGAATACATATATTGTCATTAATATCCCTCTCTCTCTCTCTCTCTCTATATATATATATATATATATATATATATATATGATAATTGTTTTATTTACACAGACA
>OY744543.1:72652439-72682439 GCA_963556195.1 Sepiola atlantica | reverse complement strand
GAGGCAACTATCACTGGTGAATCCTATCTCAACATGCTGGAAGACTGGTTAATGGCTCAGTTGGAACAAGCAGAATCTGATGACTTCATTTTTCAACAAGATGGTGCACCACCACACTGGAGTCTTAGAGTAAGGCAGTTTCTTAACACAAGGCTGCCTGGTAGATGGATTGGGAGATCTGGGCGAGGTGATGACGTTCTCATGCCCTGGCCTCCTAGGTCTGCAGATCTTACCCCGTGTGACTTTTTCCTTTGGGGCTTTGTCAAGCAACAAGTCTAGGTGCCGCCCCTTCCAAGAGATACTGACGAACTAAAGGCTCGAGTAACGGCAGTTGTGGGAACCATTGACGTCAAGATGCTGGAACGCGTTTGGCAGGAAATGGACTATCGACTAGATGTCTGCCGTGTGACGAATGGTGCTCATATTGAGCAACTTTGAAGATTCCCCACAAAACTTGAAACTTTAACCTTTCCAACGGTACCAATTTCATTTTTCAACTCCTAATAGTTTTTGAGTTATTAAAAATCGTTATGTTCCCAAGACTTTTGAAACACCCTGTATATTGTTAGCCTGAAGATTCCCCACGGGGATGAAACTCGGGAGCCTCTTTGTAGCTTAATTGCTATAAATATATTTTCATAACTTACTATATATATATATATATATATATATATATATATATTCTCTATTTTGTTCATTTTACTTTAGTCTAAGGTCTCAGAAATCAAGGGCCCCTTTCTGGGACTCACACTTGATTTCTATATGAGATATTCCCGTTCATTTCTCAAACGTTGAGTTAAATAAGACAATTTTTACGTAGGTAGTACCGAAAGACCCCTACGCATCAGGATAAATAAACATACACAAATGCAAGCTTATCATTTTTCCATAACGCAACTTAGTATCAATCCTGTTCTTTATGGATGGCTCTGCTAGGAACCGGCGTACTAGACGGCATAGTTCTGGCACTATCATGTTTCTACTATCTGTACCGCAGTGGGGAAGCTTTGTAATTTAGGATAGGGTGTTGCTGCTGTGCTTAATGTGATATTGCTTGGTTAACAGATAGCAATGTAAACACATATTTGGCACTACTAAAGACATGCATATTTGAATAATAATTTGTTTTCTAATAATGTAAACACTTGAGCCAACCCTCCATTTGTCGATCGAGTGGCGTCGTTGGTTTTTGTCGGCGATTCATACGACGGGCGATTTTCTGTCCCACGTTGTGTTTTTAAAGCATTGTGAGCTGTTGGGGTCGAAAAAAGCGCCACTTCTGTTTATTTGTTGCACGAGAACAAGGCATCAAAGAGAAAGAAATGATGAACACGGTCATAATTCAACCCTTATTTAGTTTACATATGGAACTGTGATATAACTATTAAGAAAATTACAAGAAGGCTTTCACCTACACTGTGTGAATGCGTAAAATATTACTTTCAGTTTCATCGGATTTGACGGTAAACATTTTGCTAAGATTTTCCTCTTAATAGGTTCTGGTGATTTCAGTCTCAGTTAGAAAATGATGAATTTTGGGAGCAGTTTCAGGATAAGATAAGGAGGGTATCTTGCGATGCTGTCTTTCAATTTAGGCGAAGATGTAATTTTTTATGTGTCATTTTTCAGTATTTTCTTCAACAGTGCTCGATACGTAAGTAGAGCTAGCTAGTAAGTTATGAACATATATTTATGACAATTTAGCCTGAAGATTCCATCCGGGGATTAAACGCAGGAGCCTCTGTGTAGCTTAATTGCCATAAATATATTTTCATAACTTACTATATATATATCAATATCTATCTATCTATCTATCTATCTATCTATCTATCTATATATATATATATATATATATATATATATTATATGTATATATAAATAGAGAGTATAGAAAGAGAAATGCCTTTCTTTCTCATTGTATCTCTCTCTTTCTTCTCTCTCCCCCTCTCTCTCTCTCTGTTTCTTCTCTCTCCCCCTCTCTCTCTCTCTCTCTCTGTTTCTTCTCTCTCCCCCTCTCTCTCTCTCTTTCTTTCTCTCTCCCCCTCTCTCTCTCTCTTTCTTCTCTCTCCCCCCTCTCTCTCTCTCTTTCTTCTCTCTCCCCCTCTCTCTCTCTCTTTCTTCTCTCTCCCCCCTCTCTCTCTCTTCCTTTACTCTCCCTCTCTCTCTCTCTTTCTTCTCTCTCCCCCTCTCTCCCCCTCTCTCTTTCTTCTCTCTCCCCCTCTCTCTCTTTCTTCTCTCTCCCCCCTCTCTCTCTCTTTCTTCTCTCCCCCTCTCTCTCCCTTTCTTCTCTCACTCACCCTCCCTTTCTCTTTCTCTCATTCACGTTCTATCTTACTTATTTATCTATAATTATCTTTTTCCTTCTCTCTCTCTCTCTATATATATATATCTTTCTCTCTCTCTCCCTCTATCTCTCCCTCTATCTCTGTCTAAAGACGGAAATTCCGTGACTATATCTATATTCGTCTCAAGCCAAGGTGATACCGGTCGTTCTAGAAGTCCACTCAATATCTTCGTATTACCACACATATCTCTCTTAATTTTCATTAATTGGATTTCGTAATTTCCCAAATAAGACTTGAGGAAAATTGTTCAACCCCATTGTGGCCAGAAGAATCGACACCGAATACCAACTCCACGTGTTTTAACCATTCATTTTGCAGATAAGGCCAGTCTTGCCATCCACCAAGAAACTCGATCACCCCAAACGACTGATATGAAGACCACTCACGTTCTGGTAAAATGGTAAGCTGGTTCATTTATCTAAATATTTTAGTTGACAATCGGCCAACCCGGAATAGTTTATATATAAAGATATTGTTTTAATTCTAATGACCTCTGGCCTTGCCACAAATAAATGAATGCCTTGACAATTTTCGTTATGAAACTCATGTCATTCCATGAACAAAAATCTGTAGACGCTTTCTATCTCCCCCATCATTATTATTATCAGCCTGATTTCTATCTTATTATCGCAAATCTATTCTAATCCGTTGGTCATAATCAGAGTTTAGCTCCAATTCTGTCCGTCTGTGGACAAACCTTCCTAACATCCTCATGGCTATCGCTATCCAGGCGACACTCTACGTATCTCTGTTTATTGTCAGAATACTTCGTTGATCGGAATCAGAATTTAGCGCCGACAACTTTTCCCTTTGTCTTGTTATGTTTAATCCTGACATTTTAACTTTACACATTCCGAGGACTTTTCTCTTTCTGCGTCGCCCACACACGAGAACCATTTTGTTCTGGTCGGGTTCTCGGTTCGATTCTTTGGTCTATGCATATAGATTCATTTAATTATTTCTGTACAAATAATTTTCACTCACCCATAATTAAAATTATTGCTTTTCCTTATTACTTTTATTTCACCCTTGTGTATGACATTGACACATATACCCTACCTCTAACACTAACCCTACCCCTATACCCAACCCCTAACCCTAACATACACAAACACATTACTTTTTTGAAACATTGGGAAAAAAAACAAAATTTCTTCGACAACTTCTGGTGCTACCAGATCACGCTATCTGAAGATACTGGTTTTCTGATTTAAAATGCACCAAACATTGATGCCATTGGGTTTTTTCTTTTCCCTTTTGCAAAACTCAATCATGCTCTTCAAAGCTAGAACACCAGTTTTATTTCTACGAAACAACCAAACGAAACACCATGAATAAATATTTAGAGGATATAAAGAACTTGAAACATAAAAAAACTATTACTAAAATGACCTGATTCGGAAGCAAATAACCCGAAAGGGGTTGATATGCCGTAAAATGAGACAACCATCTTTCGTAAACTGCTTGTTCCTTGCAAGTTTTTTTTCCCACATATGACGCCATTAATCTAATATGATTATTTTTTACAAAAATATACCACCTTATCAGCAAGAAAATGACAATTAGTTAATGGGACTATTCTTTCGTAAAACTCATTTTAGATTGAGGAAACATATAAAAGAATCTATAATTGTAGAAATGCTATTACTGTCGCACAAAGAGCACCAAAGTACTCTGTCCAAGCGGCCGTGAACCAAACTAGAAAAAAGGGTATGCCACTGTATTGATATAGCGCTGGAAGACCGAGCGAGTAAAGCTCTCGGGCAACACACCGTAACAGTGCTGAAGCGACCGACCGGTGACCGAGTGCAAGAATAAGTCTATGGTTCGAGTTGTGAACGTTCCTCCGACGTGACGACTTGTCAGCGGCTGGTGCAGGTGCCGTATTGTAAAGGAGTGTCTTTTTGACTGCCAATCTGCAATTTTATTTATTTATTTCTGTTTTACGGAAAGAAAAACAGTTCTGCACAAGACGTTAACTTAAGCAGTCTTTGCTTATCGGCTGTCATGTTGAATAATGAACTGATACCTGATAAAAAGTCAGAGAATGGAATCTTAAGAAATACATTATATGTTTTGGTCATTTTATATAAAGCTACTCCAATTTTATTTTCAGCTGCAGACTCAATGAGTTTTGGTCCCAAAATTTTCTCTAACACTTCAAAAAACTAATTCTAACAGACGCTTAGATCCTCTTTCAGACTGGTGATGCCAAAATAAGACATTTTTGTGTATCTGAATCACAACGTTGGCGCAAGACTATGAAATGAAGAACTGACCAAGACAAATGTGCTGTTTGTAACATTAAAATAGCGCAAACCCCGTAGCCGGATCATGTAACAGTGGTGCCTCAAGCGACTATTCTACAGAAGAACGCGTCTCGAGTCACGATTGTACCACTTTTTTCATTTAGAATGTTATTATTAAATCACTAATTCTTCTCTTCGGTAAAGTAGCTAAACCTATTTGTTTCAGTATCTTCAAAAACTTCTAGTCTTTACCTATTTTTATTAGTTTTGTAAGTCTCAATATCCCTGGGTTTTTTATATACTTATATTAATTGCACGGCCAAGGCTTGCAGGTTTAGTCTATGTTTCTATTTTTCACATAGCTAAAGAGAAAAAATGTGTACACACCTTTCCCGGTAAATGTGTTTTGGCAAATAACCGTTTTCTCAAACATTTTATTGCGTTGTGAATATTTTAATATTCTGCCGACATAATGAAGGTAATTCAGTTCATATACATTCCTATATTTATATCATGTCTGCATAAGGGAGGTAATTCACTATATACGCTTCTATATTTATATGTTATCTATTATGGATGGTAATTTAGTATATATACGTTTATATTTTATATTCTGCTTGCATAAGGGAGGTAATTCAGTGTATATGAATTTTTTATTTTATATACTGTTTGCATAAGGGAGGTAATTCAGTATATACGCTTCTATATTTATATGTTATCTATAATGGATGGTAATTTTGTATATATACGTTTATATTTTTATATTATGGTTGCATAAGGGAGGTAATTCAGTGTATATGATTTTTTTTATTTTATATACTGCTTGCATAAGGGAGGTAATTCAGTGTATATGAATCTTTTGTTTTATATACTGTTTGCATAAGTGAGGTAATTCAGTATATACGCTTTTATATTTATATTCTATTCATTAGGAATGGTAATTTAGTATATATATACGTGTATATTTTTATATTATGTTTGCATAAGGGAGGTAATTAAGTGTATATGAATTTTTTATTTTATATACTGCTTACATAAGGGAGGTAATTCAGTATCTATGCTTTTAGATTTATATTCTGTTCCTTAAAGAAAGAAAATTCAGATGTATACATTTATATTTCTACATTTTGTCTTCATAATGGAGGTGATTCAGTAGAGATGCATTCAGATTTCCATAAAAAAGTAATTCAATATACATTCATGTTTTTTAAATTTTTATATTCTCTGCATCCATGAAGACATTCAGTATATATTCGGTTCTATGTTTATATTCTGTCTGCATAAAGGGAGGTAAGTCAGCATACGAGATACTTTTATATAAATATTCTGTTCATTAGGGAGGTAATTTTGTATATATGCATTAATATTGGTATCTTTTGTCTCTACAAGGGAAGTAATTCAGTATATTTCTCTATTCCGTTTGCATAAAGATGGCAATTCAATATATCTATATAGATAAATATAATCATATATATATATATATATATATATATATATATATATATATATATATGTATGTATAAATATATATATACATATATATATGTATGAATATATATATACATATATATATATATATATATACATATGTATATATATATAAATATATAAAGATATTTTTTATTAATTCATTAATAAATCAATTTTCGTATATATATATACATATATGTATATATATATATATATATATATATATATATATATATATGCATTAATATTGGTATTTTTTGTCTGTACAAGGGAGGTAATTCAGTATATTTCTCTATTCCGTTTGCATAAAGATGGCAATTCAATATATCTATATAGATAAATATATATATATATATATATATATGTATATATATATACATATATATATATAAAGATATTTTTTTATTAATTCATTAATAAATCAATTTTCGTATATATATATATATATATATATATATTTTCAAAATTACGAAACTATAAACGTGTTACATTTAAATACTCGAGCACGCCCTAACATCATGTTTTATATCATATGATGCCAAAATAATTTGATTTTGCTTTGGATTAAAATACGCTTAGATTTAATATAATCGTCTTTTTATTGTTTAATGTCTCAATTAAAACAAATTGGATTTATCGCGTTTTGCATTGGATTCCTTAATCTATAGCTATGTTTTCACGTGTAGCGAACCGAACCCTAACCATTACCCTAACCTTAACCCTTACCCCGGTAATTAGCATGAGCTCGTACTCCTGCACCAATGTAGCTAGATGAAAGCAGCAGTAAAATCAATCTATATGCAAATATCACTGTCTGTTGTTTCTATGCTGAGAAATACAGGCTGATTCATAAGTCACTTAGCTATTTATTTTTTTTAATGTTAAAGTTAAAATATACGGTAATACAAAACAGAAAGTTTATTCAACAAATTCATTTATGGGAGTTTAAAATTACAGCCAATTTTCAAAATGTCCACCTTCGTTCAGCATGCATAGCTCCATTCTTTTTTGCAAGGAATTTACGACTCTTTGTAGCATATTTGATTGATTATGAAATAATTATTTATAGAAACAAATATATAAACGAACAAATTTAAAATAACAAATAGCAGTAATTAGAGAGTAAGATGACGATCATCAAAAGTTCATACTATGTGTGTGCTTCATATGGTAATCATTTTAAATAGCCAAGTGAAGTGACTTATGAATCACCCTGTACACACTAGACTTAAGAATATCTCTCCATAGAAGGTGAACAGTATTCGAGCCCAAAGTCTACGAAACGAGAAACATAAGAAGCGGGGGGGGGGGGGTAGGCATGGTACGGCTGACCACATATTGTAAAAGGATATTGATTTACTCCTCTCCAGGAGTTAGGCACAAGGCCAGTTTTTATCCTACTCCCACAAGTAAGATGTGACCCAAGGTCGGGTCGGGAAAGTGGGGTTTAAAAATTGCTGGGCAGCCCCGTCGGCATTCCCCGGTAGGGGCGCCTCAGACAGTAAGTAATAAACTTACTCCTCCCCAAAGAGGGGAGGCGAAGCCTTGGAGGATGGACCTCCTAGAACTGCACAGGACAGACCCATAGACCGGCGTAAATCAAGCCCCGAAGGCCAAGACAATACAAGTCTATGGGGTGCAGTATCCATCGGAACAGATACTACACTTTGATCTTAGCCAAAAGGCGTTATTTAACCCCTACCCACAATAGGAATATGTGACACAAGGTCGGAAAGTGGGATTTGAAAAGCCAGCGCTCGAGAAGGTGAGCGCTATGGCCATTAAAAATTGCCTGGGCAGCCCCGTCGGCATTCCCCGGTAGGGGCGCCTCAGACAGTAAGCAATTAACTTACTCCTCCCCAAAGAGGGGAGGCGAAGCCTGGGAGGGGTGACCTCCTAGAACTGCACAGGACAGATCAGACCCATAGACCGGCGTAAATCAAGCCCCGAAGGCCAAGACAATACCGATCTATGAAGTGCAGTATCCATCGGAACAGATACTACACTTTGATCTTAGCCAAAAGGCCAAAGGATAGCTAACATCATATTGTATCATAGATAGACGAACTCTGCTTATCTAATTCGCTCTGGTGACTCTATCGACAAACCAATCATCAGTCTGCATAGCGTCTCGTGAATTCACAAGTAATAACATCTCAAGTTCCATAATCGATAGTTTAACACTATATAATAGTAAAGTTTCGTGTGTATGCTTTACGGCATATCAACACTGTCTGTGTTGATTAATGCTCATATATGATAACTACTAAAAGCTATTTAGTGAATCGAAGTTGGTATCTTACATCTATACGTGTAGGTATTGTTAATAACTTTCTGAAAGGTATGCTTTGTTTTGTATTCGGCTTAATCGATTTTGAGGTCTGTATGGGAATCGATTATACCTACCTTACCTCAAACATCATGTAATCGATGTTAAATAAATCTGACAGCAGAGAAAATCGACGGAAGGGTTAGAATCATATAGAACAGTAGTTTTTAGCCTTTTACTCCATTTTCCGTATGAAGTATGTGATAGTGTCGCTTGTCTAGTTACGAAAATAGCTGACCCTTACTCTAAACTAAACCCTAACCTTAACCCTCCCTATGTTAAATTAGCACGACAAAATCTATTTAATAAATGTATATCGTTTCAGATTACATTTTTTTTTATTCCTGCAGCTATAGGTGATAAAATAAAAGCTACTTAACTGAAAATGGTAAGAAAGTATATATATATATATATATATATATATATATATATATATATTTATATTTGTCGCTCCTCGTAAAAAAGTAGAGCACTGTAATGGTAGTACTAACACAGCATGACGTCACTTGCTTTATAATGCATCATTCCTTCCCTAATAGAAGTAGAATGCCTGGACGTGAAGCCGCCTTAAAAGTGTTAAAATTATCATTGTTTATCAGCTATTTAAAATTGACCGAGCGGTTAGCGATGTTGGATTTGAGTTGAAAAATACTTGTAATCCAGGGTTTCGAATCGCATGACCAGTAGTGAATAGTCATATCTCTATGCTGATGAGTCCAGATTAAAAAAGGACGAAACGTATACGTACATAGATAATAAACAATAACAAATATTTATATTTGTCGCTCCTCGTAAAAAAGTAGAGCACTGTAATGGTAGTACTAACACAGCTTGACGTCACTTGCTTTATAATGCATCATTCCTTCCCTAATAGAAGTAGAATGCCTGGACGTGAAGCCGCCTTAAAAGTGTTAAAATTATCATTGTTTATCAGCTATTTAAAATTGACCGAGCGGTTAGCGATGTTGGATTTAAGTTGAAAAATACTTGTAATCCAGGGTTTCGAATCGCATGACCAGTAGTGAATAGTCATATCTCTATGCTGATGAGTCCAGATTAAAAAAGGACGAAACGTATACGTACATAGATAATAAACAATAACAAATATTTATATATATATATATATATATATATATAATCTGGGTATAGTATATATCCACAGGGTATAAATCCAGGGGAGTTGAACCGGGTTTATGAGAGTGCTCAATAAAAATATATATTATATATATATATATTTATTGAGACCTCTCAGAAACCCGGTTCAACTCCCCTGGATGTATACCCTGTGGATATATACCATACCCGGATTATACTCTGCTCCTTATTTGTTGAGCACTCTTTAAACCGTGGATTATTTTCTGCCCAAATGGATAAGATTAAGTGTGTGTGATTCTGAACTTATATTAACAGGCATAATGAATTTTCATGATCTCATATATATATATATATATATATATATATATATATATATATTAGAGGAACCATTATTTTAATCAATGAAACAGACGAGTGGAAAAAGAAAAGGAAAATAGTTCAAATTACCTTAAGGCCTTATCGTCTGACCCTCTGAGAGGAAACGTCAGAATGGTAAATTAAAAACTAAAAGTCGAATGAGATATGAGGGGAAAAACTTATTTCAGTTGGAGGAAACGATTGAGAAAGAAAAAAGAAAAAGAAAAAGGTAAATCTCTCAACGTTATGGTGGCTTTGAATCATTAAATATCTCCAACTGATGCTTCAAAATCTTTTGTCTACACAGGCTAGGTCGAGAATTGTTAATAACTAATGCCTCAATAATATTGAGATGATAGTTCGACCTGGCACTGTGTAAAACAGAAAACCACCCATCGTTTCCTCCAACTGAAATAAGTTTTTCCCCTCATATCTCATTCGACTTTTAGTTTTTAATTTACCATTCTGACGTTTCCTCTCAGAGGGTCAGACGATAAGGCCTTAAGGTAATTTGAACTATTTTCCTTTTTTTCCACTCGTTTGTTTCATTGATTAAAATAATGCTTCTTCTAAAATTGATCCTACGATTCTGTTGTACACGAAATTTAATTATATATATATATATATATATATATATATATATATATATATATATATATGTATGTGTGTGTGTGTGTATTTATATTCATATTTCAAAAAAATATATTAAAATATAAATTTTATGAATTTAATAACATGAAGCAATTGTGATAGCTCAATAGTGTAAGACTGGAGCTATGTTGTCTACAATATTTTTTATTTAATTTTATAAAATATCCAATGTTATGAAGAACAGGTTTACATTATTTCACAAAACTTGTTTTTATTCAGTATTAAATTGTTTCGCCTTACACCAATATGTATATAAAAGGCTCCTGTGTATTTATTTCTTGGTCCGGCTATCCGCGGTGCTAATTAAATAAAACATAGCAAAAACAATGAAAAAACAAGGCAATGAAAAACCTAAGTTACAACTAATACTCATTATCAGCATCGAATCCTTTTTTTTCTAAAATAGAACTATGATCTCAATGTGTCCTAGTTGCATCATATACGCATCTTATACTTCTCGCTGTTTTCATTTTAATCGTTCATAATCAGCTTTAATATTGACCTAAAGTACTCCTAAATCAAGATACATATTTTCACTAACCGTATTCTGTTGTTTCGTCCAATTATTTCCCTTTTCTTCGGGTTTTTTAGCCATTGATTTGTCCTTATTTTATATTCCCTTTCTTACATTATACTTTTTATATCCGTAAAAGTAGGTGACTTCCAAACAGAAATATATATATATATATATATATATATATATATATATATATATATATATATATATATATAAAGATAAGTCGATTAAAAATAATTAGATTCGCAGATAGATGCAAATCAAAAGCAAGGGCGAATAATAAATAATAATAATTCACTATTCCTCTCATTCGTTCCTTAAGCCGGCTTTTCAAGGAAATTAAAATTCTTATCATCAGAGGAAAGTTTTTGATTGATAAGTTGACATATAAGGATAGTCAATTTTTAAATTTTTGAAAAAGTTTAGAAAAAGTTTTTTTTTTTTAACTTATAAAATTCTAAAAAAATGTTTACATTGAAGATATATATATATATATATATATATATATATATATATATATATATATATATATATATATATATATATATACGTTTGTTGTATGGCTCTCGGGAGAGGAAACATTAAAAAAAAACGCTGTACAAATTTTGTATCATTCCCCTGGTAGATACCCAGATTAAGATATTCTTTTAGTTTATTATAAAGACACCTTATAAACTACATACGCGGAAATGACTACAGTGATAAGTCATCCCCAAAACAAGCGTTGCTGGCATGATTGATTGCTTTAAACATAAAAGAGTCATGAGGTAGCTTCTGAGTGAAGCGAAGGAAGGCACGGAATTCTGTGGTTAGATTTCGTCAAGTCTACGGATCCATAGTTCAAGATACACCCTGAAAAGACATCACGCGTCTTCATCAGCATTGACCTGATCATAAATTACTATAACAATTCCCAATTGAGAATGGTTTAGAAGAACAACAATGGCAGGTATAATTACAGGTTGCACCATATCTGCTGTCCCTTTGGCCATGGAGATGATAGTTTATACAGGTGAACTAAACTGCCGATGTCTACTTTATAAGTCAGGAATTTAAAAGTTTATAGGGAAGATCTAATTGTGACAACGGTATCAGTCACGAGAAGCAGGTGGCTTTTGAAAGGGCGTGAGGAACACATCGCTTGAACTTGAATGATTTATAATCCAGCAAAATCTATGCCCCTAGTATTGGTAAAAGCTTAATTTGCAATTGCAAGCGCAAAACCCCAGACCCTGAATGAATAGCCTATTAAGAGCTTAGGTATACCCTTCAACAGTTGTCTAAAGGACACAGCCACGATCTAACAGATTATTAAAATCTTTAGTGATTGGTTGATGAAGGTTGACAAATCAGGATTTCCAAGACGTTTTAAAGCATGACTTTTTTTTTCAGTACACAATATGACCTCGTATATCAAGGTCATTACTTTTCTATGGGGTCCGTATCACAAATTATTATAAACAACGACCAGTAATCGCTTAAGACTAAATGTATGAGTAACCCTAACCCTAACCTAACCTAACCTAACCTAACCCTAACCTAACCCTAACCCTAACCCTAACCTAACCCTAACCCTAACCCTAACCTAACCTAACCTAACCTAACCCTAACCCTAACCTAACCCTAACCCTAACCCTAACCTAACCCTAACCCTAACCCTAACCCTAACCCTAACCCTAGCCCTAACCTAACCCTAACCCTAACCCTAACCTAACCTAACCTAACCCTAACCCTAACCTAACCCTAACCTAACCCTAACCCTAACCTAACCCTAACCCTAACCATAACCATAACCCTAACCCTAGCCCTAACCCTAACCTAACCCTAACCCTAACCCTAGCCCTAACCCTAACCCTAACCTAACCCTAACCCTAACCCTAACCCTAGCCCTAACCCTAACCTAACCCTAACCCCAACCCTAGCCCTAACCCTAGCCCTAACCCTAACCCTAACCTAACCCTAACCCTAACCCTAACCCTAGCCCTAACCCTAACCTAACCCTAACCCCAACCCTAGCCCTAACCCTAACCCTAACCCTAACCCTAACCCTAACCCTAGCCCTAACCCTAACCTAACCCTTACCCCAACCCTAGCCCTAACCCTATCCCTAACCCTAACCCTAACCCTAGCCCTAACCCTAACCTTAACCCTTACCCTAACCCTAACCCTAACCCTAACCTCTTATCATTAAATAAATACATTGTAGAGTCCATTTATCAGCCTCGTTGAGGATTTAAAACTCACTTGAACGAAAGAACGGCTGCAATCTTTTAAACAATAAGAAATATAAATATAATTATTTTAAAATATAAGGGAGATGACAATAAAAATATCTGTAAATTGCTCGGTTAAGTAAATAGATCTTCATTTAATAATGCTTATTGGATAACCGGCAGATATCTAACTCTTTTAAACGAAATTATGCATTTAACCATGAATAATATTCAAATATTATTTTGCCTATAATTATACATGAGATAATCTTAGACAATTAATTAATTTCCTGTATACTTAACTAACGCAAAATACATAAAATTAAATAAACTTTAATTCTGTTTTAACTGTTATAATTCGCCGTACTTTGTAATTAACTGAAAAAAATGTATATATATATATGAATGATTTGTTATTCAAACATGTACATAGTCTGCTGAGGTCTCATCAGACAGAGGGTTTTTTTTGTGATCCAACCCTTTCGGTGAAGTTCAGGAAGCCTGATAAGACCTCAGCTCTTGATAGCTGTAGATCGATAACATCGACATGCCAGTGTAGCAGACTATGTACCTGTTTGAATAAACAAATCATTCATTATACAGCTCTATATTCTTATTGAGCACTTTTTATAAGCCCGGTTTGATTCCCTTTGGATTTCTACCACGTGGATTTTTACCCTACCTGGATTACTATATATATATATATATATATATATATATATATATATATATATATATATATATATATATATATATTCATCTAGCTCTCTATCATCTAATGTTGGTTCAACCACTCTTAATATGTCTTAATCTATATGTGAACATATAGAGAAAGGATGACATATAGAGGAAGAACGACTCTTTTTTCTTCAGTGTGTAGATGAGAGGGAAAAATCATTACTCTCTTTATATCTATTGTATACATGAAGATTAATTTTACGTAGGAATAGTCTAGGATATATTATGATATATTCGAAAATGAAGGTAGAATAAATATTGTCGGTTATTGAAGCGATGTTGTGAAACATAGGACGACTATATGCAAATGAATTTGGATGACAAATCTTAAGTTTAAATCAACAAAATATTTATTAATATATTTACAATTAATAAAATAATTTAACTTCATAATGCGAATTGAAGCCACTGTGCAATGCACGTCCATTGAAAACTGTTCTCTGAAATTGCATAAAAAGGACGTAACTCTTCTCAAAATGTTAGAGTTACTTGCCTTTAAAATACAGAAAAGTGTTCATATTTATTTATTTATTTTCTAGGTGGTGTGTAGTCACCTGACAGACTACAAACACGTTTCTCTTCATTGTGATTATTAGCGACAACAGTTGGAATTCAATTAACTGTATGTCACCTCGTATATTATCAAATGAATCAGATTGTAAAGTTGATTTAGCCATAAGCGAGTATCAATTACTTTAATCATACACAATTATTTTCGACTAGCAAAGGGATCATGTCTGCAATTGAACTCGGGACACTCATATTTAAAAAAAAATAGATATCTTTCTCTTTCTGACATAATTTGCTAGGATAAATTGAGTAAAACATATCTGGAAATAGCTTTACTGAAAAAAGGACTCAATTATCATCAAAGTAAGTAATGAAAAAGTACAAAATTAATGAAAAAGTACAAAATTAATGAAAAAGTACAAAATTAATGAAAAAGTACAAACTTAATAAAAAAGTACAAAAATTATAATTGAAATCAGATAGTTCCTTTATTGTTTATATATTCTTGAAGCTGCTTTGATTTTAAGGTTCAGGAAATATTTTCTATTTGTTGATATTGGTTAAGAATGCTACAAAAATAATTGTGGATTCTATAAAAATAAGAAAATAGACCATGTAAGACATGAGATGAATATCTGAAAATGACTGGATGGAAAATCTTAGGTATAAATCTGAAGTTAAAAAAAACAATTCCGCAAAGACGGTTTTTATATGGCTTGTATGAGGAAAGTCGGGGCCACTACCACCGCTCGGACCTGGTTCAGGATCATCGGGTTCGTCACACCATTCAACGTCATGCCTTGGGATATATTTCGGAGAGATAGCAGAGGTGAAGGTAATACGGATGGAGAAGAGATGGTAGCCCTAACCCTAACCCTAACCCTTACCCTTACCCTTACCCTAACCCTAATCCTAACCCTAACCCTAACCCTAACCCTAATACTAATCCTAACCCTTACCCTAACCCTAACCCTTATCCTAACCCTAACCTTAATCCTAACCCTAATCCTAACCCTTACCCTAACCCTTACCCTTACCCTAACCCTAACCCTAATCCTAACCCTAACCTTAACCCTAACCCTAATCCTAACCCTTACTCTAACCCTAACCCTTACCCTAACCCTACCCCTAACCTTAACCTTTACCCTAACCCTAACCCTAACCCTAACCCTAACCCTTACTCTAACCCTAACCCTAACCCTAATCCTAACCCTAACCCTAACCCTTACTCTAACCCTAACCCTTACCCTAACCCTAACCCTAACCCTAACCCGAATCCTAACCCTTACTCTAACCCTAACCCTTACCCTAACCCTAATCCTAACCCTAACCCTAACCCTAACCCTAACCCTTACTCTAACCCTTACCCTAACCCTAATCATACATCAAAGATTTTCCATGTTCGAATGGGGATACTGTCATTCTGGGTTTCTAGCGTGAGGATTAGCCAGTGGCATCCAGATGTCGTCGAATCGGGAAACAAATTACTGTGTATACACACGAAACTCTTGCGACAGGACAAATGATGTGGTACAAAATACTCAAATTTAGAACAAAAGTCCAAACACATCTCAGTATATTGAATATCTCAGTTATTCATTAGATGTTGATTGCATTGGTCATTGAATTTTAGATTCATCACAGAATAATAACACTCATTTCTAATCAGGTGTTAAACACCTTTAGGCTGGATATATCGAAGAATCATGAACGCAGACCTTTCCATCGTGCATAATTATCAATAAAGCAATGTGTTAACTATTTCTTTAAATAACCAATATATTATAGCAATACATATTTCATATCTATTACAAATAGAGAATTGGTATCTGTCTGTCTGGAGCCGAAATTATTGTATAATTGTACTATCTATCGATGCTTAATTAAGAGGAGGTAATGTAGTATCGGTTCTGGTGTAATGAGAGCATTCTCCTAGGTATTACCTCCCACTTTGGGATGATATGGTAGTATATATTTACTCGCAATTAAGTCACCCTTCCAGGCATTAACATGCTCTTTTTGAGTAGGAGCGTTGAAGGTTTTGTGTAGTATATGTTCTGTGATCATCATATCATCTTCCCAGGCATTATACCTTCTTTTTAACGGAGTAGGAGTAGCGTAGTATATGTTCGACTATCATGATACCATCATCCACGGAATTACTCCTTTTGTGTGGAAGTATAGTATATGTTTGTTCGTCATGATATTACGTTCCCTGGTTAGTATATATATATATATATATATATATATATATATATATATATATATATATATATTATTACAAATCCACAATATAACTAATCCACATTATTACAAATCCACAATATTACTAATCCACATTATTACAAATCAACATTATTACGAATCCACATTATTACAAATCCACAATATTACTAATCCACATTATTACAAATCCACATTATTACAAATCCACAATATTACTAATCCACATTATTACAAATCCACATTATTACAAATCCACATTATTACAAATCCACAATATTACAAATCCACATTATTACAAATCCACATTATTACAAATCCACAATATTACTAATCCACATTATTACAAATCCACATTATTACAAATCCACAATATTAAAAATCCACATTATTACAAATCCACAATATTACTAGTCCACATTATTACAAATCCACATTATTAAAAATCCACAATATTACTAATCCACATTATTACAAATCCACAATATTACTAATCCTCATTATTACAAATCCACAATATTACTAATCCACATTATTACAAATCCACAATATTACTAATCCACATTATTACAAATCCACATTATTACAAATCCACAATATTACTAATCCACATTATTACAAATCCACAATATTACAAATCCACAATATTATTAATCCACATTATTACAAATCCACATTATTACAAATCCACAATATTACTAATCCACATTATTACAAATCCACATTATTACAAATTCACAATATTACTAATCCACATTATTACAAATCCACATTATTACAAATCCACAATATTAAAAATCCACATTATTACAAATCCACAATATTACTAGTCCACATTATTACAAATCCACATTATTAAAAATCCACAATATTACTAATCCACATTATTACAAATCCACAATATTACTAATCCTCATTATTACAAATCCACAATATTACTAATCCACATTATTACAAATCCACAATATTACTAATCCACATTATTACAAATCCACATTATTACAAATCCACAATATTACTAATCCACATTATTACAAATCCACAATATTACAAATCCACAATATTATTAATCCACATTATTACAAATCCACATTATTACAAATCCACAATATTACTAATCCACATTATTACAAATCCACATTATTACAAATCCACAATATTACTAATCCACATTATTACAAATCCACATTATTACAAATCCACAATATTAAAAATCCACATTATTACAAATCCACAATATTACTAGTCCACATTATTACAAATCCACATTATTAAAAATCCACAATATTACTAATCCACATTATTACAAATCCACAATATTACTAATCCTCATTATTACAAATCCACAATATTACTAATCCACATTATTACAAATCCACAATATTACTAATCCACATTATTACAAATCCTCATTATTACAAATCCACATTATTACTAATCCTCATTATTACAAATCTACAATATTACTAATCCCCATTATTAAAAATCCACCATATTACTAATCCTCATTATTACAAATCCACAATATTACAAATCCACAATATTACTAATCCACATTATTACTAATCCACATTATTACAAATCCACAATATTACTAATCCACAATATTACTAATCCACATTATTACAAATCCACAATATTACAAATCCACAATATTACTAATCCACATTATTACAAATCCACATTTTTACAAATCCACAATATTACTAATCCACATTATTACAAATCCACATTATTACTAATCCTCGTTATTACTAATCCACATTATTACAAATCCACATTATTACTAATCCACATAATTACAAATCCACATTATTACAAATCCACAATATTACTAATCCTCATTATTACTAATCCTCATTATTACTAATCCTCATTATTACAAATCCACAATATTACTAATCCTCATTATTACAAATCCACAATATTACAAATCCTCATTATTACAAATCCACAATATTACTAATCCTCATTATTACAAATCCACAATATTACTAATCCACAATATTACTAATCCACATTATTAAAAATCCACAATATTACAAATCCACAATATTACTAATCCACAATATTACAAATCCTCATTATTACAAATCCACAATATTACTAATCCTCATTATTACAAATCCACATTATTACTAATCCTCATTATTACAAATCCACAATATTACAAATCCTCATTATTACAAATCCACAATATTACTAATCCTCATTATTACAAATCCACAATATTACTAATCCACATTATTACTAATCCTCATTATTACAAATCCACATTATTATTAATCGTTCATAAATTCTAAGTTTGATAAATTTTTAACAGCAGAAAGGCACGTTTGATTTTCAGTTCCATTATTTAATGTTCTTTTCAAATTTCTATTGAAGGAATTGGTGCCCTGGTAATTGAATAAGCTATCAATCCATTCTGGTCCGTATCGTCTGGATATGCTGTTGGAACAACTCTAACCCTAACCCTAATCCTAACCCTTACCCTAACCCTAACCCTAACCCTTACCCTAACCCTAACCCTAACCCTAACCTGAATCCTAACCCTTACTCTAACCCTAACCCTTACCCTAACCCTAATCCTAACCCTAACCCTAACCCTAACCCTTACTCTAACCCTTACCCTAACCCTAATCATACATCAAAGATTTTCCATGTTCGAATGGGGATACTGTCATTCTGGGTTTCTAGCGTGAGGATTAGCCAGTGGCATCCAGATGTCGTCGAATCGGGAAACAAATCACCGTGTATACACACGAAACTCTTGCGACAGGACAAATGATGTGGTACAAAATACTCAAATTTAGAACAAAAGTCCAAACACATCTCAATATATTGAATATCTCAATTATTCATTAGATGTTGATTACATTGGTCATTGAATTTTAGATTCATCACAGAATAATAACACTCATTTCTAATCAGGTGTTAAACACCTTTAGGCTGGATATATCGAAGAATCATGAACACATACCTTTCCATCGTGCATAATTTTCAATAAAGCAACGTGTTAACTATTTCTTTAAATAACCAATGTATTATAGCAATACATATTTCATATCTATTACAAATAGAGAATTGGTATCTGTCTGTCTGGAGCCGAAATTATTGTATAATTGTACTATCTATCGATGCTTAATTAAGAGGAGGTAATGTAGTATCGGTTCTGGTGTAATGAGAGCATTCTCCTAGGTATTACCTCCCACTTTGGGATGATATGGTAGTATATATTTATTCGCAATTAAGTCATCCTTCCAGGCATTAACATGCTCTTTTTGAGTAGGAGCGTTGAAGGTTTTGTGTAGTATATGTTCTGTGATCATCATATCATCTTCCCAGGCATTATACCTTCTTTTTTACTGAGTAGGAGTAGCGTAGTATATGTTCGACTATCATGATACCATCATCCACGGAATTACTCCTTTTGTGTGGAGGTATAGTATATGTTTGTTCGTCATGATATTACGTTCCCTGGTTAGTATATATATATATATATATATATATATATATATATATATATATATATATAATTACAAATCCACAATATTACTAATCCACATTATTCAAAATTCACAATATTACTAATCCACATTATTACAAATCCACATTATTACTAATCCACATTATTACAAATCCACATTATTACAAATCCACAATATTACTAATCCACATTATTACAAATCCACAATATTACTAATCCACAATATTACTAATCCACATTATTACAAATCCACATTATTACAAATCCACAATATTACTAATCCACATTATTACAAATCCACATTATTACAAATCCACAATATTACTAATCCACATTAGTACAAATCCACAATATTACTAATCCACAATATTACTAATCCACATTATTACAAATCCACATTATTACAAATCCACAATATTACTAATCCACATTATTACAAATCCACAATATTACTAACCCACAATATTACAAATCCACATTATTACAAATCCACAATATTACTAATCCACAATATTACTAATCAACATTATTACAAATCCACAATATTACTAACCCACAATATTACTAATCCACAATATTACAAATCCACAATATTACTAATCCACATTATTACAAATCCACAATATTACTAACCCACAATATTACTAATCCACATTATTACAAATCCACAATATTACTAACCCACAATATTACTAATCAACATTATTACAAATCCACAATATTACAAATCCACAATATTACTAACCCACAATATTACTAATCCTCATTATTACAAATCCACAATATTACTAATTCACATTATTACAAATCCACAATATTACTAATCCACATTATTACAAATCAACATTATTACTAATCAACATTATTACAAATCCACAATATTACAAATCCACAATATTACTAACCCACAATATTACTAATCCTCATTATTACAAATCCACAATATTACTAATCCACATTATTACAAATCCAGAATATTACTAAGCCACAATATTACCAATCCTCATTATTACTAATCCACAATATTACTAATCCACAATATTACTAATCCTCATTATTATTAATCGTTCATAAATTCTAAGTTTGATAAATTTTTGGCAGCAGAAAGGCACGTTTGATTTTCAGTTTCATTATTTAATGTTCTTTTCAAATTCCTATTGAAGGCATTGGTGCCCTGGTAATTGAATAAGCTATCAATCCATACTGGTCCGTATCGTCTGGATATGCTGTTGGAACAAAGAGAAAAAAAGAAGTTCTTTGAAATGATGCCAGAAAATATGACATTATAGAAAATGAAATGGTCGAATGGCTCAAGTCCAGACGCAATAATGAATATGTATCGGCAAATCGACATTCTATAGGGCCATAAAACACCACAATTTACAACATTGTATAATTAAATCATATAATTGAAATGCAGTGTCTGTCTGTCCTCTGTGGAATCGGAATCATAGTTGTTGGATTTCAACCCAACTCGGCAAGCTGAGGCCGTTTCAAAGAATATTTCGTCGATATAGATGGACCGGCCGGCTGGCGAAGATTTGGAAATAATTCCGCCCCCCCCCCCAAAAAAAATATGATTTATCATGAAAATGGAATTCCAATAAGAAAGAAAGTTTCGTCAAAGATAATGTAGTACGACACTATACAAATACTATTTTCGATCTCTCTTTCATTTTATGCACACATGCGCACAAAAAACACGCACACATATCAAATGCGCATATATATATATATATATATATATATATATATATAAGTATAAATTTTTATTTATACAAACATTATTGGTTACATATGTGAATACATGTTTCGGTTGCACTTTTCCAAGAAAGTCAACCTAACCAGACCAAGAATTTTTCAGGAATAAACAGCTCTACTTGGTATTGAGCACTTTTTATAAACACTTGAGTTTCTACGGATTTACATTTACAGAAACTAATACAATACATGTACGATATATATATATATATATATATATATATATATATATATATATATATATATATATATATATATATATATATATATATAGTAGTAAGTTTTTGAAAGGCTGTGGGCAATGCAATTCCGGGTAAGATGCAAGTTGAAAGGAAAGGAACAAAAACAATAACAATAAATCGAATACGATATAAGACTTACTATTTATTTTTCCTTTTTTTTTTTTTCTTACATAACAGCAAGAGTGTTTTAGCTGTTCGTGTGATGTCCGGGTGATTAAAAATCACTATTTGATATTTCGGGAAAAGACATCCCTTTGTCAAAAATAATTAGACCAGAAGAAGAATATTTTTTTCTTCTCCGACTGTGTAGAGAATAATACAAAACAAAATGGCTGCCAGATATAGACCGCAGCAAATAAAGCAGTTTCACAGGGAATATAAATTAAATTAAGTTTTATTTTAATATTATGTTAAATATATGATTGGTGTTTAAAATATTTGTGTAATGTTGGTTAGGTGTATGGTGTTCGATAAACTGTTAGTTTTGATAATATATATATATAAATTTTTTTTTTTTATATTTGAATATTTACTTTGTTTTATCTTCATATTTTTATTTTGTTTATCTTTCTATCGTAATTTAAGAATTTTAATATAAAGTAAAGTAATTAGTCTCATATTTTAAATATTCTAGATCTATCTACTTATCGATTTCGATTATCATCTATTAAGGAAGTGTTATTAATTACTAATTGTGAGTTTCGTCAAATTAGATTAACGAATTAACTTATTAACTTGATATATTTACTATAAGATAAAGGGGAGTAACTCTGGATTTTTTAAATATTTTTTTTATAATTAATTTTTATTTATTTTTTTATTTTTTTAATTTTTTTTTTTAGGTGGAGATCTGTATAACAATATTAGTATATATATACAACATATATACACATAATGCATATATACATATATATATATATATACATGTCTATGTATTATTGTTTGTTTAATTGTTTATCTATATATATTCATCAATTTCTTTACATATTTGTTTGTTTTTTTTGTTTTTGTTTTATTTATTTATTATTTTTTTTTTTATTATTATTATTTAGTTGTTTAATTTATTTTATGAATTATTTATTTAATATTTGCATGTTATTTGTATACATTCTATATGTGTTTGGATTTATTAATTAATAATGCTAGGTTATGGGGTGACTTATTTTGGTGGGTTAGAAGAGTATGTTGAATATGGTTTTTGGTTTGTGGTTGAAAGTGTGTAAGGATGGAAGTTCATATGGGGAGGGGCCTGTTTGATTGTTTGGGTGTGTGGTGAGTTTATTATAGGAGGTGAGTAATGAGTGAAGTGGTGGAAACGGGCTCCGTTAAGTGTTAGATATGGGGGTTGGTTGGTGGATGGGGGGTAGATATTATAGAATGAATGGTGAGTAGAGCTCGTGACGTTGATTGAGTGAGGGGTTTAATCTGGAGATGAGGATTGATTCTGTGATTCTAAGGTCACCAATGTTTCTGACAGACGCTAAGATGGAGACGTGAATATCGCGCTGAGTGTTTGAGCAAATCTCTATGTGTTTGTGGAAAGAGGATATACGGGTATTCAAGTGCTCCTTTATGCGCAAGTGTAGCGGTTTTGTAGTGTTGCCGATGTAAAATTTTTTGCATTTATTGCACTGTAGTTTGTAAACACAGTTAGTGCGATGGCACAGACCTGTGTTGGGGATAGGGCAATTGGCCAGGGAGCAGGGTTCGGGTGTGTGGTTAGTGTGTTTATTAGATAGATGTTGGCGTAAGGAGGTGCCAGTATGTGTTAGTTGTATGTTAAGGTTTTCCTTATGTATTGCCTTGCGGATGGAGGTGGTGATCTTATCGCTGAAGAAAGGGAGTTTTAAGAAGCATGTGTTAGCGAGGGTGCGGTGTCTTTGTGTTTTGGGCTTATTTAGGTGGGCTATGGTGGGGGCGGGGTAGCCATTATTTTGGAGGGTTTGGTGGAAGTTTTTAGTGTGTGATATTTTGTCAGCAGCAGAAGAGCATTTATTTTGTATTCGGGTGATTTCATTATGGGCATAACTTAATTTGGCTTTTGTGGGCAGGGCAGACTTATAGTGTATGAAAAGGTTTTTGCAGGCAGGTTTCCTATAGAAGTTAGTGTGTATAGAGCCATCTTCGGTGATGTTAAGGTTGAAATCAAGGAGAGAGAGTGAGCCGGACTCGTTTGGGTGTTCTATGGTGAATTGTATGTGGGGGTCGGTGTTGTTGAATGTGTTGAATATTTGTGTGGCTTCGTCTTGAGAGGATGTAAGGATTAGAATGTCATCTATATATCTGGAGAAGAATATATAGGAGAGGCAGGAGTTAAGTGCTCGTTGCTCTAACCGGTTCATGTAGGTGATAGCTAAGAGACCGGAAAGGCTAGAACCCATGGGGAGGCCGGAGATTTGTTTGAAAGTGTGCTGCTGAAAGGTAAAGTATGTGTTGTCGATGATGTATAAGAGATTGTGAATGTCAGTAGGTGTTAGTCCGAAGAGCTCTAGGTTGTCAGAGGAAGATATGTGGTCGGTGATGAGGTCTATGGCTGGGTGTGCGGGTATTGAGGTGTAGAGGGAGATTACGTCTAGGCTAAATATATAGTTGTTAGTTTGTAGTTGTTGGTGTTGGAGTGAGTGTAGTCTGCTAATTACTTGGTCGGAGCTGCTGACATGTGCGGGGAAGGTGGAGAGTAGTGGTTTGAGTAGTTGAGAGAGAAGCCAAGAGATTTTATAGAGTGGTCCTTCAATACTAGAGACTATAGGTTTAATTTGTGTGTGTGTGTTAGTCTTGTGTGTTTTAATGAGGTGGTAGAAGGTGGGAAGTCTGCTATTTTTGGTGGTGAAGTTGATTTTGTATTTTTTGGGGAGGTTACGTGTGAGACAGATTTGGGACCAGGTGTTGTTAATGGAGTTTTGGACTAATGTGGCTGAAATGTTGGGGGAGGGGGTGTATAGGTTGTTGTTGTTAAGATGTTCGAGAGCGAGTATGTTGTATGAGTCTTGAGAGATGATACAGAATTCCTTACCTTTATCAGAGGGTAAGTAAACTAGGTTTTTATTTTTCAGGTTTTCTAGGGTAAGGCGTTGGGATCTGGTGATGTTAGGGGTGATGTGGGGTTGTTCTTGTTGGAGTATATCAAGGATCCTCTGTTTTAATCTAGAAAGTTTTTGATCAATTAGGTGGTTACTAGGTGGTGGGTGTAGTGGGTGGTCAAGCTGGTAGACAGGGGAGTAATTAGTAGCGTTGGTTGTATTATTAGGGATGTCTAGAGTAGGTTGATTAAATGCTGTGAGCCATTTGAGGTGATAAGCTGTTCTACAGAATTGAGTCTTGATCTTAAGTTTTGTGTGGTCGTTTAGCTTTTGGGTGGTGATGAATTTGGGCCAAGGCTCGGCAGTAGTAAGGGAGCCGGTGAGGTCAGTGACCATGGGGGGGGGGGGGGCTAGTGAGGTGGTTGTTGGAGTTGTAGGTTCTGGTGGTACTAGTGTTCTTGGTGATGTGAGGTTGAGAATATTTCTGGGAAAGCCAAGTGAATTTCCGTTTAAGTCGGTTTTTCTCGAGGTTGAAGCAATGGTGATAGGCATCATTGACAGCTGTTATGTAAGAAAAAAAAAAAAAGGAAAAATAAATAGTAAGTCTTATATCGTATTCGATTTATTGTTATTGTTTTTGTTCCTTTCCTTTCAACTTGCATCTTACCCGGAATTGCATTGCCCACAGCCTTTCAAAAACTTACTACTACTGTACCCAGCAATGCTTCAAGCAAACTACCATTCTCTCTCTCTCTCTATATATATATATATACATATATATATATATGGAAAATAAAAAGGAAAAACTAAGAGATATTTTTTATATATTCAACAACGTTTCGTCTTTATTGTAAGACTTCCTCAGGATGATAATTTTAAGAAAATGTCATGCAAGTACATCGAAATATTGGGTTGACATCATGGGTTGATAAGGAAAATTAGTAACCGTGGCTACTAAAAGCGCTAGACAAGGGTCAACGACTTCTCGCTACCTGGACCCTCGTCCAACGCTCTTAGTAGAGATTCGACCAAAATTAATAATTATATATATATATATATTTATAAAAAGGGAGAGAAATAGCTAGATAGCTCGATAGATAGCTGATAAGTATTTTATCAGTATTAAACTGTATTAAGTATCTCGCACTCTCAAAATTGAAATTAAGAAGACTACAGTTATAAAAAATATTAAAATACTTTTATAGCACCTCGCTCACTAATCCTGCTTGCTTTCATACAAATATTTGAAATTTTTTAATTTGTCTATATTTATGTCTATTTTGTCTGTGTATTTCCACCTGTTTCTTCTCTTTCGATTCCTCTTCCATCTGTCTCATATACATTTATGGGAGATGACGATGGTCAAGTTCATAACGACACGGCCTGAAGACCTGGGTGTTTCATGTTCGAATCCAGTCGGTTCCACAGTCGTGGTCCTTCCCGAAAGTACCCAATATTATTCTAGAAAGATTTCTAACTAGAAAAACATCGGGGAAACTAATTTAACTAATTTAACTATTTATATATATATATATATATATATATATATAGAGAGAGAGAGAGAGAGAGAGAGAGAGAGTAAGAGAGAGAGATAAATAAATATATAGACAGATAAATAAATAGCTAGCTAGATAGATGATAGGTGTTTTATTAGTATTAAGCTGTTTGCAATGCGGTGAAAGCCAGAACAGTGCAAGAAGAGATGAACAAAAATCGATAAACGTGATATTCTTATTCAATAAATACTATGTATTTATTTTTTTCGATTTTCTCTTCATATATATTTCAATATTTCACTTATTGTTGTACCTCACACCCTCGATCACGCTATCTTTATCTATTTCTCTATATTTCTCTCTATATATATGCTATAAATATTTTTTAAATATTAAAGTGTTTTTTTTTTACCTACAGACGACGTCGTTTCGGGATGTCCTACCTTCATCAGTGTAGGAGTGGCGGTTGCAGGCTGTCGCATGTGCTCGAACAAAGTTCGTAGATTCAAGCTAGAATCACGAGAAAAGCGCTCAAGACCACACGGCCGGGAGTAATCAGCACAGGCAGTAATTGAAATTGAAACACACTTACCCGGGAGGCGGGGGGAAAACGTTTTGTCGTCTAAAGTGTTCCAAGCTCGAGCGGAACGTGCTTATATATATATATATATATATATATATATATATATATATATATATATATATATATATATATATATATACTATAAATATTTTTTAAATATTAAAGTGTTTTTCACCTACAGAGTTAGGTCCCTTGGATTATTTCCAACGAATTAGCTAAACGAAACGCTGTGCATCTAACT
Organism: Sepiola atlantica; assembly: GCA_963556195.1. Classification (NCBI taxonomy): domain Eukaryota; kingdom Metazoa; phylum Mollusca; class Cephalopoda; order Sepiida; family Sepiolidae; genus Sepiola; species Sepiola atlantica. The sequence continues at coordinate 72,654,912 of OY744543.1, read as the reverse complement.
GAAATTGATATCCTTAAACATCATTTGAAAGGCACGTTCTACCGGTTTCTTGAACCTTAAATGTTACATTTTAAATTCTTAACTGCCTCATTCGAACGCTACTTGATAACACCATTATTAAATTCTTTTAAAGACACATACGTGAGTCCATTGAGAGAGTATTATATCATATTATTTCATTATTTCTTCACCAATTACTTTCTATGCTGATGAGAGCCAGAGGTTTTACCTTCTGTGCTCGAAACAATTTGTGCATATGTTGTATTAAATTTTTGCATTAATAAACATATATATATATATATATATATATATATATATATATATATATATATATATATGTGTGTGTGTGTGTGTGTGTGTGTGTGTGAATAAAAGAAGGAGTAACTAAATTATCAGTAAAGTCATCAACGTTTCGTCTTCATCAATAAAAGACTTCATCAGGATGGTTTAAGAGAATAAAAAGTTATAAACACAACTATATTACTTGGAAATAGTATGTATGTATAGAATGTAAAAAATATTTATGTTCATCTTCTGGACGAAACATGACTGACTAAAATAAAATTCGTATTACAGCATTTTTATTTTAGTCGACCATGTTTTGCCCAGAAGATGAACATAAATAGTTTTTACATTCTATACATACAGACTATTTCCAAGTAATATACTTGTGTTTATAACTTTTTTATTCCCTTAAACCATCCTGATGAAGTCTTTTCTTGACGAAGACGAAACGTTGATGACTTTACTGATAATTTAGTTCCTCTTTCTTTCATTCACATTACATTTGGAATACTATTTCCATTTTTATCATATATATATATATATATATATATATATATATATATATATATATATATATACAGGGTGGGCAAAAATAAGGGTCCTATTTTTAAAAATTCATAACTTTTTTATTTATTGATTTTTTTAATTTTTTTTTTAGAATAAGTAAAGGACCCCTTCCGAAGCAAGCATGAGCCGTATTATCCCTAAGGAACGTACCCTCATTTAGAAAACATTATTTTTGCTTAAAAAACTCAAAACAGTGTAAAAAACAATACTTTAGTTTTTGTAAGTTTTAAGAAGTGTTTTTCGGCTAAAATTTGTTTTGTTTATTTCATAAAATCTCGGAAGGGTCAGTCTACACACACATAAAGTTTGGTGAGTTTAACTTTTATTTTGTTGAAGTTATTCAAATTCAAGTTATTCAAATTTAAAGATAGGACACTTATTTTGGCCCACCCTGTATATAAATAAATGTTTTGAGGCACAAAATTTATAGATACATTTAAAAAGAATACGCGGAAATCTCCATTTGCTCTTTCTTTCGACGTTATTATTAATTAAAACTATCGATTTTCTCCTGACGAGATGATAGTCGAAAGGGCCTTAGAGAGATTTCCGCGTATTCTTTTTAAATGTATATATATATATATATATATATATATATATATATATATATATATATATATATATATATATATATATTGTATGCATTCATCTCTCACCGGAGAAAATGGAGTTGTGCACCTCAGATTAGTCCGTTGTCGAATTGTGTTTTAGCCGATTGCCGTGGAGACGAGTAGAACGATAAGCCCCGCTACGCGCGACTTCCTGAACGGCCTTGGTTTGTTAATGACGCACCACACCGGGGACCTTTGTGAACCTATTTTGTTCACGAACGCCTCTCAATCGCCACTATTCGTGGAAACACCTTGAGCCTGCTCTCGGCCTGCCACGTAAACAGGTCATCCGATTGAACTTTCTGATACTTGCATATTGGTTTTGAAAACAGACATTTTATAATTTAGCTATTAAAAAAATAAATCTTATTTTGTCCCATCCTTAAAAGTTGTTTACTTTTATTTTCACTACCTGTGTAAATTGCGTGGGTTATTATAACATCAATATAGGTCAAGTATGCAGATAGGCAACTAGTCTTGGAGAAGGAAACTCTTAAATAACATTAATCTTTATATTCTTATTCCAGCGTTGTTTCCAGTCGTCTTTGAGTTCAACTTATCACTTGATTTAATCAGTGTTAGCTCAGCAATCAAATGAGGATTAGGCAACCGTTGCTTCATTACAAACCATTCTTCGTGCAGGTCTATTTAATTTCTCTCGATACACCAAAAATGGCGTATAACGTATGTAGATATGTAGTTTAAGTGTGTGTGGCTTGCTTACTGGAATAAAGTATTGTATACATTTAGAAAGTATTTCTTGAGTTGCTTTTTTGGAAGATTTGTGCCGATCTCTTGAATCTCCAATTTCAGGAAATAACATTTGTGTATATCCATGAATTATTTGTGATTCCTTCGGTAATACTTTCTTCAACTTGTCTTTGTTTTTCGTCTTTGGTGTTTTCTTACAGCGTTCTTCCCTTTGCGTAGAAATGTACAGTGTGTGACAATCTTTGCTGAAAGTTCGTAGAGAGTGCCCAACATTAACCCATATTAGCATAGACCTTGTT
>OY744543.1:72647439-72649939 GCA_963556195.1 Sepiola atlantica | reverse complement strand
TATCACTAGCGTAAAATGTAAACAAAAAGAAAAATGCTTAAATACGCTATTATTTCGCTGCTCTAATAGATGGTGCATCATGTTTCCGTGACTTCGCGTCGTAAACGTTCGGTCAGGTTACGGAACCGCCCGAGAGTTGACGAGGCGAAAACTGCCAAAATCTAAATTAAAGACTGGCAACCGATAAATTATGACGAAGAAGAAAAAAACTACATATATATAAACAAAGAACGTACAAACCATAGCTAAACAACCGTTATTACATTTTTCCAAAAAACTACATTAGTCCTTCGGGAGATTCAACGAGCTTTAAGAGATTATAGCATTTTTTTATTATGGAACGCGATTAATTCCTTCACAAAAGTTATCGGCTGCTTGGTTAATAGTTTCGTCGACTCTCGGGCGATTCCGAGACCTGCCCGAACGTTGACGACGCGAAGTCATTGTGCGTCAGCTATAAGAGTACCATTATTTCTTCTACTACTAAGCAGTCGTCAGTTTTGGTGTAGAGGAAAGATTTCGTACTACGACATTCGTAGTTACGAGTTTGAATCTCGGCGTTTATATGCTGGCTGTGTAAAAGCCATACTGATGAGTCACAATCACGACTAAACTGCTGTACGTAATGTACATATATGTATATTAACTCACGGACAGCTATTTCGCTGTATCATGATCTAGTGTGACTAGACGTGGCGACTGTTCAAAGCTGAGATCCGAAACCCGACCGTTTGGTTTGCAGTCTTACCTCTACACTACTATTACCATTAAACACAAGCGAAATTATACTACTTCATATAACAGCTACAACTATTAGAACTACTACCATTTTCACCTTTTTATTCGTTTTTCTTCCCCGACCTTTTCTTATTCATAAGCGAATTGGGTCAGGTACATATATTTACATTTTCAACTGCCTAGGTAGCTCAATTCTTTTATAAAGTGTTATACTAAGTGGCCACAATTCATATATATATATATATATATATATATATATATATATATATATATATATATATATATATGTGTGTATATATAATTATTTCCACAATCAGACAACGCCGCTGCCAACAACCTATGCAAAGAAACAAACCAGAACTCCTAGACTAGAGTTACGCCCTCCTTTGGGCTCATCAGTACAACACATCCGAACTCAGGATTCGAAACCCGAGTCACTTGCATGTCAAGCGAGCACTCTGCCATATATATATATATATATATATATATATATATACGCAGATAATGAAAATCATGAGGTTGGTTATAGCGTTATCAGAAGTGGCGTGCTTGTTCAGATCAACAAGCAGGCTGAAATTTGGACACTTTCTGGCAAATCAAAATTAATATTTTGCATGATATTTCTACATTGTTTTCTTCATCCTGAAGAAGTCTTTCAATAAAGACAACCCGTTGATGAATACATCAATCACATAGATTTTGGCTTTCCTTTTCTCATTTTACATTACGTCGGATCATTTTATCTCCACTTTTCTAACGAGAGTGACACGTGACTTCACATTTCCGAAACAGATGACAATATAAGCTAAAGAGAGTCGGATGGCTAAGTCCTTCTGTGCTTGAAACCGACGGTACGAATGTTGTACTAATTTTTCTGTACCAAACTAAATATATATATATATATATGTGTGTGTGTGTGTGTGTGTGTGTGTGTGTGTGTGTGTGTGCGTGTGTGTGAATATACGTAAGTAAATATGAGTTTATGTGCTATTGGAAAATAAACGATTGGAAGTCTTAGAAATAAAAGGAATAAAAAATAAATGAAAATGCGCCAAAGATAAGAAATATATGATAAAAATTAACTGAAGCTTTCAAGTTGCGTAGTTATTTCCATTAAACGTTGGCGTTTTTTGCCATTCAATAAAAACTGCTTCAGTTTATGTAAATTCTGCACCTAACTTTTTTTAAATGATAGAAATGTTGTTCAATTCGTTCATCATTTCTGTTTAGGTAAATACAGCAAAAAACGTCGATACTTCGTTGAACGCACTTGGAAGAACAAGCCGACAGGGATTCCCACCTCTTTTATTGGATTTGTTTTGCTTTCAATTATTTGGTCCTTCTAAATGGAGTTTTTAACGGCTTTTTCCTTTTTTTTATTTTTTTGTTTTGTTTTGATTCTTTTATCTATTCGCAAAAATATGTTGACGCTCTTCTGCTTTTTTATGGCAGGTATCTTTTGTGTATTTTAAAAAAAATAATAATAAACATCCCTTCACTTTCGAAGGGCAGGGGACATACCCGGTGATGATAGCTGCGCGTTGATTTTATACTGAAGCAAAGGTTTCGCAATGCTCACCTGCACCTCTACCGAACTGGCTTTGTTTGAGACCTATGCCTAAGAGAAATCTAGTATGATTGGAAAGAATGTCGAGATGAGCAGAAAAAGACTGGTGTTGTTTCTAAGTTTTCCAATCTCTTAGACTAGTTTCACAACTAGTGCTTGAGAGTTTAGTCTTCACAATTACTAATTCCATATCCG